>NW_019379481.1:361256-655753 GCF_000648655.2 Copidosoma floridanum
CGCTGGAAAGAAAAAAAAAAAAAAAAAAAAAAAAAAAAAAAAAAAAAAAAGAGCGGCTGATGCGCAAGAGCTTTCAAACAGCGCTTCGAGGAGTTTTTACGAGTATCCGAGCGTCGGTTGCACGCGGGAAACGATCTCGAAATTTATCTTCGATATCTCCCCGGGAGGCTGCTTGTGCGCCTTTTTTTATTGCTTTTTGCTGGATGTAAACTTTGGTGGTGCGGAAAAAATGAGGAATCGAAGAAAGTACTTTCGTGGACGCGCCAAGAGTAGCTATTTTTCGCGCTTTTGTTTTCCCGTGATCCGCAAAGAGGAGCGAAAAATTTACAAAGTTCGGACCGCAGTGGGTTCGTCTCGCCTCATCGATCGCGAGGCTAATTGGGTTAGTCGAATGATGGAGAGATGGGGTAACTGAGTGTTCCGCGAATACTTTGTGGCGGTTTTCAAAGGTCATGCAATAGCGGGGTAATTCCACAAGTACAAAAGTTGCGATTGCCGAGGGTAAAGTTTTTATTGGCCACGACTGCTCTCGTATTTTCGTTGGAGCGGAAAGTGCAGCCACGCATATAAGTACTACTTTGTTGGCTAAACGAATTTCGCCGGTATACATTAGTGCTATGGTTCGAGTATATTTTACACATCACATGTGTAACGAACTTTGTGTATTTCCATGTAATAAAGTTTTCTAATTAACTCTGATGATTTAACTTCGATTGAGCTGAAATTTGATAGATATTACTTTTACTTAAAAATGTCGGTTTTAGTTCGCATATTTAGAGAAGCTTCATTAAAGGGAATTATAGAGAATATTCCCACCTGAATAAATACAAACTCAATGCGATTTCAAATTGTAAAGATAATAATATTATTGAAAAGGACTTTTTTTGTTTTCATCGGTAAGAGTTTATAATCCAGCACTACTACAAACTTTTTATTGAATAATTTCTTAAATATCGTTTATAATTATTAACTTACCATGTTAATTCAATCGCCATATAGATGCACTCGTATTTTAAATTCCGTCATATGCATTGTAGTTGGTACCTATTGCTAATTTTTTCTTACAATGCACCAGCAAAGGTTTTGTCACAAACTCAGCTACTCGTATTTTTACTATTATCAGCTCAGCTTATAATCGATTTATCGCAAAATTCTCGATCAATTTTTCCAACGCCATCTGCTCTCATTTCCTTCAAGAAGAAAGGAAAAAGCACAAAAAAAAAAAAAAAAAAAAAAAAGAAAGGTTTTCTCTCGTGTGCACAAAGCACGCGGCACTGATGCCAAATCAGCATGCCAAAGCAATCAAAAGGTAGCTCTGTTTTCCGCATGTCTGACTGCGGAATGTCCAAATAACAAAGAACCAAGAGAAAAGCCTCAGACTGGCCATCTATATTCCATATCTCTTATACAACATCAAGCGGAAGATGATGCATAAGTTAATTCAGCCCCCTTCTTGTCCTCGTTTTTGAGACCCGAAGAGAGATTCAAATTTCTCCTTGCCTTCTTCGTAGTGGCAGATGATCGATCGCGAGAATCTCTCAAAAGTCAAGAGAAAACGAGCGCGAGGAGGTAGAAAAAAAAAAAAAAAAACCGAGCGAAGACGAGCGGGAAGACGTAACTTTATTTTGAGGCTGAAAAAGAGATAAGCTGGCGAGGGACCATGGGAAAGGGAGGTCCAGCTGGCACGTAGTCAGCAGTCGTAGGTACGCCGTCTGTTAAAGGTTCTTTTTTTTTTTTTTTTTTTTTTCTTCTACTGGACCGTGTGAGCACAGACGCTGTAAAAGTCAGGTACCTGCAGCTGAGACTCTTCCCCCCCCCCCTCGCAAGAGCTACCCTCTTACGTGTACACTCACATCCAGCTCGCTCGATTAGCTGTTCGTCTTGCATCACTCCGAGAAGAAGGAGATTGGCTTTTGATTAAACTTGTCCTATTACCGTTGCAACCGATGTCTGACCAAAGACTGACTTGCACTACTTACTTTGACGATTGAAGGCGCGAGGGGCTGATTGTCGCGCTGGCGTGTAAATTTTTCCTCGATACTGCGACAGTAATCAATGAGCTCGCGTGACGATAAGTGCATCAGGGTCTGTGGGATTAAAATGATGTTGGCGGGGAGAAGCAGCCACTCAATTCAGAAGTGGATGCACGTCGCAAGTCCTCGCAAGTTAGCGGGGGAGCATTGAATTACCGGAGTTCTGCGTAAAGTGCGTCGTTCCTCCTGAGCCCAAGAGGTGAGTGGGTGCCCAACTTCAAACTCGGCACATTGTTCCTCTATACCCCTTGCGCAGTATAGTATATATATATAACAACTCCGCGAATCTTCAATTTCGAGGATGGTAATCACCCCATCCTTTGTCATCCAAACAAATACGTATAAATGAACTGTCGCTCTGGAAAGTGAGACTTTTCCCTAATTGTATTTTCAATTACCGTTGTTGAAGCGCCGCCTTTGTTTCGGAGGATTAGTCGCCTTTTCTCACTATCCAAGGTATTCCCAACCAATTTCGCATTATCTAGCTCTACGTGTTATCTCCAGTCTTTCGAAATGAAAAAAAAAGCGGAAAGTAAAATTTGCTCAAGTCACCTTCGCGCCACGCGAAAAAAAGCTGTCTATCACACTGCGCTTCACCGCGAGGGAAAACGAAGACGAAAAAGGAGGGCCCGTGAGAGGCCGAAACCCGAGAAGCCCGGCGCGTCAGCGCGATATTAATTATCGCGGCTGTTTGGACGGGGCACCACGGCGTACGTAACCCAGCATGTTTTCTCTTTACCGCAAGCAAACAGCAACAGGGGCAAGAGGAAAAAAAGCTCGTTTCAAGCGTCGGCTACTCTTCTTCGTCGTCGTCCCACTTTTTCTCCCGTATACCCCTCGGGGCCCGGGAGAAGCTTAGACACGGGGTGAAAAAAAAAAATTACGGCCTTATTGACTCTTCAATCATACGGACGGGCCCTGCCAGACACTCGCCTTTCATGTACCGCGCTTTCTTTCCCGCCACTGGAAAAAAAACACCTCGTTTTCACGCTAGCGCAGGTGTTTTTCGGTGGATAACATTTTCACGCACCCCCTCCACGCTAATTGGCCGAGAAATTAATGCCCCCCCCCCCAAGATGGTTTTCCGTGAGTTCGTATCAGCCCCGAACCCAGCCGCGGACAAAATTAATTTCTCGGGCGCACGCGGACGCCTGTGTTTTGGATTAACAGCTCCACGGTGCACTGCGAGCCGCAACCAGTATACCCCGTGCCCAGCATCGGCGCAATTTTCTCGTAGGAAAGACCACACGGCAGCTACGTAGAGCAGAGAAAGGGAGGTCCGGCAGGTATCTAATGCACCTAGCGAGCCCCCCGTTCCCGCTAATTGCCGCGCTTCGTCCCAAAACACATGCCACGTACTTTGCTCTAATCACGGCTCTATGTCTTAACCACCCAACTTTCTCTCCCGGCTACCTACACACGAAAACACACACGAGGCTAGGCCATCTCCTATTCCATATACACCGGGAGTGCCTGTATGCAGTGGCAGAGAGATTCCCGTATTTTTCCTAGCTGGATAAACAAAGCAGCGCGATACTCTGTTGTCCTGTTTGTTGTTTGGGGGGGGACGATTATTATTCCGATGCTCGATAAACGAAGTATAATCAATCCTCGCGTGTATGTACATACTGTACCGGGAGTCAACTAAACACATTCGCGTATAGACCGCAGAGTAAGCATATAGCGGGTTATCCGAGGGCGAGCGGAGGCTGTCGGGGTCGGTGCTATTGCAAAATCGAGGCGTGTCGATGTAAATGACGCGGAGTATGGCTGGAATAGCGCCCTTCGCTTCCTCCCTGCGCTCTAATTTCCCATGCAATAAAAGCCGGCCGGATTGGCTGGAGCCACGGGGCCCCCACGAACCATCGGCGCTTCCCCGTTTGCTTCTGGCGTGTGCGTGTATTAAATTACGCGCTCGGGCTCCTGTTTACCTCGGATTATAAATCCCCGTGGCCTCGTTACGCGGCAGATTATTGCTGCCCCCGTCTGCTCGAGTCCATCGCCTTGGCTTGGTGTGTTTCACCGCCGTCGCTGCTGAATTTTAAGTATGACGCCGCGTCGCGTAATTTAATGCCTCGAGTCTCAAAAGTTCGGGCCCGAGGAGAAATTTCCGATGCCCCGCTCGTACCCACGCGTTTGAATATTCATGTGCTCCGTGGGTTGTGTATATCTGCCGGGGTGGGGAATAGAGTCGAGGAAACTTGTTTTTTTCTTTTTTTTTTTGGCACCGAGCTTTTCTGTATATGTGCGCGTGTCTCCACTAAGACTGATTGAATTTTTCTAGGGTGAGTAACGAGTTTTTAATGACTCGAACAATCACCACGGTTCAAACACGAGAGTGTCCTCGCTCGGTGTAAGACCGTACCTTGCGTGGGCTAGCTTTGGAAAAATTAGTTCTGATTCCTTAGTTTTTTTTTTCTTTTTTTTTTTTTTTTCTCCAGAAGAGTTATTTCAAGGGAATGGCGTGGAGTTTGATTAGATAGGGGGCCAAGGAGTTATACAGGCGTCTCTGCGTGCGCGTGGCAAAGTGATCGCGCCGCGTGGCCGAGTACGACAAAGGGGCAGAAAAACAGTGCAGGTATAAGTCGGCTTAACCGCACCGGAAGTAAACATGTTTGTGTATCTCGTTAGAGAGATCTCGACGCAGTCGGGCCTTGGCAAACGAGAAAGTCGAGCGAGGCAGATAGCCGGGCAATTTATTGTCCCCCCCCCCCTCCCTGCCTCTACTTCCTGAGATATAGCGCTTTAGGGTTACGCTGGATCGTGTCGTGTTTGTTGCTGCTGTTGTTAGACTTACTCTCGAGGAACTTTGCCTATTATCGATAAATTAGCTTCTTTTTTTGCTTTCTTGCTTTGTTGAAACTCGTCAACATGTTATAAGCCCATTTACGCATGTACGTTGACGAGTTTCTCCCCAGCTTATGTAGTCATTTTCTACCAGGGTGTCTTTGGTTTCTCATTGGAATTGCAGGTATAAATATTCAAGCTGATGAGGAAAAACACTCATTTTTTCTTCAACTTTTAATAATATTTTGGTTGTATTCGTGGGTTGTTGCTGCATTGACAGAAATACTTTTTTTTTTTTTTTTTTTTTTTGTGGTTTGGAAAAGATTATTTTAATTCAAATTCACGCAACTTGTATGGAGAATCGATAAACACATCCCTTAGTAGGTGTATGAATGAATGAATGAATGTATAAATAAACGTGACCCCAATGTGTCCCACAAATGTAAAATTAATACACGTACTTGTTTTAATTTCTAAATTCAACAAATAATATCTCACGTTATCCTTATTTAATTATTATATAATTATTGCTTTAACTTTCTTTAATTAAAACTCGTTTCATATATTTGTGCATTTACGTAATCAGTCGTCATTCATTAATTAAAACAAAGAAAATCTATATCATCCGTTTAAAAAAAAATTTTTTTAAAAGCATTAATACCTCGGTGATTACAGAATTTGCAAATTTCACGTGGAGCGCGTTGGAAATATGGAAAATTAAAATTCCTACCTACCTCGATGAATTAAAAAAAAAAGGAGAGATTGAAGAGGTAGGTGGATAAAATCCGAAATGAAAAGCCAAGTAAACTGCGACGCTTCAATCTAGTCACGCGAGAATTCTCAATTCCAGCACGGCGGCAGTGCTCGCTTTCACGCCCCGGTACATCATCCCAGTGCTTCACCCCCTACACGTACATCTATACGATGTAGCTTTTTTTTCTCTCTCTCTATTCCCTTTTCCTATAAAGATCACGCAGCCAATAAGACAGCAGCACCAGAATCAGCTCTATGGAAGCGAGAAGATGACGCTGCAGCGGCGGGGGGCAAACAAAAAAAAGGGTATCTTTTTATTAGAACCAGCGCCGATACGTATCATGGTGGCGACGCTTGTTTTTTCTCGCACAACCGCGCGCGAAATTACTCGGCGGAGTAATCGAAAATCCGCTTGCTGCTTTTGCCGCCGACCTCGAGCGACGCGGTGCACCCCTGGCTCACTTCCAAATCGCTTTCTGCTCACAGCTCCGATAAATCTCGGCGAGCGACCGGACAGTCCTGACGACGGGACAACCCCCTCCAAAGCTATACTGCTCTGATTCGTGCGTGCGTTCATTTCTATGTCCACACTATGGAAATTGATTAGTGAAGGAGGGAAAGGGACGGCCTGGTCGCTGAGATGGTGCGTTGAAAGGGGATTAAACATTTTTCTTGATTTTTTTCTCGTACATAGATGGACTTTGATCGAATTTTTTCTAAACAACAAGTGTGATGGATGTGCACTGATAATTAATATTTCATTCGATGCGATGTATCTTCGTCAAGGCCAATTTACTAGAGCAGTAGGTGGTCGGTATTCGATTACGGAGATTTATGGCTGACCGTAATTGCCTTGTTCCACTAGAAAAGTAAATTAAATAGTATTAGAAGAGCTAGTGAATCATATTGATACATAAAAATTGATATGATGGATTAACAAATTTTAATCATCATGTAAGAGTGCCATTGAGTTGGTAACTGATTTTGTCGGTGTATGTTTGACTACAATTTATTTTAACTACTTAAAAAATTGGGTAATGACGTACACATGAAAATAATAAATTATGAATATTCTTACATCGTTGATAGTCATTTAAAGTATACTAAACAAACTAGACTATCATGAAAGTATTTCAGTGATTCTAAAAATGTATGGTCGATTGGAATTGACTTATACTACTTGAGGAGTTGAACAATCATTTTTATGAATATAATAAACATACGTTTTATGATATTATTACCTATGGTTTATCCTACATTAAATAAATGGGGTTGTTAGAGGTGTTTCATTGATTTTTCATATTCGTGGCTGACTATAATTATCTTTGTACTACTTGAAATTTCAGTTGTTATGGACATAAAATATTACAAAAAAAGATGACGGAATTATTTTTACCATGAATTGTTAAATTTTATTTCACATTTGAAAATATGACTTGCGTGGGAAATTGATTTCAGAGTTTTACGTTTGACCATATTTGACTTATACTACTTAAATATTAGTATTTACATTTCTTTAAAGACATCGAGTAATTTTAAACGTATGAGAATAAAAATGAATAAATTTATACTGTTATTTACTAAATTTTATTTTGTGAATGAAAGTGTTCCTGTAAGGTCAGCTAATCAAATCTCAATATTTTCGTCTGACCATAATTGACTTGTACTACTGAAAATATGGCTTACTTTTGGAAATGTTAATCAGGTACGTTCGAAGCTTACGTTATTAACTATCAGATTTTACTCAACATATAACCGTATTAGACTTTTGAAGAATTTTGATTATGGCACGTAGTATCTGAAGCAGCTCTCTGAGTAAGAACTTTTTTTTTTTTTCCCGCCACGAACGACGAGAATCTTATCTAAACTTTGTAGCTGACTCTCGACTTTCTTTCTCTTGCGGTTGGACGTCTTACCTATATACGGGGGCAACCCAAGACAAACTTGGAGTCTCCTCGAGAAAAGATGGATTTATACATTGATGTGGTGAATAAAAATTTATCAAGCGACTCGTTGAGGCCACAGCGAATGAAGAAGCAAGGCAAAGATGCCCAAAGGGGGAAAAAGAAAAACGAGGAGTGAGAGAAAGAGGGAGGGGGAGGGTCGGTAGTGTATAAAGTGGGCAAGCTATAAGTGACGGGGAAGAAGTTCAAAAGTCTCTTTATCCCCCCTCCTCGGAGCAAACCCCCTCCCTTCTAGCTCTTTCCAGCGAGTTGCTGCAGTGGCTGCACGCCCGACCGAGGGCAAAAACGTTTGACTACCTCGAGAGAAAAGCCCCTCGAGCCTCTTTCTTATCCTCGGCAGCATTGGCTCGTGACCCCTTTGCGTTGCAATAGTTTGCCTGGTTTTTCCCGAGCCTAAGATAAATAGTTACCAAAGATCACAGGCTTCTACTCTGTATTACGTAAGCAAGCAATTACTCGGTCAATTTGAGTAATTACTTCATGGCCAGAGTATTTTGGTATTTCTTTTATACTTGGAATGATAATGCAATTGTCATATTTTTTTTTTTTTTTTTTTCACGTAGGAAGAAAAAGAGAAAAATTAGAGTAAACGAGGGATAAATCTGTCGGACGATTTGATTCACCAATCTCTTCACGGTCAGGAAGATAAAGTGCTCTTCTTGGGCTCCATCCACCCTATCTCCCCCCCCCCCGACAACCGGAATAGCTGTGTGAATTGCGAAGGATAATGTTCATTGTCCTCGATAATTCGTTTCACCAATTGCATTTTTCGACCCCAAAAGCAAGGGGGTATGAAGCGACTCCTCCTAGTAAAACTCGGATTGATGAAATAACCCTGAGATGATGAATTTTTTTTCTCCCTCTATTTTTTTTCTCTCTTCAATTCTGTAATGCAAATTCATGCGACAGTTTTTCTCAGTGAGGGGCTCAAGCCTCGACTGCTCTCATAAATAAAGCAGACGCGGAATGGATTTACCGAGCTGTTAGCAAACAGAGAAAAACAGTACAATAAAACATGACGAAGGAACTGAGACGAGATTTGGGAGGAAGGGCTTCATTTGTTTCTTCAAACTACGTGGCCCCAAACTTTCTCCTCCAAGAGACGACAGAGGAAAGTACTTGAGGAAGTAATGGGACACTCGTGGACGCTGTCAATGGACAAGGGAGCCGGTCACGGCTGAGGATAACCCAATTAAGCTGCGTCAGAGTGCGAAAACGCGTCGTACGGCTGCGAGGTTAATCATTGGTACTTTTGAGGCTGCATGACTTATTTGATGAAGCAAATGTGCTTGCGTATTTTTTTTTTTTTTTTTTTNCCTGGCAGAGCTCCAAGAGCGCTTTTTACCCTCCGCCGATTTTTTCGCCGCCCCTCTCGCGCGAGAGACTCCCTTTTCTCTTCCGCTCTCTCGCTGCGTACGCCTTTCGTGTTTTTTTTTTTTTTTTTTTTTTTTTTTTTTTTTTTTTTTCAAGGGACGACCGTGGCTCGAACGCTTGCAAAAGCTTTCTTACTTTATTTCCCCATTGTAATATTTTACCTCGTTCTCGTAGCTTGGATTTTGTATGGTTTTTACTGCTATTCATTCGCAGTCGAGGAAGTCCACGGCTTTTACAAGGGTTTACCTTTTGTCATAGTGCGGATTGCAGGAAAATTTTCATACGCATTGGCTTGCGGGATTTTTCGTTGAAGCTATTGTATTTAATAGATAAGTGAACTTAACTTATATTTAAAATAGTATACGAAATTTATTTGGATCACTGGCTGTTATTTGAGCATCCCTTGAAAATCATCCCAGATGAGGTATTTTCGCTCCTCGGTTTTCCGGAGCGAATTAAAAATTAGACAAACGATAACAAATGAATGCAAATTAATACCCTTCGCATCTAGAAAAGGAGAAAAAAACTCCTACCTGCCTGGAAAGAAAAAAAAAAAAAAAAAAAAAACCCCACCAATCAGTTACCGTCCTCCCGCGTGTAAAAGTCTTGAAAATTAGGAGCGGAGAGCGCTTTATTTCCATCTTTTTCCGCGCAGCGTTCACGCAGCGGACGACTTACGTTGCACATTAATCACGCAGATGAGGAGGAGTCGTAGCCAGCGGAAAAAGCGGCATTGGTGCTGCAGCGCTCGTTAACGCAGGGGCCGACTTAATCAAGGACACGTCTCTCGCGCTCCATCGGCTCCTTTCCCGGATATATACAGCCGCAATTAACGCGCTGCAGCCAACGGGGGGTGCAAGGAGTCGGTGAAAATCGATCGGAAAGAAGCGCGCGTGACGGGCGAATTCAGAGAGGCGTCCGAGATGCCGGGGAATAAGAGGGAAAGTCTCGCTCAAGTCAGCCTTTGAAATTCGTCGGGCACCAGCCTCGCCGCGGGGCTATTAATACCTTATATACAGGGGGACCCCAGGAGGGATGGCCGATGCAAATGAGGATGCAAACGAGCAGCAGTTGCGCAATTAGGAGCAATTTTCCAGCAGAGGCGGCAGATAGTGGCCGACGACTACCGGCACGAGTTGCAAAAGAACCCGTTACTCCTTATCTACCTCTTCTTCTTATTTTTTTTCCACTCTTTCTCCTTTGGGAAGAGGAAGACTCCGATTCATTCGCGAAAAGAAGACGCGGCCATTTGCTCCGGCGGTCGTTCCCTTTGGAAAAAGCCTCCAACTGGACTGAAAGGGGTACCGGACGAGTCAGCGAATCGACGCCACTCTGACACCGTAAATAAGGCTGGTCCGGTTTTAAACGACCTGCTGCCGGCAGATTGGGTATTTTGGGGGCAATGGCGTCTTTGCAGCATACTTACAGTTTAAAGTACAAAAAATGTAATCTAAAAATTTTCTGTAGATTTACGAGTTTCAGTGTTTGGACAGATACGAAGACATACTTTTGGCTAGTGGCACTATCAGATTTTAGTCAGACGTCAAAGTTTTTTTTTTTTTTTTGTTTTTTGTTTTTTTTGAAAAAATATTTAGAACAACTCTGCAGCCGTCCAGCATTTGTAAAGCTGCTTAACGCCCACATACGAATGATCGTGTATCCATCAAGTTTTGCTCAAACCATTTAGCCAATTGTGACGACACTCGTCATCTTTAGTAAGAGATAAACTTATGTTTCTCCATCGAGTTAACGATGGAAGTTTTAACGCTCTTGTACTTTTATTTTCGCACAGGGTAAACTTATAAATATTTCATCAGCCGCAAGTCCCGTTGCAAAAGTTTTATCGCAAAGCGCCAAATACTCGAACCTTTTAAATCTGTACACGTGCCTTTAGCAGCTCGTAAAAAATATCGTCGTTCCAGTCGTAAGGTGCACGCACGCAATATTGCACTCGGCATTGTAATACACAAGTTACTGCTCCAAAGTTAGGGGGGGGGAGGGTGGGAGGCAGCTTATCGCGACCCATTCATCGCGCCTCTCTTGCTCTAAATTATTCCGGGCAATCTGTATCTCGGCGCATAACTTGTTTCCCCCGAGGATTATCCCTACCTCCCCGTTTCGCTTCGTACACACGCCTCATAAAAAGGCAATAATAATAAGAATAATCTGGGACACGGTTTTCCGGGCCATCATCAAAAAGTGTAAACATCTTTAAAAGCCACGTTGTTCAGAAATGACGATCTATTACCTCGCAAAGCGCTTGGAAATTGCACCGATGGGGGCAAGGGTCGTTCGATGGGAATCCGCAAGGCGATGAGTTATCGGTGACACGCCGCGTGCATCCACCATCCGCAGCAACTACCAAGCTACCACTATCCTTTCCCCCCCTTCCCCTAGTCGTAAATACTTGAGGAAAGTTTCGTCGAACGGCTCCGTGGAAACAGCAGCAACAGCCGAGGACGCCCGTAAGTATTCATGGTGGGGAGCGTTTTAAAAAGTTTTCGAGGAGCGGCACGTCGATTATGCGTTCGCTATTGGCGTGCTTCGCTCGTACACGCGAGAGCTTGCGGGGCTTTGGGTGTAAGTATGTGCGGAGGAATGGCTCTTGCCGGGTAATTGACATACTTTATTTATTTTTTTTTTTTTTCAATGGCTTTTCCACGACTTTCGGAGAAGCTAGCCCAGTTTTTCTCCGAAAAGTCGAGATATTACACGCGAATGATGACCGATCGAATGCACCGCCCCGGCCAGTAGTGCGATCCGATTTACGTCAGACGCGCCAACGGAACTTTTTCGTCTGTCCGACGGGTGTACACGAAAATGTACTTGGAGTGAGCTTTTCAGCTGTCCGGGAGGATACTTGGAATACCTTCGCGTAACCCGGCTTACTTATTTATTTAGCAAACATGGGAAGAAAAATTCTCAGCCCATATAGCGTACGCGTGCGCGTGTGTATTCGCGAATACTCGGGGTTATTCAAACACAGAAGCACAAAGAGATGCTCGTACCACTGGTGACTGCAGCAATTTTTATTTCCTCGCATTTTCATAATATTCGTCGTGTCCTCATCGTGTCACCATCGCGCTCCAGCAGCCACTTTGTTTTCCTTTTCTCCGAACTCTTGTTTTTTTTTTTATTTATTTATTTTTTTTCTTCCCAAGTTGGAGCTTTGTACCGAAAATTTTGCAGCCTTTGACTCCTGGAGCATCCGGTCTCTTCTCTCGGTCTGTTCCCGATTTTCCCTTCGTTTTCGCGACACGCAGCCTCTACATCAAAAGGTGCGGATTTCCCACCTCCTCCACGGAGCCTAGCTCGTGTTACCTTGCAATCTTACTTGCTGCTCGGGTGCGGGTATTTCGGGGCGGAGGAAAATATGTGGGTTAGACTCGTCAATCGGAACCCACTTCCTCTGCTCCGGCTGCTGGCTCACTTCCAGAAAGCGTCCCTTTCTTTATTTTCCCTCCCCCTCTGCCCTTGCCTTTTTCCTTGTACGTTTCGCTTCCTTTTCTGATACTTTTCTCCTTTGAAAGAGACGCTGGGAGAAGAAAATAAAAAAAAAAGCAAAAAAAAAAAAAAAAGAAAAAAAATTATGGTTGTATTTGCGAAACGCAACGCTGAATGGAAAATTACGGGTCGCCGGAAACACCGACGACTCTGCTGGCGTTTGCTTTGTGCCGAGATATGGATTGCCGATTTAAATCTCAAACCAATTGGAATCGAGCTCAAAGAGACTTGGCTTTTTCCCCCTTCCACGCTGCACTAATATCAGCTAGGACTGCCAAGGATATAGTACGTGCCTCGAGGGTCCATCGAATTTATACACATCTGTACATCCATGTTTGCTGTGCCGAATACAACATTTGTCTTTACCACTGCAGCAATGGTTACCTAGTGAGGATTGATTTTTCATGGAAACGATACTCTGCACCAAAAGTACCTTCGAAGAATAGTCGCAGGTGGTGGGACGAGAGACATCTTATCCCTACTCATCTGTACAATAGAGGGGGGAGGGGCAGTTTAGCGAGGCCGTCATTAGGGCACTTGGTCCCTCGCACAACTTTTGTTCCCAACCGAGATAAAAGTCGTCTACGCTTCCAAGTACGGCTAGGTAAGGGGAGTGGAGGGTGCCGCCGAGATGCTGATCCGGGTCTCGCTTTCCTCTCTTTTCCAGCTTGATAATCGGAACCCACTTCCTGCACGGCTCCCCTGGCAGAGCTCCAAGAGCGCTTTTTACCCTCCGCCGATTTTTTCGCCGCCCCTCTCGCGCGAGAGACTCCCTTTTCTCTTCCGCTCTCTCGCTGCGTACGCCTTTCGTGTTTTTTTTTTTTTTTTTTTTTTTTTTTTTTTTTTTTTTTTCTTCGCAAAGTTGACGCAGTCCCGCGTCCCCCTTTTTTTCCCTCGCTTCGGATAAAACCGAGCGCAGTCGGGAGAATTATAATACTTTGGTATGCGGCGATCGCGCTCCGCCACGTGGGACGACGCGCTAATAATTTTTTGGCTCGCGGTAGAGCGAGAAACTCCTTTCGAGCACTACTTTTGCGGAGATGTTTCGTCGTTTGGCCGATGCTTTGGTTCGTCCTTTTCTTTCAGTTTTTGGTGACGGTTTTGCACATCTCGATTGAAAATGTTACGAGGTATTTAGCGATCCCAAAATTAATAACGTATAGTTTCATGAATACATTTAACTCTAAAGTCTTGTATTTTTAAAATTGAGAAAAAAACGATAATGTAATGATAAATCTTTCATAAAAAGCGCCGGGGATAATACGACTATGGTCCTTTTATTTTCAGAATCTAGGCGATGAAGCGTCCTACAGTTGCTTGGGAACTCCAAGCCTACAGTGCAGAGAATTTTTCCCCTCACGATTCCAAGCCAAACATTCGTGGCTGCAACGCGTGTGCGTGAAAAACTTTCGTCACCTCATCGCGAGGGAGTACCGCCAGCACCTCGAGCCCAAAGGCTGAATGTATTTTTCCGGTTACCTTATTTGCTCGAGGATTTCCGATGAATGTAAGCCGAAGTTTGCTCGATTTCCACGGCAGCCCTTGCCGCGAGATCGGTATTGTACACGCGGCCAGAAAACGCCGGGATTTTCAAACGAGCTTTCCCGCGGCTGAGCGACGGAGCAAGAGGAGTTGGAAATCAAACTGCAGTCGAACGTGTGAAAAGATTTCGCGCTCAAGAGGCAGGCGCAGGTGGAGGCGCCGACGTCGGCCACTTTCGAAACTCGGCATCTCTGCAGCAGCGTATAGAGCTTCTAGTATACCGCGCGTTCGCGCGTTCCCATTCACAGTCCGCTCGGCGTTTGTAAACTTTCTCTCTCTCTTTTCCTCCCCGAGTTTACGGCTTTGCATTCGTCCTGATCTCGCGTGTAAAGGTATACCGACTGCCAAGACCTGCCGACAATTTTTTAATGTTCCCTGTTTTTTTTTTTTTTTTTTCGCTGGAGCACTTTCTGCACAACTTTTTAAAAATTTGTATTCATAGCCCTGCTTTTGTTCCTCCTTATTACAATGTGCCTCGTTCAAGCCTACACGAGTTTTTTTTCATTCGTTGGTCCATGAGTTTTCAAGTGCACGCGTGGCGTTTCACTGGTAAAAACTAATCCACGCATGATGCCAACTTAGTAAAAAATGTTGATTAGTCATGCATGTTTGTTTTTTTTTTCCCTCGAACAAAAGGGGTATTTTCACGGTGCGTCATGTCGGATATATCGCGCAGGATCATGTCCAGTTTGCCCCGGGGGCTCGTACATTTTTAAAACTCCATAGAGCTGTGTAGGCAACGCGAAAAAACGGCAACTCATCGTCGAGGCAACTAAAATCGTGCCGACTCGAAGGGACAATGACCAGCCTCAAAAAGGAAGACGTTGTATATGTACGTGCCGTACTGGCGCTTTGTCCAAAATTACCGAGCAAGCAAATTTTATACGTCTGGCAAGCGTCTCTGACAAAGGTGGCAAATTAACTTTTGTAGAAGCCGTGCACGTCAAAATTCGATTTGTTTTTTTTTTTTTTTTTTCATTTTCCGAAAACAAAATTTCCAACGGCCGTCGAAGACATCGACGTGATTTTGGAAACGTGATTCGTATCGGGTTTCGATTTCCCATTGTTTTCGAAATGTCGCTTCGGAAACGAGGTTCGAGCACCCGAAAAACCGAAACTAGAAGCCCAGCTAGACGATAAAATAATTTACGGCACGAATTTGCTTGTTTTATTTAGCCCAAAGGCACGGGCAGTGGGAGCGAGCCGAAACATCATAAAAGACCAAAATCTCGTTCCGACGTGCCTGCAGGTATTGCCATAGTCTCCCGCGCGAAATAGACTGCGCTCGGTAAGAAAGAAAAAAAAAAAAAAAAAAGACCGAGCGATCGAGTGAAAAGAGTTGCCAAACCGGAGAACGAGAAAGAGGCGAAACGCCAGCAACAGCTACGAGGCGGAATATTTTATTGGGCCGAGGTGCAAATAAATGCGCTCGGAACTCCATTCCCCCCACCCCCTGGCCGTGTCCCTCGATATTCACACCCCCCCCCCCGCAGTTACGGAGTCCAATCGCGGAATCGTGCGTATCGTGCCCCAGAGAGTCGGAATGTGTGTTGTTCCGCGCTGTCGGAGAAAACTCGCTACGAGCTCGCCGAACCGATGACCCACTCCGAGGGAAAACTTTGATATCGAGCGCAGTTTACGGTTCGATAGGTGTGTATTTATTCGTGAACGCGCAGAGAGGGGCAGGGAAAGGAATTCGCATCGCGGACATGTATTTGCAGTTCTTGGGACTTGAATCCAAGGGTTCGTATATACTTTTGCCCGTCCCCCTCGTTTTCGATGTGCCCGAAAGCGCGTATCGACTCTTTCATGGGAATTCCTTCTTTGATCCGCATTTTTTCGGATTCCAACGAAGGCTCCCTTTTGACCGGGGCAAATTTTAACTGCGCTCTAACGAGAACTAGCTACATGACTTTTGAGGTTAACCCACCGCTTTGTTGCTCGCGATGGATGGTCTCGTTATATATTCCTCCCCCCACCCCCTAGTCAAATTGGCGAAATCGGCAAAAAAAAATTCAAATACATGGGCGGGCACTGTATGAAAAAAAAAAAAAAAAAAAAAACAGAGCTCGTCCATAGGTACTATGAAATTGGATGAGCTCGTACCGGTGCACTTACGGTCTATCGGCTGCTCTGCTACGCTAAGTGACTGCGACAACTATTCGTCCATCACCTGTGACCATACACCTCTCCCCTCGAGCAATTCGGATGTAACACTCTTTTTTGTCATCGTAAAGCTCACACGGGATAAAATTTAAGCCCCATCCACCTTCAGTTTTTTTTTAACGCTACATTCTAACTTTACATTGTATTTCAAACCAAGAGTGACGAGACAATATCGATCGCCAGCTAACGCCAATTGTTTCGGAGTGCGGTAATTTACGAGCTGCTCGTTTTAATCTGGACCAGCTGCACTTCGGACAATGGCCGCGGAATGGCTCTGTTTGCCTTTCGTTCAACACGTACCAAAGATATATAAATGTATATGCGTCATCGCCGACGAAAAAAGCATCGCGAGTCCCCCGAAAAAAGGACTCGCGAGAGAGTTATATCCGAAATTTTGCATTGAATATCAACGCTATGCTCGGCCATACAGTCGAATCGATGAAAAACGCCAAGTGCCGGACGAGGGAGGGGGGATTTGTAAGCTGGTATCGTGTACGACCACCACTGCCGGAGTGTCCTGCTAATTGGTTCTATGAATGGACGTAGCTCCTCTGCTTTTTCAAAAGCCAAAAAGTCCCTTTGTTACATCATCACCTGCACGGGTTGTTAAAACCAGGTACGCAATACAGAGAAAAAAAAAATATCACTTACACCCCCGATATTTGCAACGTATATATATTAAAATAACGAGTAATGGTGTATAATTGGGCCCACGTGCCAATGTATCATATATTTCTCTGTGCGCCGGGCGCAAGCACATGCTCGGGGGGGATCGTAAAAAGCTTTTTAATTATGAAAATGAGCAATTCCGGGTGCACTCGTACACGCGCGCTGACCAAACCAAACGGAAATGCACGGAGGTATCGTCGAGCAAAAGTAACAATTAAAACACACCGCATTGGCGCTATAGTGTTGGGCACGAGAGTCCGAGCCAGCGTGTATACTCGAGCGAGCAGGTAAAACACGCGTGCCCTGACCGAGGAACGGGGAAAGCTAATCAGTCTTGGCGAGCCACCGGCACTGCTGCCTCGTAAATCCTGCCTCCTTGGGAAGGGGGAAGATTCGTGGGCGCGCCAAATGAGTTAAGCACTCGCCAAGTCTCGAAATGATAAATTCATCAAGCCGAGGGACCGAGTGGCGGAAGTTGGGCTGCACTCCGATTTCCCGACTCCGGCTACTGTCTCTCTCTCTCTCTCTGTTACTCAGGCGCGGTGTCTCCTGCCCGAAACTTTGTCCGCTTCCATGCACGAATCAGTTGCACACGTGACTCGATCCGATGGCGTAGAGCTTTGGGATTCGAAAAAACCTGTGGGTAGGTATAAAACCTTAATTTGGCATAATCGAGCAAATATGCTCGCAGGGTGAAGATATCTCCGCACAGCCCCATGGACCTGCGATACAATCAAAGATTGACAGAGCACGTAATAGCAGTAGCGAAAAGTTAGAGATGCGCCAACCACAGTAGGAGAGAGCAAATGCACGTAATAACGGCGCAGCGGGGGAGGGGCGGTTGGTGTACAGCGAGCCTACGCAGTCCATGAATTACGTCGGGCTTTGGGGTGAAAGGTACTTTTCCCTCGGCTGGAACACAGTATACGTGCACGCCTGCAATCAGCTTAGATGAAGAGGAAGGAGGAGCTCCTCGAAGAAACAAAAAAACAACCGGAGGCTCTCTGGAGTTGAATATCGACTGGGTGTGGCGGTAGTTGGGTCGCGAGTCTCTTCTCCCCCCTCTCGAAAGTTGCTGGTCTGTACTTACTCTCTTGTATGCGAATCGACGAACCGAGCGTTGAACTGTCTCGTTTGTATACGTACGGGTGACACCTTACCATCATATACCGTGTAGGGTCTGTTGTGCCGGGAGGTGATAAATTATACCTTCTCGAAATCCATAGCTCGATCATCTCTCTCTCTCTCGATTACAATAGAAATTAACGGGTTTAATTAAGCGCGGGTGCCAAGGGATAAGGAGTCCATCTCGGCCGGATTGATTGCTTTTCGAGTGCTACGGACGGGGTGTCTTTGTTTGGGTTAATTGGCGACGGTCGTGCAAATTTGGAAATTTCCATCGTTGTCCGTTGTTGATATTTATTGTTTGTGCGCCCATGCGGGAGGGGGATCGAAATTGAAATTCCGCCAATCGGCGTGTGCCCGGGATTCGTGATGGAATTTCAATATTCCTCTCGGTCTTGCGAGATCCTGGCGATCTCAACTGCAACGGTGGAAAAAACAATTGACCGTAACTTACGTGTAATTTTTCTATATGGCTGGAACGGATCATTTAAATGATTTTTTTTTTTTTTTTTTTTTTCACGTAGGAAGAAAAAGAGAAAAATTAGAGTAAACGAGGGATAAATCTGTCGGACGATTTGATTCACCAATCTCTTCACGGTCAGGAAGATAAAGTGCTCTTCTTGGGCTCCATCCACCCTATCTCCCCCCCCCCNTTTTTTTTTTTTTTTCCAGTAAAACACCTAATGCCTGCCTGCGCGTAGAAAGTCTCGTTCCCGTATCTTTGAGTTTTGTGATCTGGAAATTCCCTCGATGCTATCAAGTTACACCACTTACATGTCGACGAAGTATTCGATACACGTAATATACAATGGAAGAACTTCACGAAAGATGCTCGTGAATCTTTTACGAGATTCGGAGAATTTTTCGTTACCGATTCGATGATACTACCAAAGTTATGAAAAAAAAAAAAAAAAGATGTTTCGTAAAAAAATATGAAAAGCTACTCGAAACTTTTAACAACCGACAAAGTTGAAGCCGCGAGCGCTCGTTGATAATTTTTGTAAACTCCCTCGATTCGTGCACAAACAGCCCCTGTGTCGAAGTTTCATCACGGGGAAGCGGGAAAATTGCATTCAATCAAAACTTTTCGTTTGCTACAAAGCCGCAAAATTTTTATCGACTGAAAATTAACGGTCGAAATTGAAAACACGAAAATTACACCGCGGCACAAATCAAACCACCACAACAGTAATATATACCTAAAAACCCACCCACTCCTCTGTTCGAAAATTTTCCACCGCTTCGTGTGACCCCGCCATTGAAATCCGTCCACCTAAATGTGACGCCGCACACCTGTAACTTCGGCGCTCACGCAAATACACCCAGCAGCTGTCGTTTCATGGCGCGGGAGATAAACACCAGCACCGCCATTGGGAGCCAAAGATTCCGCAACAAGCCCCACTGTGGATGGCCCTCTGATTGCATCCCGTATTTTTTCCGTCCCCTGCAGCGATGATGAACATCGCTAAACCGTAAACAGCTGAACCACCATCGGTCGAGCTCGTGTAAACGCCCTCTTAATTAGCGCAGCTGACGCGTTCCTCGCCCAGCTGGGGTCTGCACGGGCAATCTAGCGCCCGTAGGCTCGGGTGCTTTTGGTGATTTTACATCGAGCGACCCCCCCTTTTCCTCCTTTTTTCCTGTACATTGTACTTTCATGCATTCACGCACACGCGGATGTGATACCGCACACAAGTTCTTAAAAGCATTGACAGAGCGCTCGACAACGCGCGTGGAGACCGCGGTGCTTCCACCCTTCGGGATTCGTGAAATTCCAGGTTTTCGAGCGACCACTCGAGCTTGAAAGGAAATCGCGCGTGGAGAAGCTCCGATGGTTTCGCCCATTCTCCCGCATGTACAGACGTGTCCGCGTCACAAAAGCGAGGGAAGATGACTCGCTGCAATGTAGATCATCATCGGGTAGGTTGGTGGGTGTGTTTTAGGGCTTGGGCCGATCGATATCCACCGCTCAATCTGTTGCTTCGGTCGTTAATCTTATGGATTAGCTCTACTACCCTTGGTGGAGAGAATGGCAGGGCTACGGTCGTTCCGAGGATCATTTTTCATCGGGTGCCGAGGTAATACAACGATGACGAATGCTGGACTGTGGGACTCGCTTTTTTTTTTTTAACCCAAACTCCAGCCACGCCGTCATTGGTTTTCTACGCGAAATATCCCCATGGCGATCGATTACCCGAGTATTTTCAGTCCCGTGAATATTCATAGGGCCACACGGGCAACCGTCATAACCGCGAGAGCGCGCTCTGCGGAGGTGGCAAAGAGTCGCCGACCGCAGTAGTACGAGTCAGCGTTCGATCGGACCCCACAAATACAGATGTGTACCTGTACATCGCCGGGCGGCCACGGGGGCTGGAAGAGGGAGGATCGATGACATGCCCAATGAGTTTATTGTACGCGTGATGGGGTTGTTTCGCGCGATTAGCTTGTATCGGCGAGCGAGTTGCCAAACTTTCGATCGTCGATGTATACGCGCTTTCCGTGTTGTTCCCGAGAGCTCTTAACCATGTAACCGCAGGATGCAAAAGTACCGGCTGCGAGAAGTACAGGATACGTGGCGGGGAAACAAGTGGAAATTGCATGCTGTTCTCTGCTCGAAGGTGGGGTATACGGTCGTGGGCGATGGCTCTGCCGAGAGGAAAGAAAAGAGAGGGTAAGAAATAAACATAGGAACCACCCGCCCGCATGCCATTTCGCAATCAGGCCGGTGTATACCGTGCGCGCTCGAGCTTTCAATTACTCGACCTCCCCCCCCTAGCTTGCCCCGAGATCATTATTCCAAAGACGATCAAAGAAATTTCTTTTCTTTCTACCTTTCCTCGGCTCCAAAGACTATCTTGGCCGATGCTCTCCCGTTTGTGCAGGAAAACAACGCGAAGAATCAAAGAATGCACGTGTGTAGCTGCGTTCATTTGCTGGAGAACAAACGAGGGAGCGAACGAACATTCGGTGGGCTAGGTTGTGTTAATTAAAAAAAAAAAAAAAAAGAAAATTTCACAGCTAACGTATGGGTTCCTTTTTTGTGTAGCATGATCCCATTCGGCCGCAATCGGATCGAAAATGAGAGACAGTGCACCTGGCCCTTGTATGCAAATGAGCGACCATCGTCATCCGGAAGGGGATATGTATAATCAGCATATACCTTCGTCGAAGCGTCAATGCTCGAACCCGCCCCATTCTCGTCGATAAGCCCATCCGTCAAATGAATGATTGGGTCCCCCTTGTAACACTCCCGCGGGTCCGACTCCTCCCCGACTCGGTTACCGAGGAAATTCATTTGCATCATTGATCTTCACCGGAAAAATCATCGTCAGCGCCCTCGATGGGACGAGTTCCTCTTGCACTGCACCGAGCCGTTGTGGTCCTGAAATTTTTCGGGTTATTGGGACCCATTGTTTCTTTTGTCCGATGTACTTCATCATCGGTCGAGACGAGCGAAAGATGAAGCAAACGTGGCGAAAGAAGGCGTGGCGGAGGGAGAAAAGCGCGCATACCTTTTTCCCCGCTTCGACCGGGACGGGGAACGGAAAAGGAATGGTCGATACGGGTAATGTGTGCGCGGAGTAAAAAAAAAGCGGGCGTGCCCTCCCTGTCGCGATATCGGTGTATCGGGGAAAGGGATGAATGCACGTACGAGGCGCGTGCCCTTTTTTCGACCTCGTCTCCTTGGGAGTTTTTGATTTATCGAGGCGGAGAGCGCGGCAAGAAAATTGGAGGGATTATTGTCGTTTGGAACGTAAAACAGAGTACCTGCGAGGGCGGGTGTGACTTATCGTCGAAAATTGTATTCGAAAACTTTTTAATGGGGACGCTTTGGGTTCCCCGAACGCGTATTCTTTACGACCGAGACGCCAAGTTTTTCGGCCACTTTGTGGGCACACGACTCGTATTTACGAGGGACGCGCGCCGACTGATGAGAAACGCGCAAGTTTTCATTACTTTGGCCCATCATTTTTGGGCAAGTTGTAAGAAAATATTCGTTAACGATGCCTCGTTGTTTATTTTTGTTTCAGGACTCTGACGTATACATTTGTACGCGCACTGCCGTAAAAAAAGTGAGTAAAACACACTCTTTTTTTTTTGGTACTTTCACATGCTTATCATTGTTTTTATATTTTTTTTTCAAACTCTCATCCCACTTGCCTTTGACTCAGCATTTTCAGTTTTGCTTTGACCCCAAAGCACGCACCTCGAAATTTCGAGCACGCCCAAACGACTGCCGGCGACTGATGACTCATTCAGCGAAAGCGAGGGAATTTTAATCCGAGACCCTGCAAGGTATAGACCCAGAGAAGCCCTCCGTGTAGTGGCACTGAAACGCCGAAGCACGAATCCGTGCAGTTCTGGCAAAGCGAGCCGCAACTCGAGAGGCGAGGTGGGGCACCGTTTAGCCCCGCGTATGTGTTGCCAGCAACTTTGCTCGATACTCATCCTCCGGCTTACCAAAGTATATCTCGATATAATGTTCGCCGGAAAGCTTTGCGATGGACATGGACGGATGCGAGCAGCGCGGGGATAATTGTTGGGGTTTTGGAGCCACAAAAAAAAAAAAGCGACCGTTTTCACGCTTCATCACGTTGAATATAGGTGTGCACTGTGGTTCAACATATACGCTTATACGTTGATTTGTCCGTAGAAGAAGGTTAAATTGTACGCTGAATAGTCAAAGAAAAAAAAAAAAACGATTATTTACGTTGGATTTCGTTCGGTGCAAATATGTGTATACCTCCTCCGTTGGAAGGCACGATCCAGCATCGACACGAGCACTCGCACGCTCCGGACGTATTTCACCAAGCACATTTCTATATACTGCTTATTTCCATATTTTTAAAACGCGGGCAATAATATTTCTCGCGCGGGGGTTTGAAAAGCACTCGCAAAAAAATTCCGTACGAGCGCTTTGACCATACATCGTCATTATCTAACACACGTGCGCGCGTAAAATCACACACGCGTACACGCCGTAAGAATAAAAAAAAAAGAAAAGGGACAGAGAGAGAGAGAGAGAGAGGGGTGAAAAACGCTGGCCTACTGCACAATATCTCGCGGCAGCAGGGCTAGCTAGCAAATTCGCTCCCCCACCCTTTGTTTCAACTACTATCACCACTACTGGTATGGAAGCGCGCAAGAGTCAAAAACGCGGTTGGAAAAAAGAAAGAGCAGCCCCCGCGATAAAGTACAGGCGGTGGGGCGAGTGTGGGCGGGCCCGAGTGTACACACGCGTACACGTAAAAGGGAGTGTATGCACACACGTGACAAACGCAGTAGCGGTAGCCAGGAGCGAGGAGCTACAGTGATGCATCGCGCCGGGGGCTTACTTTTCATCCGACGAATTTATTTATTCGCTCCTCGCTGGAAGCTTCCCCCGTTACCCCAACCCAGTGCTGCTAGGGAACTGATACGCGAGAGTCTATGTGCACGAGGGGGTGTGCGCGCGGAAAGGGCCGCTAGTTCTTTTTTCTCGAGCCCGAAAACTTTCCTTCGAGAGGTAAGGCTCGCTGCGATGGGGTCGGACGAAACTCTCTCTGTATGAGCGTTTGAGCGACTTTTTATTTAGGGAAACTTTATTCTCGGAGTCGCTTTGAGGCCGCATTTTTTATTCGACGACGCATTTGCTTGGTGAATGGAGAAACAAAAAAAATAATGATAACAACAACTCGAGGAACCTGTGAAAAACTGGGACAATTGATTTTTTGTTTATTTGCGAGCACGTGGTTTCTCGTGGCTTATATCATGGACTATAGACACTTGAAATCGAAACAAATTGTACCTAAATTGCACAGAGCATACAACAAATGGATTCAAATAATCTCAAACAGTGCTCGTTTCTCTCTCTATTTTGTTCTTCATTTATTTAATTTTTTTTTTTTTTTTAGCTCTCCCATTTTCCTTGACGGTCATTAAAAGTTTTTCGCAGCAATTTCTCAACGTCATAGTACGAACGCAATCAAAGAAACAAACAAGAAAAGCTGATCCACACCCTCGGGTAGCCCCATAGTGCACAAAGACACAGTTTTATCAGATCCACTGCACCAGAGGCGAAAAATCAAACTCGCGCCGGCAAGTATATATATCCTAAATCAAACGCGAGCAGAGGCTGCAACCCACGCGAGCGCGAGCTTTGGATTTATCGACGCTGGCGAGCCGTTCGTTTGGCACGACTTTACGAGCGTCCGATTGCCCATTTCTGCTTCAGGAGAGCTCGTGCTTCTGGTCTCCGACTAGCCGCTATCATCCAAAAGAACCCTTGATTGGATTTCTTTTTTTTTTACTCCTCCGTAAAGATGATAAAGGGTATTTTTATTTTTTCATTCACATAAGGTTGTCACTCGATCAGTTTTCATCATGTATAATTATATCCACGCATGTAAAGGCCGTGTAACATTCATTGATCACCGTATGGATCACAAGGTTTCCATTTCAACGGCAAATTCGCCAACTCCCCATCGAGAACCGTCCAAACGATTGTAACAGAGGAATCCGATAAAAGCTTTGATCACATCGTTGTGCCACTCTGCCGAGCTTTCAAGCGAGCGACCGTTAAACGCAAAATCAGCCACGGCCGAGCTTTTATTTAAGGCACCGGACCAGCCTCGGCCCCACCTCTGCCTCTCCACTTGTAACGCATTGCCCACTTCCGTATGGCCAAAGGTTACCCCTCCTCCCCTACACGACTCGCGCGGTCCGCTGTTTCTGCCGGTGCTCCACTGTTAGTTGTTTTGCTCCCGTTCCAACCTGCCCCTATACCTATACTTGGCTGATTTCACGTTTCCCCGCGCGTGCCGTTAATTGGCTGATATTTGTTAAAGTGGTTTTTCTTCCTCCTCCTGCTCCTTTCTACATCCCAGTATACTCGGTTCTAATAAATACACCCCGTTCTTACATACAATATGAGTGATGGACGACGCGCTATATATACGTCTTCTCTATATATACCAGAACGCCGAGTACGGAGGGGGAGACTCCCCCAGCGCCCATACACACATTTGAGAACAAGAAAATTGAACTCCCGCCAGGAAGACGCTGCGGAGTGGCCCGGAGTGGTTGTTGTTACGGCACTCTGGCGTAAATCATCCCGAAACGCGTGACGAACGCGAAAAACCACCCCTGGGATATCGAAGCGCATGCGTATACACGTTTTCCCTCCAATACGCGCACGTTACATTCTAAACGAGCAACAGTGACAATTCACGGGAGAACGAAATTCATCTCGCGGGAGGGGCGGGGATCCCATCGTCGGATTCCGCGAGGGAGGGAGCCGAGACTGTTGTACGAGTTTCGCCGAGTCTGGGGGGGCCTCCATTTTCAAGCTCACCGCGACCGGATTAGCTGTAACCCCCGCGCGGGGGGGATTATAAACGGCGGAAAACTATTTTTCGAAAGTTATTTCGAGAGCTGTGAGGAACTTCCTTTCTCATGAGGGGAGAGGATACCCACGTATGTATACATATATATGTCTCCTTTAATAAACGCCGCGTCGTAAGTATACGGCTTACGCCCCCTCGCTATGTAGTTATAGGTCTAGTCGCGCCTCTTCTTTTCGTTCTCACCCCCCCCCCCTCCGTACGCGTGGTGCTCTATTTCCGTTTCGGTGGTGGGTTTCGCGAGAGGTCGCGCATATATTATATATTACGTCGCGATTAAATCTCGTAATGCTAATAAATGAAAATCGATTCGGTGGGCCGGAAAATGTCCGCGACCGCGTATAATCATGAGTCGCGCGTGAGTGTATATTGCGGCCACCTGCGCGAGAAGGGGGCTTAATTGCTCCCCGAGCCGGTTTACCCGGGGCCACCGGGGATTTGAAAATGCCGCGAAAAAACACTCGCTCAAACTATATTACGGAGGGGAAAAGAGAAGAAGAAGAAAAAAAAAATTACTTTTCTGATCCGATGAGAAATTACCTCAGCGAGACACTGCTGAGGTCTCCCTGCACGTACGAAACGACGCAAAGTTGAGACGTGCAAAGTTCACGGCGACGGGCACGCAGAAAATTAAAAAGCACCAGTGCGAGATTAAAAAAAGAAAAAAAGAAAAAAGTGAAGAAGACAAAGTTAACCGCAAAGGCAGGGGGGGGGGGGTTATTAAATTACGCGTGATCAGCTGCCGCGAAACTTCCGTTGTAAATAGTTTGCCAAAGGTGATGGCATCGAAAATAAAAAAGTTTAATCACTTTCCAAGAAATCTCATTAATCGTTCCTACTGTGTACTCCTCGCTGCTGACCCGGCGGAATTAACCATCGACTGGCTGGCTTGTTTTTTCTTTGTTTTTGCTCCACTCGGTGGGAAATGAGATTTTTCATCTTCGGACGAGCAGGGAGGAAATAATGCCGACGCAGGTAGTCCGTCATTATTCGCGGATTATAGATCGCGTTCGACCCCCTTCAATTCGAAGAAGGGAAATTCTTTTTTTTTTTTGTCCACACCACGCAAGGGGAGCCGAAAATAATAAAATTGCACGTCTCGCGTTGAAGGGGGAATCTCGTCTTTCCCCGAGAACTATAAAGTCGCACCGATGAACATGAGCGCGGAGATTTCGCCTCGGCATTGAATGCACCGGCAGTAAATAGTAGAGGAGGAGGAGGTCTCTCTTCGTACAGCTCGTAAAAAGGATCTCGAAATACCAAGCTTGTTTTTCTTTTCCTCCTCCGGCCTATCCTTAACTCGGTTCGAGGAAATACCGTTGTCTCGCCACACGGTATCCGGCTCAGCGTAATCCAGACGAGGTGCAAGAACGGAGGGGCGTTGGGTAGAGAAAAACCAAAAAACACGCCAAAAAAAGAAAGGCCATTTCGAAAGAGGAGATTAAAAAGATTTTTTTTTTTTCCATTCGGGATACCGTGGAGCTCTTTGCCGGGGATGAACCGGAAAAAACTTTGCAGGAGGGAGAACTTTCCTGCAAAAGGCGTTAAATAAGGGCCAGGGGGTGGAGGGAGAAAAAAAGTACAAACGGCTCGTGTGCGGGGGAAATATACGCGAATGAGAAAGAGGATTTTAAATTATAAAGAGGGAGGGCAACTTATCTCGGTGGAGTGAAATAATCCACGGGGATAGGTATACACACGGCTGGAATGAAAGAAGAGCAAAGGATATCGTCGCTCGTCTGGAAAAAAATGCCAACTCGAGCGATATCGTTTTCCGTTTTTTTTCTTTCTTCTTTTTTCTTTTTTCATTCAAGAGCCATCGAGGAAACATCCTGAAATCGGTCGTCATCCCTGCGACACTCTTACACTCAAGTGGACGGATACAAGAGGCCCTTTATCGCGCCGATCGAGTGCCGTCGATTTCCCAGCCAGTATTTTTAAGAAACGTGTATATATGTATGTATACATGTAACACTTACACGAGAAAGGGAGTTTTGTATATGTATACGGCATGCATCTTCCGCGCCCTAAATGCGTCCTTCGTTAGCAGAAGTGGGCGCCGGAGCCCTCAACTGTACTGCAGCAGCCGACGTATATACATAGCTGGTGTGAAATTTTAAGCGTAACTGGCACAGCTCCCTCTGCTCCGTACTTTTGACGCTCCAGCGAGCCCCAGAGCGCAGGTCGATTTTTACGGTTATTAGGCTTCGGGCAAAGTTAATTGGGCATCGTTTCGAGAGATTCCTCGAATATTCCCCGGTTAAATGAAACGGTGGGGGATTTTTCATCCCTCCCCCCCGCTCGTGGAGGGCTCTGTTGGAACATCATTTGTGCACGAATTGGGTAATGATATCAAACGGCCGATGGTGATGGTGAATATAATAAAACGACCCCTTCTGTCTGTTTGCCCGTCGCACAACGTAGAAGACAATGATAAAATAGAGCGAGACGTACAGTTTTCACGGGGTATGGAAAATATGTATAGCGTGTCTGTGTATATGTATACATAAATGGGGCGGAAAAGCGAGAGGAGGAGGATATATACGCGCACAGGGAACTTGAGGGGCGCCGAACCGGAGTGGCACCTTTCCAAGCCACTGATCCGAGGATCACAGGTATTACTTTGGCCCCGGTCGTATAGCTGTCCCCTCCCTCTTTTCTCGTTCGCTCGAGCGACAACCTCATCCGAAAAACGTCAAAGCACCCCCCCCCCCAAAGTGAGAACGCCATACACGTGTAATATCGTCGACACCACTCACTGACATTCAGGTTTACCCGTGGAAAAGCTGCTAAGTCGTCCGCGACGGTCACGTGTCCTCCCTCTTTCTTTCGGTCGCTTTCGGCTTTCATCGAATTGTATTTTTAGACGAAAACTCGACTGGTTGCGGGCTAAATGGGGAACTGAATCTTCTGTCGTTGCAACTACTTTGAGCCATTCGAGGGCTTTGCGGGAAGTCAAGTCAAAATCAGTTGCTCAAATTTTCATTTCAATGGCAATAACGCGAGCCCTACTTACCGATTTCCTGGATTTTCACACTGGCCACCAAAGAAACTTTTTAAAAATCATAATGGCTATCGTAAGTAGCTTCCAAGTCCAAAACGACTTTGCAGGCACGATTTTTCTCGCCACGCAAGCCTCAAGAGAATCCTGCAAACAGCTTCAAAATGCCTCAAACTTCTCCGCCAACTCTCGGCTTTGAAACTCCAAAAAGAAAAAAAACGGACCTCCGAACGAAAGCTCGCACGTACACACCACTTTTCGCGCGAAACGTATCGGCAGGGGCGCTGTCGCTACAACGAAAGCCATCCCAACGGGGCGACAGCAGCGAGCTTAACGCATTCGCGAACGCTGTAATCCCCTGTCCCGCAAATTTTCCGAAAAAAAAAAACAAAAAAAACAACGGAGCCCTGGAGGATGAGACACCTGTATCGTGATCAGTTTAGCCATCTAGTGAGCCACGCATGCGCACGGACTTATGGCAAACGTGGTGTCAGCGGTGTCTCGCATTCCACGTCGAGCCTCGGCGACCATGTCTCTCTATAGCACCCTACCCCCCCCCCCCTGCTCGAGTTACTAATGTGATTTGAGCACTGACAGGTATTACCATTAAGCCCCGCAGGATTAAAGTTTTTCTCACTATCAACTTTTAGTTTCTATGGAAATAATCCCATATTTTAGGATTAACTAAAAATGTTTGTTCAGCTCAAGAACAAATTTGAACATTCTTCTTCAATATAAGAATATGTCAGACAAAATNCCCCCCCCCCCTGCTCGAGTTGCGAGTGTGTACGGAACAGCTGCCACTCGATTAACGAACTTGTACGCTACGAGGAGCGAGAATTGCAAGGCGCGCGGAAAACGCCGATACGCCGCGCAGAGGGAGAGAGTTCGCGTCCTGGGATGAGATCGCCCGCCAGGGGAGCAGGAATTTAAGTATTCCATCTGCTGCTGCCTCGCGCTGATGAAATTTATTCTAGAAAACGATGGCGCGCTCTAACGCTACCGCATACAAGTTTAACACTTACGTTTCAAAATAGAGAGAAAAGAACAATAAATCGGTAATTGATTTTTTTTTGCCCCGTAAACATCGATTCTAACGCGTTAACGCGGACAAACGCGGTGCAGCGTCATGAATCTGCCGCGAGGAGAGAGAGCAAGCTATATATAGATATATACGTACAAAAAGGTATAAGACGGCGGGAGGGAGGTCTATCTCTCGGTTCGCGCGGACAATGAGAGTAAGGGAGCCAAGATTGTTACAATTCGAGGCGGCTTACATAATAAAACTCGTGCGCGCACGAAACCGGGGTGGAGGGTGGTGGCGCTCGTCAGAACGAAAACATCCGAGGATGAAGAAGCGGCGGGCATGAAAAGGTGAAATTTCAATTACCCTAATGCCCTGGGAGGGAGGGCTCTGAAAAAAAGCTCGGGTGGCACGATAGGGCTGCTCGCGAGCGCGAGGAAACATCGCCGCGAATAAGATAAGCCTCGAGAGCTCCGTGACTCAGAAACTTTCGCTGTGCTACAATACACCAGCCAACTTTATTCGTTTCCCTTCTCCCTTTTGTTTTCTATTTTTTTTTTTTTTTTTTTTTTTCTTTCTCTCCCCTCTTGTCTCTTGTGCTTTCTTTCTGGGCAGCCTCACCTGTGTATGTACGTGGTGTGGCACGCGAGATGCACGAAACAAATAAAAAGGCCCATCCGATGTCTTCGAATTCCGTGGATTCCCGGAGTGAACGTGTACGCACACGTGGCTGAGTTAACTTTATTTTGGACGCGATGAAGACGAAGCTCAATGAACTTGGTTTTTTTTTTTTTCCTATCGAAGAATAGTTTTTTCCTTTAGTTTCCCCAAAGAGCCCGATTCTTCTTTCAACTCGTTTGATTTGGCTTTTTTCATTAATTGACGAAAAAATGCCGAGCCCATCGATCCGTGGCTCGTACAAATAAGTTTCAGGCTAAAGTTTGTAAACAAGTACATAAACGTCACAAGGAGCTTTCGGCGCGAGTCCTAAGAGCCGAAAGAGCTATTTGCATACGACGATAGAAAGATAAGTTTGATTGGGGGGGAAAAAAAAAATTCTCAAGTCGTTTGGTTTTATCCACCGGAGAGAGAATTTTCCGAGGAGGTCTCGCCGATGCGCGTACACCCGATAGGAAGAATTTTTAGATGGATCGTAAAATCGAACGAGGGGTCGAAGTGGTTGTATTTTCTGGGAATTGCATCGCGGTATGCCGGATCATTACTGCACGAGGGGCACAAACGTGTGTAGGTACGTGATGGGGAGCGCCGATTTGCGGTCGTTGGAAATGTATGTATATATATATATATATATATATATATATGTATACCTCCGCACTCGTATCTGCGTGGGATATTTTTGTTTTTATCGCGGAGCGCAGGTTCGTATGGAACTTTGATCAACATGACGACAAGAATAGTCGACACCATTTGGAAACTGATGTTTCCCGTTTCATTAGGTAAAAATGTAATTTGGGAACCATGACATTCCACAAGTGGAACTAATGGTCCGCAGGGAAACTAATGGTCCCCGAAGATGGGCAATTCTTCATTGCTTTTAATATACCACGGTTTTCATTTCTTCCCTCGCAGGGGGAGGGACGTAATGCTCACGGCATCCGTGGTATTCTGGGAACACGCCGATATTCACGGGAGGTCATTGGGTCGTTGGGTGAGTGGAGTGTGAAACTCGCGTTAGCTTTCATGGAAACGTTATGAGCGTAAATTACTTCCGGATGAACGATTTCAGAAAAAAGCCCCTTATTCGCCGAGACGTGGCGTGTCAAGTTATTACGGCTTCTCACTCCGAAATACTTGACCTTTGGTCATCTCACTCCCGGAATTCTCAATTTTTCTAGTCAATAAAAAAAACTGCAGGAAAAAAATAAGATGAACATTATTTATATTACAGCTGACTCGAGGACACAAGAGTCATTCCAATCTAACGTAATTGTTTTCTGCCTATATCTCACAAAACTCAATAAACTCTAGAAAAATAATACCAACCAATTCAATTTCTCCATTTTACATTTATCGAGGCTAAACTATTCCAACAAATCAGCTGGAATTTTCGAAATGTCCACCAAACGTATTGTGCCGTGTTTCTTAATTATGGGTTAACGTTCCGATAAGCCGATCGCGCTTCGTTGCATTACACTCAAAATGTGGCATAAATTTCCAACGTGCTCTAATATATGTATTTTAGTCCGATATCACATATCGTTAAAGCCATACGGAATTATTTTGTTTAAATTATTAATTGATTTCGGCGTTAACTTGTATTTTTAACGCTCAAGAGGCTCAACGAATTAAAACGGAAAAAATTAATCAAACGCACTTACTGCGTATTAAACAATTATTCGTACTTGTCGCTATTCATGTAAGGAAGCCTCTGTCGCGATGAGCCACTTGAGAAAATTCACCGTCATCGGGATGAAACGGTGCAAAAGGACAAAACAGAGAAAACGACAGCGAGAGGAGTACCGGCAATTTCCGCAGAACATTAGCCTGATTAAAGAAAAGCGCTCCTTATCAAGTGCCATTGTTTGTCGCAGCGAGAAAAGAGACCGGATGGGAAGAGACGAGCAATTGAAAACTCGGCGATTGAAAAGAAAAAAAAAAAAAAAAAAAAAAAGGTCAAAGCAACGAAGAGCGCGATCAAAGTGTCGGAAGAGAGAGCGGAGAGGGAGCAAGTCAGCGTATTTAGAGTGTAATAATGTTTTGTAAGCGAATACAGTGCGCCTCTACGTTCCCATTTACCTCGGTAAAGCAAAGAGCGCAGCTGTCGCGAGTGTACGCGGATACGTCGCTCTTTACTCCCCGAGTAATGCACACCTGTCTCGGCTATTGTTTCCACACTCGCGTTGTTCTTTGGAAAACTCGGCTGCCGGCGTCAAAGCGAGCTTCATTCACCTGTTGTCTCGAACAACGCGAGCGGAATTTCTTCTTGCATTCGTCTTCATTCTCCCGCTCGCGCGGACGCACAATTTCTCGCGAACCCAAGGAGAGGCTTTTCGGTAACTGCGTGGGCTAAAAGAGAGCAATCTTTCCCCGCGAAATGTCACTTTACCAAGCAAGATGCTGTACCAACCAATTATCCAAGCAATCGCGTACCGATCCTTGGCTCATACACCCACACACATACATGTCGGACGTTTAAAGTAGCTCCGTCGTAATTTTCAAAAACCACAGCAGCAATAGTGGCGCTGGTAACAATTTGTTTCTTTGGCATGTATGTGCCCACGTGGGTACAAATTACACAAAGCTGCATCAATATATATACATGTACACACATATGTCTACAGTGCTGGAACGGCCCACGAGAGCGGTCATGTATGTAAAAAAAAAAAAAAAAAAAAAAAAAAAAAAAAAAAAAAACGATCTCCCTGCTTGTACTTGTTTGCGCGATAGCCAATATTTCAACAAATTACGCTTCGTAAGTTGAATCAGATGGGGGAGCAGCAAGTACTTTGGAAACCATATCAACGTAACTTGATGCCGATGTCTCGATTACAGTCCATACTTGCGCAGGGATTGTCGGGTCGCCGCGCAACGGTTCGGCCAACAACACCGACTCGCAATGGCCCTCGAGTCGGGTACACGCGGGGACTCACTTTGGAAAACAGGTCGAGCAGGCTTTCGCCCACAAACTCACGAGCGTAAATCTCGATTAGTGGGTGCTTACACGCGCCACCGTCCACCCCCTTATGGGTTGTGTATATACGGGAGGGGGGGGGTGAGAACAGCTCGATATATCCCGATGGCTCTATACTCGTCGGCTGCAGCAGTAGTACGAGTCAGCGCTTGGTCAGCCGCAGCTACGAAACTTCGTCTTCGAGGCTGCTCGTCAATTTGCACACGTCCACACGCGGGTCGATACAACGTGGATTGTCGTAAGAGTGTGTCAGTGGCTGCTGTGTATACAACGCGTGGTATTGCTGCTTTTGAAATATGGAAGGTACAATTTGCCATATGTTTACGGTACAGCTCCTTCCGAGGGACGTAAGCGTAGGGGATGAGATAAGACGAGCGATAGACTGTACACACTCGCTGCTCCCAAGGGAGGGATGGACGGGTCACGCATTAGGTTGTGCAACTGATGCACCGGACACGGCTGTGTTTGCGCGGGTCGTGTATACATTTGCCGAGGCGTGTGACGGATTGCGTCGTGCTCGAGAGAACGGGGGCGTATAGGTGCCGGAGAGACAATCGTTTCGGGTGCATCGGTAATGAGACGCTCGGGCGCAAATACATCGGTTCCCCGAGGCGGGCTGGCCACCTCCCGTGCGTGCACCTAAACACAAGCTTATAGGCTCGGGTTGGCGTGCGAGCTACGTTGTTTGGCGACTGTTTGACACTTGAACGCGCGCGCTCTCTCTCTCTCTCTCTCGCCTCTTGGAGATTGACTGACGTTTTTGGGACTCCCGGAGCACGAACAACTTTTGCCACACGTATAACTGTTCCGTACGCGGAGGAAGCGAGTTTTTAGGTCGGCGTGAGGGTATCGCTCGCGTCTTCGCTTTGTGTGATCGATATACGGCGTTTGGCGCTTCATTTTTGCTTTTTTAATGTAGCAACGATAAATATACTCGAATGAACAGCGTCCGATGTCGATTTGCCGTGTGCACTGTACACGCCATCTCAATTAAAAGTGCGGGATACCCCGTGCGTGCACAGAGCTAGAATATTTCTGTTACGCGGCTCACGAACGTTGGACGTGAAAGATGTGCCGAACAAAGTTTGCCACGATATTTCTGTCCAATATATCCATAAATTTAAAACCACGTGAAACGAAGGAAATTTTTTGTTGATTAAAACTACGTGTGCGGGTATACACGGTACAAACGGTGCACCGAGTCCCTCGTTGCTTGGCGAATGTTTACCGTGGATGTTCTGTAGAGATGAACAAATGTAATACTCAACAAGTTGAATGTCTTAGCGTGCCTCTGACAACATTGTACAAACAACATGAAACACGATGAATATAAACGGTTGCACCGTATTAACCGATAATCAGATGCTGTATGTTGTTTGGCTTAAAAAGCCCATCACCGGCGCGCCTCTTAGACTGCAAAACAAAAGCTTCCATTTAGTTTTCGTACCGGCGTTCCACTTTGGCGCGGGCGCGCGCGTGCTCGTTTAAACCGTTGGTAGTTGGCCTATGTGTAGCTCTCGAGGCGACGGGGCGCGGCGACAAATGAAATTTCTTGCCTCGGCGCTCCCTCTCGTATCTTCCTCCGGGAAAACGGATGCCACTCCTCGGCTCCCTCTCTCAAAGGGGCCGGAAGGGTAAGTTCCGTGTATTCCCTATACATTTTGACGGACACACACCAAGAAGCAGCTCTCTCCGCAACGAGTTCAACGGAGTTTCACTCGCCGAACAAGAGCTTCGCGCTCCTCCACCCCCCCCCACTCTCTCTCGTTTCGTTAAACACGAAAGACATCACAAGCGCTGGATCCAGTGGCCCTCAAGTTCGGTGTGCACCCCTTTGGGCGTTTATTGAAAAAAAAAAAAAAAAAAAAAACCCCCAGGGACCAGCCAGTCGAGCCGCGCATAATCGGGTGACTTGCTTGTTCGCGAGATGCAAGGAGCTGTATCGATCAAACGAGCTGATTAACAGCGGGAGCGGGGCCAAGAGTCTCGAGAATTCCATAAATTTGGAAAATTTTCCGAGGCGCGCCTTGCAAGTTGAGGGCCATAAAATCCACTCTCGGAACGCCGGCGTTGGTGATTTTCGCGCGAGCTACCGTGAAATCTTCGTGACCCCCTCCTCGCAGGAATTTCATCGATAAAGAGCCTGGGCATAGGCGTTGCTCGACTCTCGTGGTTTGCAACCTAATTGAATACAGGTAGCAGAGGAATTTTCAATACCAACTGAAGAATTTTAATACTCCCTCAAGCGCGATTTCCCACCCCCCCCTCCCTCCTATGCATAATTTTTATTCTCCAAGTGTATAGTTTCACCGGGTCTTTACGCAATCGATGCACCAAGTTCCGTTATTTGAGTGTACAAGGTGAGGATAGCACCCGGGCGTTACCTGCGAGCCATTTGGGGGGTGGCGGAGAGACAGAGGAAGCGAGAAACATCAGAGATCGGAAACTCCTCGGCACGGGAGGACGCGCCAAATTACAGGTGGTGAGAGATATTCGGCGGGCTATTACCGAGATGCTATCGAGCAGTGACTTCTCGTACGTTGGCCAGCCCCCGTTTGATGAAAGCCAGGGGAGGGAGATACAATCTCATCGCACGCGAGCCTTCCCGCTCGAGCTGTGCATTTGACTTTGAAATGCCTCCCCGATGGTTTTCATAATTTTCAAGCCCCGAGATTTCGCCTTCAAGTGGGGTATCTCTGCCGATATATTTTTACGCGTCGAGCAGAGGTTTTTTTTTTTTTATTTATTTTTTTTTTTTTTCGAAACCAAGCGCTGCACCCTCGCGATGGACATTTTTTTCGTTTGCTCATTTTTGAGCACAGCGTCGGGTAAACTCGTATTCGTGTAACTCTGGAAATTAAATTGGCCTGCTTCGCAGCGAGGATTTCGGACAGAGGTATACATGCACACGTGGGTTGTAATTTGCATTGGGTACGGGCTCGGCGCGGCTTACTTTGCCGGTGTAGGTATAACAGTTGTACCGTACCCGCATCTCCGAGATCCCAATCAACGTGCTCGTGGAAATTGAAACTATTAGGGTTATCGGTATGCACGGTAATTACGACGCAGTTACCGATTTTGCGTAACAAATGATGCCGAACAACAAATAGATACACGTGGATAATTAATTAACGAATGAAAATTTCCACCGGACGATTATTGGCACTCAGTACAAATTCCCAACAATATGGCCCGTGTCGCATAGTTCGCGCCACACGCTTAACAAAAGTTGTAGCGGCCATACAGCGTAAATAAAATTAAAACCCAAGGATGTACAAAGTGACACGTGGTACAGGTGCGCGCATGACAAAGGCAATTTAATTACAGGCCGAGGCCGGTGGATATCGCGGGCAATAACTCTCCCGGCGCGTGTAGCCTATACCACTGCTATACGCTACTGGTACAACAACTGCTGCCCGTGTAGCGGCGCACCGGAGCTCGATAGCTGCGGACACGAATATCGGGGCCGATCAACCCGGAGGCTCTGCATCATCGACTGCACGACGACAGGGGCCGGGAGGGGGGGGGAGGATGAAAGCCCCCGGGCCGTGAAGTCCTTTGATTTAATGCCCCGACCACCACCGCCGCCGCCGCAGCTGCCGGACGCTATCTCGATCTCGGTAAGTGCAGTCTGACCCACCAATCTTTTTTTTTTTTTTTTTTTTTTTGATCGAGCTCGGACACGGGCAACAGCTTTTTTGTCCTATGCTCACGTGCACCGTTTCGTTAACCACGAGGGCACCAACCTGCGAACAATGGCACTTTTGCGGTGTGATAAACGCCACTTTGTGAGCTCATCGTTCGCGACGGAAATCGTCTTCGTCCAGCCCCATCTGAAAATCGAGCCACCCGTGCCACGAAAAATGTTTCCGTGGATTCGTCGCGATTCCTGCGATGCTCTTAGCGAGGCGCCAGCAATGCAAGAAAGGAGCGAGAGAAAACGGCGAAACGTACCAGCGAAAGGCGAATCCGTCCAACTTTTTCCTCACTGTATTGTACGCGCGGAACAGCCTGTCCCGGAGGGGGATGGTCGCGCCGGGGCATCGGGCGTGCGAAATTTAATTAAAACTTCAGCCCCAACCCGTTTAGCGCCGTTTCTTTCTCCGCGTGGGGGAGCGGCGCCCGGAGCTACAGTCGACGAAGAAAGGAGAAAAAAGGTCGCGGGGACAACGGGTAAATAACGGCCAAGCTGGAAAATCGCTCGTAGCGTTTGTTGCTGTACGCGTGTTGCCTTGTCAGAAGCGACGCGGAAACAGTGACGACACACGATGATGATAATAACAATGACGATAAAACTCGGACTCGGCGAAATTCGTAACAGGTGGCGTCGATTGCAGTTGCGGTCGCGAGCCCAGCGTCACAGCCGTGGCAGCGATGAAATTCGGATTCATCGAATTACTTCTGGATAACAAAGTTTAAAAACGCCACGCGATGACGCGGCTCGATTTGAGAGTTAATACGAAACTCGACAACTCGAGGTTCATATCTATTTGACAGTTGCTCGAGCCTCGTAGCATGGATTATTGGGGGGAAAAAAGAAAAAATTTCAATGCAAGCCATAAAGTTAACAAAATATCTGGTGTTAAATTTTACCGTGAAAGAGAGGCCCTACTTACACTTATAGAGTACAGATAGCAGAGGTCGAGGCAAAAAATCAGGAGGCTCAGCAGGTGTGCCCCTAACGCGAATGCATCGTCGAGTCGCAGTGGTCTGGGCCGGGGATCAACTAATCCCGAACTTTCCCGCGATGGGGAGAATTTTAATTAAACTATAATTGCGTTGGAATTAGATGGAAAATTAATTGTACGGGTCCGCGGGAGGTGTTGCAGTCGCGGGGACTAGTCGTGGCTGTAGGCTCGCGAGAAAATTCGAGGCTTTGCCGCCTCCTGGGATTAAGTATTTATTTTCAAGAGACGCTTCTTGTACATCTCTCTCAGAGAACACCTTTGTTCGTCATCATATTTATCAATCTCTCGTACATCCTGTATTTATATTAAACTGACGAAATGTATTTAAAAATCAAGGGGTGGGTGTGTGTGTGCGCGGGTCCTGTTAACGACTTATCAAGAAGATATCCCAGGTAAGTAGTACTTGGTATCCCGCTAGCTATACGCGTCCAAATTCCAGCAGCAGATTCCTGAGCGTGGGAGCTGAGGGGGATGGGGCTGGTATATTAGGATTCCCGGGCACGTAATTGCCTCCTCCTCTTCAAGGGCAAGGAAAATTACTCGTCGAAAGGGGGGGGGGAGATGCTGGTCCCCGTTGAGCTTCCTCCTCCCTCGATACGGTATCAGAGATGAGTTGCATTTAAAATCATGCACTACCCCTCCGATAGAAGAGGGGGTGTTAATTTTTACCCGTTTTATCGACATGCAGTTCGAACGAATGCATTACGCGCGAGGCTCGTAAAACCATCGGGCCGACGCATTAGCGTATCGGGCTCTGTAATCGGGGATAATGCATTTGGCGTCGCGCGGATGGCCGGCTATTGTGGATTGTTCGTAAAAATGGAAAATCAGGAAAGCGCTCGACTGCCGGAGCAACGGGAGATATCGGGGGGGTAATGACCGGTTGTATGGAGCTGTTTCGACTCGTAAAGAGCCCGGCGTTCGCTCGTCGTAAACATATACCCTGGGGTGGCTAAGCCAGCGAGGCTGTAAAGGCAAATTGAGCAAACGGACTTTTGAGTGAATAATCGAGACTTCAAATTTTTGTTGTAGTACTTTTGCTATACCATGCACCCGACATATACATATATATGGTCGTAATGTCTCGACTTAAGCCCCACTCGTTTAATCGAAAAGACAACCTTTATTTTTTTAGCTTCGTCCTGAATTATGTTGTTATCGCAGAGGTCGATGACTGAACCATTTGAAATTAAATAACGTTTTTTTTTCTTTTTAGGGTACAAATTTGAGGTCCCCTAGGTAAATATCTACGTAGAAAATAACGGTAGAGTAGATGGAAATGTCACACTATACAATATAATTATATTGTTAGTCCATCAAAATCATTGAGTTATTGGATACACAAGTAGGTATTACCAACAGTTCGACTGCCCAATTAAATTTTGGTACTTCAGCTTTAGCCCCTGTTTTTGTACGTTCACCCCGTCTTGCAACCGTTGGGTGGAAACACACACATTTTTTCATTGTAAAACATAAACTGGCTCGCTACAGTACTTATAAATTTTCCCTTGTCTTCGAGGAGTAATATCAATCATTAAAATAATTCCAGATCCAATTGAAAGATCAATCGATTGGGCAAAATCCCATTGTATTAGTCATGCACGAGTTTGCTTCGCCTACCCCTGCACATAGACGTTAGAATCTATTTAGCGTGACAAATGATACACTATTACCCAACGAGAAAGTCATAAGATTCATGAACGTGAGCGAAATAAATAATTCATACGCCGTAATAAAATCTGTGCTAGTTCACCAGTTGTATTTCCCCTCTCGTTTCGTATATATCTACGTTTGAGACGATATTGATTACGATTAGCTTGTGCGCCTCGTAAAATGCACCCGCTTATATTTATCTACAAGACCGAGTATTGACATCTGCCCTTTGAGCTCATCGAGAATACATCGAAGTCCACATCTTGCCTCATCTAATAACTTTATCTGAAATTGGGTTATTATTTTTAATGAAATGTAGATCCATATAATTGTAAAAAAAAAAAATAAAAAAAATAAAAAAAATGAATTTTACAACGACTCGACGGGGAACAAATGCTCAAGGGAATTTAAAGCATTTGACGCACGAGCTCTGTAAAGTAAAGCGCCGAGCTGCTCGTTGATTTCCAATCGCGTTGTTGCGCCGGTTACATTCCCACGTGCCGGTGTGTGTGTGTGTGCACTGTAAACGCGCCATTCCGAGACCAGCTGTTTGCTCGACGACTGTGCACCACTTCGGAAAAGGATCGGGTCTACATAGTCGGCCGCGCTGTACTCACCAAAAGTGGAAATGGGTTATTTTCCGAATCGCTGTAGATATACTCTCTACTCCCCTTGGTCCCTGGTAATGGCTTTGTCGTATTTAATCCTCTTTCGGAAAGACGAGGCGATACGTCAGTAAAGTATCTTCTTTCGACGATCGATCGATACTGCCCCTCTTTGTTTCACCTGCAAACAGAGAATAAACGTTTTCTCCTTCTTACAATGGCCTACACAATTCAACGGAATGGCTAAATCTATGGGATAGGGCATTTATTGGTCGTGCGTAAGTAACACCACCTCACTCGTAAATAATGATTTCCAGGAGCATTTGGGGCTACCAAACTGTGGAAGTGAAGCAGCGCGCCATGTTAACACAAAAAAACGGCGCCGGTGTTGAAAAAAAAAAAAAAAAAAAAGCGTCGAATGAATTATTCACCGGCATTGAAAGTTTCCGGAGGTGCGCCAAAGAGGATAAGTATAAGGAACCATTTCGGTTCGGTTCGCGGGGCCAACTTTGCGCGAAATCCAAAACGCGCGCGTCTCTGCCGGCAAAAACTTTCCGCCAACGGAATCGACGTGGCTTGTATTTTTCGAGTGGCAAACAACGGCGGCAGCTCTCTTGTATATATACGCAGCTCGCCCATTGAAACACTCGTTGAGAGAGTACGAGGGCGCTGGAATGCGCGTCACATCCCGAGCCAGAGCACCTTTTCAGAATCCACGTGGTGGCGAGGGGCTCTTGTGATTTTTCCCCAGCCGAATGACAAGCCCGGCTTGGAAAAAGGCAATTTTTGAAACTTTGCTGATACACCGGGATCAGGATCATTGGCTGCCGGAGGGAGAAAAAACGCCGAAGAAACCTCGTTACGAGACTCGCGCATTATGACACCCAATGACGCGCGGTAGGAAAACTTTAATGTGTATAAATCTTGTTTTGAAGTTTCAGCCGCGTCACCTATTTTTTTTTCCCCCCCGCAAGAGAAAAAAAAGGAGGGGGGGGGGAGGTAGAAACTCAGTGGGCAACGAGACAGACGGGCGAAATGGTCGGTGTATCGGGAGCGTCACGCGTCGTCCCGGGAAAACCCCGGCAGCGTCGTACGGGGGGACATCACGTGTAGGGTATACCTGGCAACTGCTGCGCGGCTCGTACAGCTACAAACAAGAAAAATCGCGCTCGCGTCGGTCGCCGTCGGAGCGTGACTCGGTCAACCCGGAAAGGGCTCTCGGGTCTTTAGCAAAAGGAACGGGACAACTGGACCTGGAAATTCGTTTACGTATAGCTCGTGTGTATACCTGCGCGCGGGATTTTCGCGCTTCACGGACTTGCCGAGACAGGAGACGGGGACGCGGGTTTGGGGGCTAATGAAAAACAATCGGGACACGCTCGGGCGTTTAATTGCATTCCTTCGACTGTCTCGTTAAAAAGAAGAAAAAAGAAAGCCATTATCGAGGGAGATGCGCGAAATATAAAAATCCATACTGTAAATGTTTGACAGTTTGTTCGATCACGCGACAAAATAAATCGTTAGCTGCAGTGTACGCGATACATCGAAAGAAAAGAATGTGGAAGAACCTGCCAAAAGCAAACAGAGGGAAGGACGCGCAGAGTGGTTTGGCTCGTCACTCGCGTCTCTGCTAATTGCAATTTTTATCCGACATCCAAGTTGAACTGTACAGGCACGTCGGAAAATAAAATGGAGCAAGACGTAAAAAAACAGCGAGAGCGTAATTACGTTTTTTCCCCCTCCCCACCTCGCTCGTCTTAGTTTGTCACGTGCTTCTGTACCGTGTTAAAGTCGATTGCAATTGAGTTGGGCAATTTTGTGAAATTCATTTTCGATAGGTCATTAATTTTTCGTCAAGTATACCTTCATTTTGTCTTTTTTTTTTTTCTCCTCATCTTAGTGGGCCCGTAAAACCAATACCAACTGGAAATACCTTGAGCAATGGCTTACCCTATACGTAAAAGTATACAGCCTGCGACATAACGATGGGGAAGCACGAAGGGAAAATTAATGCTCAAAAAATCTAAAGGTGCTTCGACCTCGACTTGTTTGAAAAAAAAAACGGTGTCCACAGAATGGTGCTCGTGAAAAAAGCTGGCAAAATAGGGAAAATATGCAAAGTGATGTGGATGCTGGAATATCAATGCACACATTGTGCAGCAGGGGCTTCCGGAGAGACAGGCTCGGAAGGAAAAAAAAAAAAAAATAGAGAGACGGGGATGGATCTTAGCTCGGGCCTCTTCGTCTTTTGCTTTCGTTGCGAAATTCCTCTCGCGCACCGCATGAATTTTCGCTGCTCGAGAGCTGTAGGGGGAGCTCCGTCGCCTTCTAACGCTTAAGAAAAGCGTTATACATCGCACAGCTCACCAAAGTGGAGAAGTTGGAGGAGTTTTTCAAGGGGGACGCGCGACGTGTACGAATTTGCATGCTTAAGAGCTGAGAGCCGATTTTGAATTGGTAATGTAAATATTGGAAACGGATTTCGGCCGATGTATAACTACGTCCCGCGAGGCTTCGTCAAAATGTATCGATTTTTTAATAGGCTTCAAAAAGTTTGATTTTCTTTTTTTTTTCTTATTACGTTTGTTTTGTTTCACTTACCTCCGATATATACCGATGGCTGGAATTTTCTTTTTCTCGTAATATTGAAAACAATTTTTTTTTTCTTTTGCAATCCGTAAAATGGGAAAAAGTCACGAATGGCATCGTTTGATACGTAGAAAATCGATGGGATCGGAAACGTTAAAGTCAAAAGCTGCAAATCGATACGACTCTTTTTCTTTCGGATTGGAGGGCTCGAGCGAGTATTCAAGCGGTGAAGCAGAGCCCCGGATTAATCATGCAAAAATCATTGTTTCACACGAAAGCAATTTCCTTGAAGCTCTCCCAAGACACGAGTATTGTTTCATACCCCCGACAGTTTAAACACAAAAATCCAAAATAATGACACCATCCACCTGGGGGGTGGCAAAGTATGTAAAGTGAGCCCGTTTATTACAGTAACTTCATCATCGCTTCGAGAAACTCGAAGGAGTCGTGGTTGCCTCGAGGGTAATCGACTTTGTTGGCTGTTAAACCGCGACTGAACGGGGGGTATTGAATGGTTCACGCGTATGGACCAAAGTAGCTGTAACAACAAAAATAACGCGTACTTGATAAAAAAAAGGGTACCTTTGTATAATCTACAAAGTCGAAAAGATAGTGTGAATCGTATGGCGAGATTAAAAAAAGATAAAAAAGGAAATGTATAGTAGTTGCAGCACACGTGTTGTCGCTGCGAAAGGGTCGGTTTTAATAAACTTTGCATAATTTCGTTCTCACCGCTTGTCCCTCCCGACACTGACACCTTAATTCGACCGCACGAGTTTGCCCACTTCCCACTCCAAAAAACCGAGCTTTCGCCTTTGCTGCGCTTTCGCCGCGAAGCATCAACCTACAAAAAAAAAAAAAAAAAAAAAAAAACTTGTGATTCCAAAGTTTGCCCAAAACCCTCACTGTTCCCTACCACATTTAGTTTTGCTTCGAGAATGAAATCGACACCCCCCACGCGCCCCATTTCAGGTGCCGGCTCAACGTTTAAGACCATCGTAATCTGATCCCCATCGTTGCCATCTGCAGCGAAACATTGTCATATAATAACACGCTCGCACGGAGCTACGTCGTTTAAAGGATTACGGTTACGGGAGCAAACGTCATTATCGGTTAACGAGCTAACGTAGCTTCAATTATACGCAGGCTCCGTGCAAGTGTATGATCCGGGACGCGGGAATCGGTAGCGAAAATCGATGGTTCGGGGTCTTGGCCAAAGTAGCTCTGCGTTTCTCTCGAGTCGCGTAAATTCACTTGCACATCTTTAGTAGTAGGGGGGGGGGGAGTTGGGCACGAGAAACAGAGTGCGAGGGGAGGGGCCGATCGAAAAGAGATTTCAAGCCGGATTCGAGGGAACACTCCCAGTGATCGTCACGGCCATTATTCACGAGCCGGCGGCGACGACGACTGCTCCTTAGCATTTAAATGCCACTCGTGTTCCTGCAACTATCGCGTTGCTACTTTTCTCGCTGGAGCCAAGGAGAGAGACGCCGAGGGTGAAAAAAAGTCAAATGAAGTCGCACGGCCCTTTCTCCTCCTCCGGCAGGTGCGTGAGATTTAAGGGACAGATCTGCAGATTCCCCCGGAGATTTTCCGACCTCGGCGACACTGATACCCCATATTCCGTATCACAACATTTCCATCCCTTCGGCTCGGCCTCGCTGCCGGATTTATGCGCTGTCTTTTTTCCCCCCGTTTCTCGGCTCCTTCCCCTCTGCGTGGCTATGTTTTTTCCCCGCGCTACTACCTCCTCTCGGCGAGATCGGTACGCGGGTAGGCAGTTTTTTCGGGGATTACTCTAGGGTAATCCGTGCATTTCTGCCTTCCTTCCATTCGTCTCGATGGAAATAACGCGCGCCCGTGCAATTACACCCAAACCGGGTCGGTGCTCTGAGTGAAAAAATTACTCGGTGGGTACAACCATAAGTCATTTGGGGGTAACAATAACCGAGACTATACGCACACGAGCCCATCGTAGCTTCCCTCTGTTTTAAATTAACATCAAAGTTTGTGCACCGCGTTAGCAAAGTACACGGGAAAGGCACACAAATACAACAACTGCCGAAACTTTGCCCCGTTGTAATCGCTCGACGATGACTTTCGCTATTTCCAGCTTAATCAAATTGCCCGGCCTCAAATGCCGGATGTTTTCGCGTTTATTGCGTTTCAGGAGCAACCGAAGGATAATAAGCAAGCCACACATCTCGTTACTCGCGAAATTGCAAAACGAGTTGGGCGATTGCGCACTTTATTTCGTTTCCGTTGTTGATACGACGGCTCGTTCGTTTGTTCATTTAATTTTCCTCGCTTGAGTAACCGCGACTTTATAAGTAACCCTCGCGAGGTACGCGTGACTTTAATTTGACCGAGCCAAAGTATTATAACGGGGGCGCGTGACTCGCGTCCTCGAAAAAACAAAGGCAAACAAAAAGCCTACACCCCACCGCGTGTGCAGAGTATATACTCGGTACATAACGGGTCATCCATTTGGGACAGATGCACAAGCGCATAAGTATTGTGTTGCGGGATATCTCCGACAGCCCGGCCCCCGCTCCCCGGGTCTACCCGTACCGCTATACTCACTGAGGCTCGGGATCGATTCCCTGTCTTTTTCTTCTTCTATGCACGTCGACAAAGGATCTTCCGTCGCTTGAAATAAAAGGCCAGCGGTATGTTTCTGTGCTCGCGTTTGTGCCGTCCCACCCGATTTTATACTCTCCCCCCCCCTTTTTCGTCGTCGATGTTTCCACTTCCTTCCTTTTTTTATGTGATCAGTTGCTGCTGCATCTTTTTCGACCTCCTCCGTCTTTTTCAACCCGGAACCTCGACAAATGCAAATACGCGGGAATCGGGGATTCGTCTCCTCTTCCTCCCTCGTGCGAATATGAAATTGGTTTTTCGGGACAGGAGGGGGCAAAAGTCCTCTTTGGAAACAACGTCTGTGAGATTTTTTTATTTTTTATAACAAATTAAGTTCGAGAAGCGCAGGAGTACTGGCTCACGCAGTAAATGTTTACGACGCAGCAGCAGCGCCAGAATCACGTCGGGTGTCATAATCAAAAGCAGTAAAGTCCGACGAGGCGATGATTAAAATGCAAATGCTCGAACGAATGAAAATTTCAGTCCTAACGTCGGCCCCGCGCGAAAGACGCTCTCCGAGAGATGAGGGGGGGTACACAGTACCCCAGCCCCAATTAGAATTACGATGATTAAACTGCTTCTAAGTTTCATTTCTCGCGTTTTCTCCTGCGTTTTTCTCTCCCACCGTGTACCCAAGATTTTTAATTCCACGCGCTCGCGCCGAGGAAATAAAAGAGAAGCGGCTAAAAATTTTCCTGCCGTTACTTTGCCCCCACGCGCAAACGTGCCATCGGAGGGGCTGGCTTTAATTGCCCTCCGTTAACCTTACACACCTCAAAGGTATTGCTCGTTTGCGCGATAAAAACAAACCGGGCGTCCTGATTAAAAGAAAGACTGGATCAACTCCCCGGTGGTGCAGGTGTCCATGCAATTGTCAAGGCTCGGTTTGATGCGTCGATAAAAATTGGGCCCTCCTCCCCTTCCAAAATCCGAAGTGGTGATTTCGAGGGGTTAATTGTGACGTGGGGGATTCTCGAGGGCTATAGCGATATTAATTGTATAGAGTATATGGAGATTGGTCGCTACGGCCTAAAAGCTTCGCAAATCCGTTTTGTTTCGAATTAGGGTGAGCAATTTTTGGCTGGAAATTCCTCCGGAGCTTCTTCCCGGCCTCGTCTCTGGAAGTACAAACAGCTGGGGGAAAACGTTTTAAAAAGTTGTTGCGCGTAAAAGTCAGCTTGATGAAATTTGATAGAGAGTGCGCGTTGAATATTCATCCGGCGTGTACGCCGGGAGGGTAAACAGTGCGCGGGGCAAGGATGGGCACGCGTGCGGGAGCTGATGTCTTTGAAAGGACAAAGAACAGCAGCCGAGCGCTGCGAGATGAGTTTTTTTTTTTTTTTTTTGGAGGAAAAGAAGAAAAAAAAGGATTCAACTTTCAGTCTTTTGTAATGGAATCAAGACATTAGGGAGATTTACCGTTGTCGCAGTCAACTTCTCTCTCTAGAGCGTATTAATTTGAGCTTCTTTACTTGGCTGGCCCACCTTTACTTGCCTCGCTATAATTACGATCTAGAGTCTTGGAAAAAATTCTCCTCGCAAATTAAATAACCCGAGCGCATTTAGTTCCCTCTGCTGGATTTGTGACTTCAACTGGTCTTTGACGAAAATATGAAAAAAATGTAGTTTTTTTTTTTTTTTTTTTTTTTTCTCAATTTACCGTACGAATGAACGGAAGCGTAATGAAAATCGTCCGAGTGCGAAATAATTAAAACGATTCAACTGGAAAGTCGCGCAAAACCACCGTCAGTCGTTGTAAGTAGCGATGACGCCGTTGAGCGCCTGAAAGGGGGTCGTTAAGAGCTGTTGCCCGATCGAGACGGGGATGGGGGGCAAAAAGGAAAACACGGCTTTTAACGCGTATTAAGACGAATTCCAAGGTCCATCGAGAGATTGACGCAGTTTAATGGGCTGCCGACCGGGAGCTCCGAAAGGCCAAAGGGCGATGATTAATCTCTGCAGGGCCGCACTTGGGGGGGGGGGGTGGAATGGCAAAGACGTCGATGGTTCTTTTACGTTTTTCGAATCGCTCGAGCAGTAGGGCGCGATAAATCCACCCTTCGGACCCACTCTCTCCTTTCTTTTTACCACCACGGTAACACTCGCGAGAGATAAGATGAAAAAAAAAGTTCGATTAATCGCAGACGTTTTTTTTCCCCTCCACCCCCTTTTCGTCGAACGACGTGAAAAATGTAAATCGCTGGTCATACAAATAGAAATGGTCGAGCTGGCCCTTTGATCCCTTAACAAAGAGACGCGGCTCCGGTGAATATATGCCGATATTCGAGGGCAAGACTGATCACCCACTTTTTGTGCCTTTGACCCATTTAATCCATCACGCGTTATCTGCCGGTAATTACCGAGACCGTCGTCTCGAAACCCAGAGAAGCATAGAGGGGGGGAGGGGGAAGAAAAAAGAAAATTACCCTCCAGCATCAGAGCTGCCTGTGCTTTTTAATTTTCCTGAAAATAAACAGCAGCAACGCAAGCCTAAAAAGAAAAAAAAAAAAAAAAAAAAAAGAAAAGAAAGAAGCGCCGGTCAGTGGTAGAAGCAGCAGGTCTAAGGTGTTGAATAAAAGCACTTTATCATCAGGGGGATGTAAATATGTAAAAACGCGCCCGAGAGTACACAAGAGTATACACAGGGAGGGGGTACGCGTATAACTAGAGAGGGTGAAAAAAAAAAAAGAGAGATCCCCGAGTGGCCGTGTAAATATTCATGGGGCCGAGAGGGCGGAGGCTAGCGAGCCGTGCCCTGTAAAAAGACGGACGCCGACGCGAATAGGTGGTAAGAGCCCGAGAGCCCTTCTATATATCTCTCTCTTTCTCCGCTGAAAGTCGGTGGCTCGAAGATTCAGGGGGTTGATTAAAATTTCACGCGGCTGCAGCGTTGTGTGTATATACTGTAAGCGTTGGGGGTGGCAAGTAGGTTGCGCGTAAACACACACTCCCACGCGCTCGTTTACGGTATAGAGAAGGGAGGAGGGGCTACATGAACGCGTGATGAGCCGGTGGCTAGAGCGAATGCAACTCGGCGATATTGCAGCGTAGTTTCTTTGCCGCTACAGCAAGGCATTAGCCGTCGTTAGCGTCGGACTCTGCGGCGACTGGAGCCCTTCTTCCTCCTGCCGGCTAATGACTAGCTGTTGTAATGCGAGTAATCGTGATGTGTACGGGTGGAATGGGCGCCGCAAGGAGGAGGGCGTGGAATTGCAATGAATACCTCATCGCTGTCTCTTACTTGTTTGTGTACATTTTTTTTTTTTTTTTTTCACGCACCTGATGATCATTGTATACGTTCAATCAATTTCGTCGATCAGTCTTTTGTACCATTGAAAAAAACTTTTTCGATTATCGTCATCCAGTAAAATCTCACGCGCTTCGTGGAAACGGGTATTAATCGTAGCATCGGTATACACAAAGTCCTCGAGAAGAGAGAAAGAGAGAGGAGGGAAAAAAAAAACCAATAAAAACTGGTCGATATACCAGAGCAGAGTTTCACGAGGACGATAAACCCATAGTTTTCAAATAAAAACAAAGGCTCACACAACCGCAGCAGAATCGCAGGGGTGGGTGGAAAATTTTTTTTCTCCCCGAAGTGTCAAGTCGTGATATGGAAAAATGAGGAGAGCACGAGGGAGGGAGGCGTACATATAGGTATATGTAGGTTGTTCACAAAGGGGCATCATTGTCGACGGAAAGTGAAAGAGTCGGCGCGTTTCCTCTCTCCATGGTACATTTTTATTGTTAAGTGAAACAAACGTAGATGGAAAGTGCAAGAGATGGTGCGGGTTGTTGATGAGTGACGGCGCATTGAGAGCGAGAGAGAGAGAGAGAAGGGTATCATTGTTCGTTTCCAGGCCACGAGGACCATTTTGGCTATTGGGTATGGAATGATTGTTTATAATATTGAAAAATGTACTTGTCACTGAATTGTGCGTTTCAATTTTCAAGACTACTGTTAAATAAGGGATAGCCAGTGGATAATTTTACCTCTTCTTTTAAGCACTTATGCATAACAGTCGTACTGCATTTTCACTGGAGCAAAAAAAGTAATTACCTATCATATGATCGTTGGATACCATGTGAAACATCCACTTTTTTCCGATGGAATGATTTGCAGTGCTGAAAAAGAGAACCATTGGTTTTTCAGAAATCGCAATCAAGTCTGTAAGTGCGTAATCAAGTTTTCGGACTAATTCGAGAAATTTTCTTCCGATTGAGCTCAAAGGTAGATTGCTTCATTGTAGTACTGTAATATTACGGCTTGCATTTGAAAAGATTCCAGGAAAGCAAAAAGAATTTCAAGCGTTTCCACAACAGAGTTACAAATAAGAAAATAATACGTTTTCTTTGCAACTTGTAAATTATCTTGTACATGAGTTCTTGCAGATCTCATTGAAATGGTAATCTTTTTTACCGTTAACTTTTCTCCACGAATGAAAATAAACACTCCAGATGGGGTTTGGATGTAAGAGTTTGGTAACATCGATTGATATAGCATCGAAGCGTTTCGTTTGTCCCATGATACCTCGCGTAAGAATTAAGTAACACCCCAACAGCTGGTTGATGGCACGGTTCGTAAAAAGAAACGTATTCCTGCGCTTCAGCTCGAATTCCTCGTACCTCGCTCGACTTGCTTTGTCGCTTTCTCGTATTACTTGGTCACTTGTCTTCTCCCCACGGCCGCTCACCCTTTTAATTTTGAATCCAGATACCCGAGCTTCCGCTTTCGACGTGCACTCCACAAAATAGTACAAGCACACACCCACGAAGTTCCCACGCACTCCCGAGCTTCGATAAAACACGCGAGCGCGGCTGATTTATCTGCACTGGGGGTTATTAATGGAATCCTTGGTCCCACGTGGAAACGCGCCAGCTAGCCACAAGCAAGCGTATAGCTCGTGTACAGCAAGACTCGTGGGATCCAAGAGTCCGTACAAAAGAACTCGGAGCTCCCTCGCGTGACCATTATTTTTCTACCCCGGCTCTCTTACGGCGCCCCAGATTTCGCGCGTCCCTTTCACACTCGCCGCCTTCCTTATTATATTTCGCCGGTCGTCCTCGAATCGGAGAAACCGACTCTGCCGTTTGGCTCTTCTTACTCCGGCGAGTCTTTACTTTCGTCCCCTTGTTTGCGTGGTTTTTTCTCTCATCGTGTTAACCCCTCCGACACGAAAAACCCCTACACTCGTTTTACGAGCGACAAAGTCAACGGCCAAACGTTATTTTTTACTCCCCAAAATCCGAGGAGTGAAACAAATTATTTCCATCGAGGTCATTTGGATATTTGATAGCCCCACGCGCAGTATTCGTTGGGACGTGACATTGATTTTTTCATTAGTAAGCATTGTACGACTCCGGTACACGTCGTCAAAATAATGAAACTACCGTATCATTTTGAGATCACCCCGACAATTACGTTGGCCCGTGGTCACGTAGCTGCTGTCGGCCGTGCTTACATTATACACTGGCATGGCGTGAATAATGAGCACGTTTTCATCGGCTCTCGTGATGTACATTCTCGACTCTGTACTACTTCCTCGTCGTTTTTTTTTCTCTTTCTTTCTCCTTTTTTTTTTTTTTTTTTTTATGTATACAAGGCTTAATATTTCCCTCCAGTAGTCCTTACAAATAGCCATGATCTCGCACGAACGCCGTTCCTTTCGTTTTTCGTCGTTACTGGAAAATTGATCCGACGTCTGACCGTATCTCGATCTATACTATTTAATGACTGGATAACATAATTTTCCACCGCTACACGCTTTGACCCTAATGTTCGAGGGCGATTTAATTACGAGATCACGCAACGTGAGTATACAATATCGTCAAACCTCGTACAAAATAAATCCACGCTGGGACGACGCAGCGAGACAAACTTCTTTTTATAGAAACACATCATGTATACGTGCACGCAGCAGCGCCTGAATTGCCGGTTTGTAGTCGCTAACGGAGAAAGAAACCATAGATACCGTGCGCGTGGGAGTATAACGGATTTTCTCTCTCTCTCTCTCTCTCTCAGCACGTCTCTATTGTTGTTCACTATAGGGGAGAATCGCACGTGATCTTGGGGTTATTTCTTCCTTTTTCGTTACATTCAGTGCAGCGACGTCTTTCTCTCACGAGGCGCGTGATCCTCGTTCCACAGCAGTATTTACTCGTACCAATGTAACGTCCCGTACGCTGGTGGTACACCGATCGTACAGCTGAGACACACCTATCCAACCCAATCTGGTTGAGCACTTGGACTACCCCCCGCATATTATTATCCACTGTTGGTTATATCCAGAATATCTCTATTGATGGCGCATTTGGCTAAAGCATATACGTGTATGTATAACGCCATCGTCGTTTCATTCCAGCATCTTTTTCTCATCCTTTTGTCCCCCTGGCAACACTTTGGCGACGCTCTACTCTTGCCGTCTCGACTATTGGCTTTTTGCCGACCCGTTCGACGACGTTGAAGGAAGACACACACGCGAAAATACGCTTTCACGGTTCACCAGTGCTCGCACAATCAAGCAGGATTCAGCGTCCTGCCCTATATGCTTGAGCGTCGCTGTTTCGGTTGATCGTCTTTTCGAAAGCTGCTTGGCGGTCGTTTGAGGCCACCAGGAGCGGAGTCGCGTATAACTTTGTGCCACACCGGAGGTTTTGATTTTAAAGCTCTCGCCCATCGGGCACACGAACATAGTAGTAGTAGTAGTAGTAGTGCCAGAGTTAAAATAGGTACTTTCGAGCTTATGAATTTGGAGTGGTTGTCTTTTTTGCGCATCAAGGATCCACAGGCTGCTGATTGTCGGGCCGATAAACCGGCATTGAATAATTCATACGGACCGCAGGTAAAGATAGAGAAATGAAAAAAAAAAAAAAAAAAAAAAAAAAAAACAACAACAGCAACGAGAGCACGAAAGTTTTAATAATGAAAGAGAGCTCGAGTACTGATTTCCTCGCGTGCGCCGAAGTAAAGCGGTAGGTATACGCACCTATCCGGCGAAGAGGGAGGAGAGCGAAAAAGAGGCTGGGAATGGAGACGTACAAGCGGAAGATCGGATCGAGTCGGCGAAGGTTGTAGTATAGAAGGGGGGGTAGTCGTCGGAATTCCAGTCACGCGCGAGCGCCAACCAATGCAGCGTCTCTATCTACTTCCTAAAAGTTCTCTCAGACCGGCGATTCTCCCACCACCTGCTTTTTCCCTCTTGCCGCTTCTTTCTACGGTTTCGTGCCGCTGCTACACGCCCAAAGACAATGGGCTCGAGTGCCGCTCGTTTATTTGCAAATCGAACGGAGCTATCGCCTCGAAAACGAGATGAGCGGAAAACAAAAACAATCCACCCTTCCTCCCCCCGCACCCTTTTTTTTCCTGTGTCTCTTCGAGTACACTCGTGCTTATTCGAAAATAATTTTTTTTTTTCTCTCTCTCTTTTCACTCTACCAGCCCTTGGATTCTATTGTATGGCAGGAGGAGGTGCACTTCCGAAAATCAAATATTTAACCCTCTTTCCGCGAGTCGAATCAATTTCTTTTCTCCTCTTCCGCGACCTCTTTATTCTCCACTTTGCCAAAGGCGCGATCGACAACCTGTCCTTTCTCCTTGTCCCCAACCCCTTCTGGTATTGTTCTCGCACCTCGGCGCGCGTAGTTTCGGTGAAACGTTCGTCAGGACGTATTAGCCGTGGTATACAGTTGCCGCGTCAATGTACCAGCCACTCCGTCTCGCTACGAGAAATTCGCGAGGGTGCATTTTCGCTCAACTCCTACTCCTCTCTGGGTGTGCATTGTTTGGGCACGTTGAGAGAGGATGGCATGATTCACGGCCCAAGGTACACAGATCCCCGGCGCTCGGGGCTGTTTCGGCTTAATGCATGCCGGCGCTAGACGTGTATCGAGTGGCGTTACTACCCCACTGGCGTTATTGCCCGTGGACGAGTTACCACACGCGAGTGTTGTTGGTCCATCAGGTGTGCGCCGAGAAGGGCTTTTGAGACTTACTTCGCTGTATACGCGTTACAGTGATCGTCATTAATCGTTCACGCTCTGTCGGCTCTATAAACTCTGTACCTCACTACTATATCAGTGTACTCTGTGCTAATATTACATGGCATTCGAGCGTGGGGGAGGCGTGCAGAGTGTAATAGAAAATACATTATGCATGGCTCGGTAGTCCCAGTCGCGTCGCGAGCTCGGAATACCGAAGGAGTTTCGGTGATGCCCCCCTGAAACTACGATGGTCGAAACGCCAGATGACATTTAACGAGGATTATGTGCGTTAAATTGCGCGTCGAGATAACACGCGGGAATAAGGTGAATCCCCGCGGTGTATTTATATAGCGAGCATATATATACGAAGACGACAACAACAACAACAACGGGTATAGCTTCCTCCCATTCGCGATAGCAGGTAATCATTCGTCCGATTGCGATTCATTGTCTGCCTCGCGCGTGGCCCATTAGCTCGACAACTCGCGTGAACCTGCCCCCCTTTTACGCTCGTCGTTATACGCATCCATGGATGCCGGTCGAGCAGTGCTCGAACTTTACTTGTCGCGCGTAAATGCATACGGCGCTTCGGGACACACCCGTCCCTCGTGAGTTTCGCTCATAATTGGGACGCTGTAGTTGCTCCCGATAAACTTGTGTTGCTGCAATTTAATCCGGATAATTGGCTGGATTCCAATAAAAATCGAGATTTTATCGCAGGCTGTTGTACAACCGGAGTTTTTTTCTTTCAAGTTACATGGGGTGGCTGTCGGTTGGAATTTCAAATCGCTGGAGTTCCAATGTGAGAAAAAAATGACATCTGGCGGACGTCGCGGTAAAATTGCGTTATCGGCGGGTGAGGAAAAAAGAAGCTCGTGCAAGGGAGTCTCAGTTTATAAAATGCATTCCGTGCAGCCGATGTCGCGTGTGCACCCACCCCTCCCAAAGGGGCTTTCATTTACATAACGGAATGAATATCCATGACGTGTTTGATCAGCGAGTCGCGACGCGAACTCGCACGCTAATTAACCAAATGGATGAGCGTGGCGTTGTTTGTGCATTTCTTTTTTTCACGCCAACGCCCTGTATACCACCGCGTCTTCTTCGCGGTATTGATTAATCACTCTCGAGCAGCGGGATGTCTTGTTAATGAAGGTTTTTCCGAAATACTCGTGGTTTTGTTTAACAATGAAGAAAAAGATGAAGAACCGTCCATTTGTCATATTTTTTTTCTCTTTTTCCGTAATCCGAAAAGTAACAAAAGAAAATTGTACGCTCTGAAAGACGCGAGCCTAATGACACCCAAAGAGCTTTTCCATCAGCTCTTACTCCCTCGGTCGGAGTATTGTATGCATCCATCGTTTTACTTTCACGATGGAGAAAAGAAAAAAAGAAAAGAAACAAAGCTACCCACTACTGGCCCTCTTATTTCCAACAAACGGTGGCTAATAAAACTAGGCGACACAGGTATCCGCACCAAGGACAAACATTGTTCTTGATTGTTCGGCGTGAGTCAGGGGTCGATTTCTCTAATCAAGTTAGATCAGCCCTCGCCGCGTCAAATGTAATCAACGGCCGCCGCAGCCAACTCTCCTTCGCTGACAAGAACACGAGGGGTATACAGAGGGGATGCATATACGCAGGAGAGTTTGCACAGGACGACGTAACCATTCCCACCCAGCAGTGAGAAATCTCCCACTCTCTCCCGGTTCTCGGCTAACTCTTCCCTCCCGACGCGCTTGAACAGTCTCTCCGCGTAGCGCCACCCGTGGGATACCACCACCTCTTCCTTCGCTTCGCTCGGCCGTTCAATTTGGTTGTGTTTGACGATCCCATTCTCCTCTCGTTTTTTCATTACCCCGCTCCCAATGACTTTTTGCGCGGACGATATCTCCATCGCGGACGGGACGGACCCCGTTGTTCTTTCATCGCTCGACCTATTGGTTTTTAGTTGATGCGCGAGCTTATAATCTCCCGGTGTGTGAAAAGTGCCGATTCGGCTCTTCCTTCTCTGTAAGGCCACACGGTATACTTTCGTGTACCGATGTTCACGACAACCCTGTCCCGTGGCATCGAAGGTTCCGTCACCGGTGAAATAAAATTTTAACGTCATCTTGCTCGAGAAATTGCTTTTTCCCCAACAAGACGATATATATATATATTATACCGTGCGCGAGGGAATTGCAGAAAAGTAGAGGACGAGGGGAAACGCACTTTCCTCGATAAATTCTCGCACTCAAGGCGATTGTCACTTTTCCAAAGAGGACTCGAAACTACAGAGTCGAATAAATCTCATTAACAGCTCGCCAATGCTGATTAGCCCCTTTCCGAATCATTCGCAGGTTGGGTGGTAAATCGAGACGGTGGGTGTATGCGTGTAGGTGCCATATATAACTCGCAGTGGGAAATTAGAATAATTAACAGGGAGACTTTTACGAGTGGACGTCGTCGCTCGCTTCGAGTCCTTTCTCTCTCCTCTCCGTTCGCGAGTTTCCGTTTCCTCGTACACGTATGTATGTGTATTATACGTATAGGTGGAGGAGTAAGTTTTATGCTCTCCCGAGAGGGTAGGTGAAACATTATCCTATCGGGTGGAGTTCTGCTCCATTTAACGCGTGAAATACACAGCAGTCGTGCTCTCGGTGTGTATGGCGAAAATTGAAAATCACTCGGCGATCGGCGTTACGCGAAACGCCCTGGGACGGTATGTGTACGGTGTTGAGGAATGTAAGTCCCGACAGTCGTTAATCTCTCGCGCGTCGCTGTTACTCCCTCGATTTTTCCTCGCAGTTACTTACTCGAGCCCGTAGTTATTATCATCTTTTGCCATGATAAATAATCGTCACGTGTGAGGGGGGGCCAATATCGATGTACAATAATTGTGACCAACTGCTCGGAAGAGATGGACGTCGAGCGTGCATTTTTTCACTTTCCTTTCCATCGCTGATGGCTACCGCTTCCACTATGCGGACAGAGAGAATAATGCGGAGGTGCTCTCTTATCGGTCCATTGTTTCCTCTGGACAATTAGAAGCGAGTAGAGGTTCTTTTTTTGGTTCCGACCCGACGTATAAAGTCCAACGCTCAGTGCTTTTCATACCCGGTGGGAATCAGCACGCGTAAGAATAATAACGAGCCATCGTTGGGAGCGAAAATAGCCGAGCCGGCTCGCTGGCCGTTGTTTAACCATCTTGTTTGCTCTCCAAAGCTCTCACCGCTGCGAGCGAGTGAAATCGCGAGTTGAGTAAATTTTCGTCCTTCGGCTTTTTTATTTTTGACGTATACAAAAGTTGATGGTGAAAATTTTTACGGGAGCTGTAATCTAGTTCTGTGCTGGTTTTTAGTTTACACCGGAGAGCATAGGATTTTAGGTGGTGGCATTTTTCATTTACGTCTCAAATTGAAATTTACATCGGAAAAAACAACATCCACGCGTACCCTTACCCTTTTCTTTGCATAAACACCTCGAATTTTTCTTTCGGGGATTTAAAAACGCGTATAATTTATGGAGATGATATTTTCTCGATCGCCTCCTCAGTGCGTCAACGGATTCTTTTACTCGGGAATTCCCGTCCTCTCCTTCTTCAGAATATTTAGAAAATTCAAGTCATTGGACCTATTAAATAGGAGCGAAGGAAAAAAAAATTCCACGCCACCAAAAAATTTACACTCATTTTAACATCCAAAAGAAAATGCCGCTCTTCCCATCGGGCTTTCAAATACGCGACTGCAGAGTCGTTTTATCCAAAACACAAAAATCCCTTAACGCGCGCGTTCATAGAAATATTCCAGGAATCGCAAAAAAAAGAGCTTGGTATTTCTTCGTACTCTCGTGCGTTTTTACTTTCGAAGCTTGAACAAAGAGTATGCCGTGCACGAAATAAAAAATCTCAGTTTTTTAGCACGAAAAAATTCTCAGACCTTTTTGCACGAGCAGCTGCGAGACGACAACAACGTTCCCAAGTACACGCGGAGCAGAGCCAAAGTTCCTCCAACCATATAGCATTGGGCGTATCCTCCGCTCGCCTCTTGTTCTACATGCTAATGCCTGTCCACTGAATATCACGAGAAAGGGGCGTATTCCCCGCCCCCCAAAACGTCAAATCCGTCCAACCTCGGTTCTCCTCCAGAATCTAGTCAATTTTCCGGGCTAGGAGTTACTCGTGGCCGGAGGGAATAAAAATAACAGCCTGTTGAAACACGGATGGGGTGGACGCGAAAGATCGAGCTACGAAATAATCGTGAAAGAGGATCAGCAGACTCTCGTCCTCGGTGATCCTTTAAAACGGAAAAAAGCACGGAGACGAAAAAAAAGTTGATAATAAATTCAGCCGAGAGACTTATATCCATTTCATCATGGAAGGGCACGGGTCAAAAGGTGCCTCCAGGGGACGCTGACATTAGTCACTCGTGCCCAGTGATGCATCGAGAGGATGCCAGTGGGGTTTCAGCAGGACAGCCCGAGGATTTAATTTACAAAGTGTACAGCTAGCTAGCTCTGCTCAGCCATTTTTGCTCATATAGGAACATACTGGCGAAGCCCACTGTGAACCGAGTGTGCTCTTGTGTCGTTGAAATTTCAGCTGTGCAACATTCTGGGCACTCTCAAATTATCATGAGAGACAAACGGATCTTTTCCTGGAAATTAATTTCTTGGGAAATGCAAGGTCTATGCTCTATGCTTATAATTTTTGCGAAACAGGTGAATAACGCGAGCATCGACTCCCATCGGTACGCTCACCATCGCCATTGTCATTATCATTGATGTTTGTTTCGTTACAAGTGTCATCATAATCATCGTGTTATTTACGGGCGTTTAAAGTTTTGGCAATTTTTTCTTATAAAAATTTTGAATTATTAGCAGTCCCACAGCATTGTACTCGCTCTTAATGGTATTCTGGACGCTCTCTTATCATTATTTAGTTGTTAGAAGAATTTTTAAAAGGATGGCCAGGGTTGAGTCTATGTAAATTGAATAAAAAAATTTTTGATTTTTACTGATTTCAAATTGACGCCCTTTTTGCGATATCTCCATTATTTACAGAGATACTGGCGTTTAAAGTTTTGGCAATTTTTTGTTATGAAAATTTCAACTTATTAGCAGTCCCACAGCTTTGTACTCTCTCTTAATGGTATTCTGGACGCTCTCAGAAGATTATTTAGTTGTCAGCTGGATTTTTAAAGCAATGGCTGAGGCTGAGTCTATGTAAATTAACAAAAAAAAATTTTTTAATTTTTACTGATTTCAAATTAACGCCCTTTTTGCGATATCTCCATTATTTACAGAGATACGGGCGTTTAAAGTTTTGGCAATTTTTTGTTATGAAAATTTCAACTTATTAGCAGTCCCACAGCTTTGTACTCTCTCTTAATGGTATTCTGGACGCTCTCAGAAGATTATTTAGTTGTCAGCTGGATTTTTAAAGCAATGGCTGAGGCTGAGTCTATGTAAATTAACAAAAAAAAATTTTTTAATTTTTACTGATTTCAAATTAACGCCCTTTTTGCGATATCTCCATTATTTACAGAGATACGGGCGTTTCAAGTTTTGGCAATTTTTTCTTATAAAAATTTTGAATTATTAGCAGTCCCACAGCTTTGTAATCGCTCTTAATAGTATTCTGGACGCTCTCAGAAGATTATTTAGTTGTTAGCTGAATTTTTAAAGCAATGGCTGAGGCTGAGTCTATGTAAATTAACAAAAAAAAATTTTTTAATTTTTACTGATTTCAAATTAACGCCCTTTTTGCGATATCTCCATTATTTACAGAGATACGGGCGTTTAAAGTTTTGGCAATTTTTTGTTATAAAAATTTCAACTTATTAGCAGTCCCACAGCATTGGACTCGCTTTTAATGGTATTCTGGACGCTCTCAAAAGATTATTTAGTTGTTAAAAGAATTTTTAAAAGGATGGCCAGGGTTGAGTCTACGTAAATTGAATAAAAAATTTTTTTGATTTTTACTGATTTCAAATTAACGCCCTTTTTGCGATATCTCCATTATTTACAGAGATACGGGCGTTTAAAGTTTTGGCAATTTTTTCTTATAAAAATTTTGAATCCGTATGTAGTTATCATAGTGGGGGGAACAGAAATATTAATGGTGACGAGAACTTTCAAGATGTAACGTACCAACTTCACGAAAGCAATGCTCTTTATCGGAAACTCTTATCCAAAAAACAGATTTCACTGGTAAATCCCAACACTCCCATACCAAAATACTCGCAGCACCTCTTTGTTCCAAAAACTTAAAAAATATAAGCTGTGGAACATCGTTGCACGCTAATTTCACGTGTGGTTGAAAAAAAAAAAAAAAAAAAAAAAAATACTAGCGAAATGAAAAATGGGATGGAGCAGTGAGCTTGGCAAGAAGCATGTACAGCTGTACAGTGCAGCGCAGCGTGGCGAATTAGTTCGGGCGTCCTAGAGTGGATTTTCAAGAAGTGTAACGAGGCTTGGCTACCGGCGGTATGCGCGCGGAGTCGGTACACCCGGAGAGGAGTCGGGAGGAGGTGTACTTTTGGTTATCCACTTGTCAGCGGGCTCGTTTCCTACTTTTTTTTCCCCTTACCCTTCTTATTCTTGACGGCGTTTTGAGAGACACCGAATGGGACAAAAAAAGCCAGACTCAGCGGACGGCCTCGAAAAATAGGTTGCGCCAAGAGATGGCCACGGGGGACACGACCAACCCTCCCCTACCTACTTACGTACACACCTTGAGCATCAAATGAATACCGTGTTCTTCGATATCGAAAAACTGATCTCAAAACGTATGTGTTTTTTTTTTGCTTTTTTTTTTTCAAATTGTCAACGGAGCTTGTCGTCACTATTTTCAAAACATGAAAATATGCGCGTCACACTTCATGTAAATGTGCTCTTTGCCCAGAGGATAAAAAGTAGACAAAACAGCCCATGGCACGAATGGCACATTCGCGTTATTTACGAAGACAGAGCGCCTCTATTTTATCCTCTCTATATAAATAAACATCGGATCCGTACGTAAATAAATAAATAAATATACCGGCACGAGGGGATTTCAAATAATAGAGGGTTACACGTGAGCTGCGGGAGAGTTATATCGGGGCTCGTTCAATTTTCATCGAAGTATGGCTTAATCAACCGGCGCCGGAAAGCCGTGCCGTTTCGACTTGTGCGCGAAAAAGTATGCAAATTAAATAACTCGGTCGTAAAACAGTTCGCCGACGGTGGGCTCAATTAATTCCGCGGACGGCTGATGAAAAATGACGCAGTGACTCGCACGCGCATCGCTGATATCGCACTATATCCGTGTCGAAAGGCTGTCCGGTTGTAATGTAGAGGTGACGGAGGTTCGTTAAAACTCTGCGAGAGGAGAAAGCACTTTTTACGCTTGCTTGCTGGCCCTCGCTCCAGCGTGCGTTAAAAATCGATGATAAGCGTGGAATAACGCAATATATGTATACGTATATATACGTGTGTAATTAGGTGTTGCGTTCTGTTGATCCCCTCTTTTTCGCTCTCCAACGTAGGGAAACGAAAAAACCTTTAACTCGAGGGGTTTTTTTTTTCCTCTTCCCTCTTTTTCCGTAGAAATACCTGAATCCGCGAAATTCTTTGTTTTACGAGAAGCAGAGTTTGCGAACTCGAGAATCACAGTCAAACGGATATTTTAAAAATACATGTAACCACCCTCCAATTATTACGGAAACAAAGGCATCACCAAGGCTCCTTAGCGCAGTTTTTTCGTCTGATGCTTGGCTGCCTAAAGAGATGAAGCGGTGGTTGTCACACTTTCTCCCAACGAAGCCTCTTCGCGAAAAAAAGAGAATAAGGGCTGCTCGTGAGAGGAGAAAAATTAAACGAGAGAAGAAAGGAGGTCAGCGGATGTTTCGACGACGAAAAACCAGCCCATGGCCGAAGGGGGCTTAATTTTTGGTGCTACTGCTAGTGTCAGTATGCGTGGTAAAACGCATGGTAGGTCGGAACACCTCCAGAGGTGTTGTTGTACCTCGGTCGGAAAATTAAAAAATTTCGGGTCGGAAGTGCTGGTACCTGCGTCATTTCGTACTCTCGCGTAGCGTATAAGACAGAAAAACTTGAATAAAGCAGAATGAGACGGTCAAAAAAGTAAAATGTTTGCACAACAGCAGCAACAATAAGATTTTCGATTCGATGAGATTTAACGTATGCGGTCAAAAAAGCAGGAAAAAACCCCAAATAAATACCCGCCCTACAGACCTATGAGTTCAGTCCGTCGTCCGTCACGGAAGCCGGCGAGCTCGTGAGCGTCAAAACGGCTTCCCGGTAATTGTGCGTAATGGCTCGAACCGTCCCCGCAGGCCCGTTACTCCATATTAGGCCGAAAAGTAGGCCGAGACATTTTTCGCGGCGCAACACAAGAACGCACGAGTCCCCCCCGTCCTGCTCGTGTACAAAACTCGAGCAAACAACTGCGAGAGAGCTGCAGTGGGACGAAGGGGTGAAAGTAGAAGCACCGCTCGAGGTCGAAAATGGTGTTTTACGGAGGGAGGGAGAGGCGTTGGACGACTTGGTGTTGTCGACTACAACAACGGGGAGGGGTGAGAGGAGACGACTGCAGACAGGCCGACAAGTGCGCCGGCGTTATTATTGTACGCCTCTGCTTTCTCAAGCCACACGGCTGGTTTGGCCAGGGGCGATGCGACGTGTCGTTTTCCTCGGCCAAACAGAGGGAGCTTGGTTTGCGACTCGTAAATACCACCCCCCCCCCGCCCTCGTCTCGGTGGCGACATATTTTTATGCCGAGATCGTCCATTGTGCGACGCGTACCTTCCGCTGCGACAGCCCAGCCGGCTTACTTCCGTCCTGTGCTGCAGCTGTCTTATTTTACCCCCACCCCCCCTTTTTTTTTTGTACTTTTGAAAGGACGACGTTTTGTGCTCTTTTTCGCTGGCCACAGGTGAACAGGTAACAGCTGCGGTGGATCGAGCTGACGTCTGGCTGAGGAGGATCTATATGACACACCGGGACCTCGTTTCTCCCATTTTTTTCCTTTTTTTTTTTTTTTTTTTTTTTTGGCAGCAGCTCTCGACACGTGAGGACAGGAAATTCCGAAAGAGCTCGGCTCGAGTTATTTACGAGCTCTGCTGCAGTACTAATGATGCTTGATCATTTTGAAATTTTTAACGATCGCCTCATCGCTATCTCTCTTTCTCCAACCTTTTCCTTTTTCTTTTTTTCAAACCCACCTTCATTCGTCCATGCTCTTATGGCTCGACGGAATTTTCACGTAAAAAGGCGTTTTACGTAATTTTAGCCATTTTTCACAGTGACTCGATGTCACCTCGCGTGAAAAATTACCTTTCGAATGTTAATTCTGCTGTTTCGGGCTCGCGTTCAACGACCGATGAGCTACCGAGCAGAGAAAAAAAAAAAAAAAAATTTGCATTGTTACTTGTGAGGGAGAATGAAAACATGCTTGTCTTTGGTTGTTGCAGATGACCTCAAGGATACCGCAAGTCTGGGAGTGGGGCTAGAGACGCTCTCGAGGATTTCTCTGCCGGGCCAGCAGCCATGTGGCTTCTTATGTATAGCTGTCTCGCTCTACTATCGGCGTCGCAATCGCAAACAGGTATGCCACTCGATCAATAATCGTTACGAAATTTATGACTGTGAGTGCACTTATTACAAGTAAAGTGGAATTTATAACGTATTCACGCGATTTTATGTCGTCCTTTGTTCGAACAGGTTTAATGTAATTATCGTGATGTAGGGGCCCACATACGCTTGGCAAAGTAGATTTTCAATTACGATGGCCATCGATGACTTTTGCATTATCCCGACAACGCAGCTTTGTTCAAATTATTCGTCGATACGCCAACAGTTCAAGTGTGCTCGAATGATGTACGAGCGTCCTCGCCCTTTTTTAATCCACTTTTAGTAATCCAGGGAATTTTGCATGTCAATGAAGCTTTTTAATTAAAACAAATCAAATCCATTAATGAATATTCGAGCAAGCTTTTGCTATTGTACACGACGAGATCCATAAAATTTCAAAAATGGTTGTAAAATTAAATTCCCCCATCGAAACGCGCACTTGAGAATTTCCCCTCGAATCGGAAGCATCACTGGCGTTGATCAGAGTACAATTGAGACGCCTTGGCTCCTTTGTAGAACTCAAAAAAAAAGGGGAAGGGGAGCTGCAAACTCCCGAGTGGACGGATCGAGTGACTGTCGCGTCGAGTAAACTTCCGACGGTAGTGTGTAGTTGATGCGCCAATCACAGTCTTGAGTTCGTTATCTGCAGTGCCGTGTATATATACCAACACGAAAATGACAATTGAAAACGTGTCTTGCGTTACTTTTGCTCTTTTTCTCGTACCGGGAGCCTTTGCGCGTTCTCGCTTGGCCGTCTGACTGTTTTCGGTTTGTTCTACTGCATCGAGATTTTTTTCCCCCACTCACAAACAGAGCCAAGTACTTTGCTCGTAATTTTTATTTACCCAAAATGTATTATCGTGCATATTGACTGATGAAGAGCTAAGCCACTCTCTTGGAAACTCTTGTAGTAGCGGGGGGGGGGGTAGTAGTCATAGTTAGTATATAGTCAGGCTTGGCTCGCGCAAACTCTGGGTGAAGTATAACTTTAATCTCGCCTCTCGAATCTTAATTATATAAACTTGAGTGATAAAATACTTTATGCTGGAGTTAGTTGTGCATCGTAACTCATTGTGTATGCAAAAAAAAAAAAAAAAAAAAAAAAAAAAACATTTCAAGCGGATGACATCGTATGGACAAATAGAGAGAAACGGAAAGAAGACGAGGGACAGACAGGCCGAGTATACGCACGAGGACAGGCGGTAGTGGAAAAGGGCCGTGCGTTTATCAGGTCATCGCGGTAATAAATTTATCTCCAGAGCGCGCGCGCGTGTGTGCGCAAAAGCAGTTATAGCTATAGCGACCGCTGGAATCGAGCCAGTATCTCTGTAACTTTCTTCCTTTTTTCTTTTTCTTTTTTTTTTTTTTTCACGGTGACTTATGGCTCCGGCGTGCCACGAACGCCCCGCCCGACGGATGCTCTGTTCTAAGAGTCCCGATGACTCCTCCTCGTGGCGCATTATCTCCTTCCAAACTGTCGGCACTGCCATTTCAGGCTCACCGCCTCTTACCCCTCACATGGACGGCTCAAGTTCCACGATACCCTATGTATCTCACTTTACCTCGATTGGAATTCTTTTTCCCTCGCGTTTAATTTATCTTCAATAGACCGCTCGTCGGCCTCGTCTTAAATAGTAACAAACACATCCTAGTAAATTGGTGAATTGGCACGGGAAAAAAAGTACTTTGCAGGGGCAAGCGCATATCCATCCGGATCAAACGAAACGAGAAGGAGCTCTCTACCTCTTTCTCTCTAGTGCGCACGAGTGGTCGAGCAAGGCCGAATGATAAAGTGCAAGACTCGCGTTTCTGGTCCGGGTATGGAAAATCCGTCGAATTACCGAGCGAACAAACGGGCCAGTGGGCGCACAACTGTACCGTACAGCGCCAAAGTGCAAAACTAAGCTGCTGGCGTTACGTGTATGCGCTCTCGTATAAATGCGTGGGGAGGGTGTAACAAGTCGCTGCAGCGGCAAAACGTATTTCGCAACGCGACCTGGTATACCTGTACGTATATGGGTAAGCCGGATGGAAGTATAAATCTCACATATACCTAGACTTTTATTGTTTCTCAAGTGGGATATATGTGCATGCCTGACGCCCGGGATTTTTCGTTCCCATCTCGATTAAATTAGGACTTGTGATTCCAAAAAAGAAAAAAAGCACTTTGCTCGTCCATTGATAAATTTCGCAACTGTTGAGAGCGAGCATCCTTCTCTTTGGCTCGTGCAACGGAGGACACGCGCGTCACCGTATAACCTCACGCATAGAGATACGGGTTGCGAGAGCTCCACCCTACTTTCGCAGATGGAATATTGTTTGTTGTTTTCCCTTTCCTTGCACGCGGGGTGTGGGAGGGGAGGAAGAAGAGGCACAAAACAATTTTCCTTCCCGCGTAGCGAAGGCGTTGTTGTTCCCTCTCGCCTTCGGCGCTCTGTTCTCGCTTATTACTATTAATGTCTTGTTGGCATTACCCGGCGAATGAAAGGGCCAAGGGAAATGTTGTTATTATAAGCATTATTTGAGCGGAACTTTTGTAATTTGCATTTCAAAGTTCGAGCGAGCTCGGGCGCAAACGGACCCAACAGTAATGGACACAAAAATGGAAATACGATTCGCCAACCGCCGAGTTAACTGTACAACCTTGCTGTACAACGGCTTTTCTTTCAGAGTTTTCTCGCTGCAGGTAAGGTAGTACGTACCTATACATTCGCGTTGTTCGGTGGCAAAATTAATTTCTCGCGTGGAATCGGCGCGAGTAACAAATTACCTACGACCGCCGAAATTCGGGGCACGCGCTCGATCGAGTCGAGTTGAATCGACGCTGTTTCACAACTCGGTCCGACGCCGGGTTAATAAATAAGATTCCCTTCGAACAATAAAAAATGCGTATTACTCGAGCCGTTGAGCTTTGCTGTAACGATTGATTAAAAATAAAGATAGGGTTTTACAACACATACTTTACGAGCACTTCTACGGACGTACAAAATGTCACCGTCACTTTGCTGGTGGCTTTTTCTTGATTTATGCACTTTTCATTATTGCCATCATCGAAAACTTTGGACAACAATTGCGAAACACTTTTTATCTACCAAAGTCAACAGTGATCTTTGAGGTTGATTTTTTTTGTCCCACCGGGGCAATCAAAAAACGCAGCCTCTCCCACGTTCTTTATCACGCCGCACACAAGTAACCTTTTTTCCGCGGACTTTGTTCTCTTTGCCTGTTGGCTCCGTGGAATTTCAAAGCAGCGGGAACTCCTTGGCCGACTGGCACGTCACTCGGTAGACGCGGCGAAAAAATTATGATGGCCCACGGAACAGGGAAACGATAAAGTTTAACCTGATTCACAAACATTGGGAGCGGGAAGAAGAAGAAGAAGGGAAAAAAAAGTAGAGGAGCCAAAGTCGGAAGCAGGGCAAAGTTACGGCAACGAAATTGCCGAGACGTCAGGGAGACGAGAGGGGCGGAATACCCCTTTCCCCTACGAGGTGGCTGGGGGATGGAGATTTGTTGTGCTTCGAGACAAGTCGACCAGCGAAAAGAAGGGACGAAGAAAAAAAAAAAAAAAGAGGTAGGGGGGTTGAAAAAGACGAGTCTCTCGAGCACGACTCGTAATCATTGTCTCGGACAAAGGTCGGAAGAGGGACCCTTTATCCGGCAAAAGAGTGACCCATTTCTGCTCTCGGAAACGGGTCGCGTGTACGGACACACTTTACAAACGGTGTAACCATTGCGAGAGCAAAAACACGATCGAAAGTGTGCGCGTGTATCGCAATCTCGCGATCCGCAAATAAAAGTTTGTTCAACTCGGGCCCGTGGGCTGCGGAGATTAAATTAAGATCGAATCTCGAGTTAATGGAAACGAGGGGGTATACCGGCGGTAAAAAGGCGCCGCGACGGCAAATCGAGATTTTGCGTGCAGCCCCGGCAGGTGTTGGCGGCACGGTCTTTGCCCTCCTCGAAAGTTTGCCCAGCGTGACGCTTCGGACGGAAATTGCGAGCACCCCTTCTTCGCGCGCTCTTTGACGCCAGCGTGCTCCACTGAAATGAAAAATCACCGCACACCGGCTGAAGTCGCTCTTCCAACATGGAAAACAAAGTTTTAGGTTTTAAATGGAGTCCTGCAGTTATCGCCGACGAGGGCGCTTATTTGTTTCCCAGCTATCCCGTGTTTGACGTGGATGATCGTCACCGCGGGCTATTGTGATTTTATATGCTAATGTGCGAGCACGGCCACGTAAATGACCTCTGTCACTTTTGAATATTCCGAGGAGTAATCGCAAATGGTTTCCTGCTGGCTTTATTTTCCCCAGGGAAATCTTTCTCAAAATCGTCTTTAAACTTTGGCGCGGACGGGATGCAATACCTTGAAAGCAGAGAGCAAAATGGTACTTTGCCGTGAAACTCATTGCGTCGAAACGTCGAGCGGGGAATGAAAAAACAATGGAAAAAAAGAAATGGCTGCGATCTAAATAAAGTTGGATCCGAGCAACGCGATTAGAGAAAAATCGAGTCGAGTGCTCTCTCCAAGGGAGGTCCTACTCTTATATGCGTTTGCGCGCGTAATGCGATGCTCGTTCGCTTTGAGTAACTCATTTCCCGATCGCTAAGAGGCTTTCTTCTCCTCTTGCTTGAAAAATCCCGTCGTAGAGAAAAGAGACGAACAACGAGCAAAGCCCTCCCTCGATGCCTCAATTCGCTCATGACAATTGACCTTTTTGGTATAACAGCCCGGTTCCCCTCGAAAAAAAAAAAAAAAAAAAACCCATAGGTCAAAAAGCGACAAATAGAGGTATGAGCAAGTGCGGAGAAAAAGAAAAATCGATACCCACGTATGAAAAGTTGCAGCTCAAAAGAGAAAAACAGACACAGCGAAACGTACAGTGCGCCGCATAGCTCGTAGATTTTCCAAAATCGCAAGAGGCGCAAATAAAAAACAAATCCTCGCGACATTGCGTTCAAATAACACGATACGTGAAAAAGCGCAAGGGGGGGAGGGGGTGCGCGAGAAAATGGAAAACCGTGTGTTATTCCGAGAACGCGCGACCGCGATGCAACATAATACGGCAAAAGCCGACTCCCCTCTCGGGGCGATTGGTTAATGCCAAAGTCCTTTCAATTTTATCGGCCGCTACCGCAGCGCTCATTGTACTGTTGAGGGGCGCACGCGTAAAAATTTACAGGGCTACGTTGTACAAAAAACACAAGCCGCAGCGTGTAAATCACATATATATATTCATCGCGTCGACATTTCCCGCCATCCGCACTCGAGCCCTCCTCGATGAACGAGCGCTCCTTTTATCCCTTTCGGCGCGATCTCTCGATGACTTTGTCATTGTACTATGCGAAACGCGACGCCGATGCCAAAGTACCTCCTCTGCTAATGTATTTCACTGATGTTAGCGCAGTTATTTTATTTTATTTTTTCTCTCTCTTTCTTTCATTTATTCTCCGTGTTAGAACTTTTTTTTTTTTTGCAAACGCTATACACGCGAGGGGGCATTAGCAGCATCATCTTTGTTTTCCCTGGCTTTCGTCTAATGGATTCTTTATCCCCGGAAAACGAAAAACAAAGCTGTGGACAAACAAAACACAGGTTACGCCCATACTCTTTAAAGTATACACATTTCGTTGTGTACATATACACGTGTATGTCTGTAGCACCGAATACTGTCCTTAAAACGAAAAAAAAAAAAAAAAAAAAAAACCATTGCCCAAATGCAATTGTCGCGTACATCGAAGAAAACAGAAAATCAGATTTCAAGGTTTGGCCAATCCCGTATATATTATACGTGCATTGCACCAACAGGGGTGGGAGGGAATTATGGAGATACCCGGTAAAGGGTGACGGAACAACCGGGAAGAGGAGTAATAACGCTAATGCAATAATTTTCCATACATTTCGAATGAGGCGTTGCAGCGCCGGTGAGAGAGGGGGGAGAGGAAGGTAAACGGGGGTACATGTACATATACATACACAGTTAGGTGCACGAGGTGGGCAGAGGGAGGGAAAAAAAAGAGCAGCCGGGAGAGGGAATTTTCCACATCGGGTAAGCGGGACACGTGCTCGACACCTGCACCGGAATTCTGATCAGTTTTTCCTCTGCTGTCCCACACTCTCATTTTCTCTCCTTCCGAGGCGGAAATTCAACTCGGGGACGAGTAGTGCAGGTCGAAAGGAGGGAAGGGGTGGGGTGGAAAGAGAAAAGGCTCGGGAAAGCGGTGGCGACCGAAATAAAAGGAAACCAAGTAAGCTCCGAAGAAAGGCGCGTGGCAGCTCGCGCTCGAAGCTGGCTTCGTTTTGTTTGCTTAATTATTTTTCATTTAGCGAGCTGCTTCGAGATGCATTTTCAATTGCTTAGCCCCCCCCCCAATACCCCTCCCCCCGACGCTTAATACAAGAGAGGAAATTTTTTTTCCCAGATTTCTCAACAAAGGAAGCTAGTGTATGTATTGTGTGTTGGCTTTTTCATTTTTTCTTCTCGTCTACTCGCCTCGCGAGGAATCGCGTTTGATGGGGGTAGAAAATAACGCTCCTCTTTGGCCATTTTCGCTCGAGATCCGCTCCTGCTCTGGCCAGCTTTTTTTTCGAGCCACGCAAAGTTGACGCACAAAGAAAAATCATTGAAAACACTCGCGCACACAAGAAATGTATCTCATCTTTTGCAAAATCTCATTACCCGGGAAACCCTCGCAAGGAGCCATTTAAAGAGTAACTTTCCTCCGACGACTCGCAAGTACGCGTATACACTTATGCACCGAGTCTCGCAGCAAGACGTCATATTATGACAATACAATGCGGACTGAATCCCCGCGGGAGAGCGCGTACGGCTACAACTGCAGGAAGTTGGGCGCCAGAAATGGGAATTCAAGGAGCCGGTTGAAAATCTTATTCGGCCGCCCGCGAAACCATTCTACCTGCAAACGATCCGTTCTTATCGCCGCACAACTTTGCGTGCCCCCACCCCCCCCCAACCCCTCCCGCGACTTCTTCCACTCTCGTATCTTTCAGAATTTCCGGTCTTCGAGCTGATGAATGCATAATGGACCTCTGCACGAGCAACTTGCACCGGGTACAATATAGGAACACGCGGTGTAAAGATGTTTCGCGTCCGATGGAAATGAGAGAGGTTCAATTGAAAGCTACCGAGTAACGAAAAGACAAGGTGGAACAGGCGGGGGATCGCTGCACGATAAAACGAGCTCTTTGTGCGAGTATGAATTCGAAGGGGGAAAGGAAAAATAATTTGAAAAGTCGCTTGAACCGCTGTGCACCGTATGTAGTTATTCGAAGAAGGAAAAAAAAAAATAGTATTGACTCTCAGTCGTGGTTAACGAGCTCATCCTTAAAAGTAAACTCCAATTTCGCGACTCGTTAAAATCGTCTTGGGCGTTCGAGCAGGTGAATGCCAGTGTCGAGAGGAAAGAAGCTAGGGATTTTTTTTTTTTTCTATCCAAAATGGACACGGCCGTCAACTTACGTTTCGTACGGGTATTGTCGAACCGCACAATGCCCGAAAACTCCTTGGGGAATGAAAAAACAGATGGAGGATGGAGGGCCAAAGTACGTACTATGTAAAGATTTGGTTCTCGCGCGTGTGATTCCGAGTAAAAAATCGCCGACGATACACCTTTCGTGCTCGCAGACTTTTATCCTAGTTTCCTTCCTCCCCCGAGCTATTTTTTCTCTCTGTCGTGTGTAGCCCGTCCACTGTTTGTGATGTATGTGTACATCGCGCCGCACACGACACTGTACTTTGATCCTATCGGGCAAATTTCCCCCCCTCCTTTTTTATTTTTACAAACACTTTGCCGTGCAAAAGCCACGCAGTGCGATTAACTTGCAAAATTATTAATTTCGTCCACGTTGTGTACGGCCCTTGTTCATCGCGATTGAATAATTTCAACTTGTAATATATAATCTCGTTGAAATTCAAATGGGTGGAATAATCGATGGAGCCACACACACGAGAGACGCCGAAACGCGAGACTGACGCTTGATTAATTTAGACGGACAATTTTACGCCATGGCGTGTGTATACATTACGTACATTATAACCGTACGGAGACGGAATTTTGGCATGAATTGCCGTTATTTGGCTTTACATGAGTTTCAAACTACACCGAATGTTAATTCGATACTCCCGAAATGAAGAATCGATACGTCAAATTGATCAGGCTTCCACAGGCGAATAGGTCCCTTTTGGTATAGTATGAAAAAGAGGTAAAACCCGCAACATCGACGCTTTTAGCTAAAAACTTGGGTGAGAGAGAGCAAAAAAAAAAAAAAAAAAAAAAAAAAGGGAAAAAGCTTCTCACGTTTCTGCTCTACCTTACGTCGACGAAGATTCGTAACGAAGTATTCTCCCCCGCGGCTTTCACCCGATGTTACAAAGAACAGACCACTGCGCTCGGTCGGAACACGTTTCGCTCGCCAGTCGGTTCACGCGTGCACTCGCGTGTCCGTGAAAGGGGAGGAAAAAATTACGCGACCGAAAGTACGGCGTTCCTGCTGACTGGACCGCGCACGTATATACTCGGTGTCGGGACACGTGAAAGGGCATTTCGAGAATTCCAAGTCTTGGCTCCTTTTTTTTTCTCTCTTCTTTTTTTCCATCGAAAGAAAAGCGAAACGTGAAAGGCCGGTTTCCCGACCTCGTGGTTTCCGCCCTCGTACAGCTTGATTCGGCACTTTGGAAAGATCTCAACCCCCAAAAACTCGGCTTTCAGATGTGACCGCGGCCACGGAGAATGTAACAACGACAGCAGCGGCCAGGGTGGAAACGATAGTGGTGACCAAAGGGCCGAGTACGACGGTAGGAGGAGGGAGGACGCAATGGGTGGGCTTGACCGTGGCGCCGATGCTGAACTACATATTCGACGCGCACAACAGCCACAACAAGCACCAGCATTATCACGACCATCGCTGGGGGCCGCACTTTGAGGGCAAGAGCACCAATATCACGGCTCAAGCTGGCGCCAACGTCATGCTCGACTGCCGGATATCCCTTTTGCAGGACAAAACTGTGAGTAACCCTCTCTCTTTTTTTTTTTTTTTTTTTCATTCATTGAGATACGATACCGAGACAAGTTTTCGCATCTCGACTCGGTGCTTCAAACTAATTATCGACTTTGCAAGTGAAATATACCGTTAAAATCGGCAGAGGAATCGCGAGTCTCTATAACAAGTTTATTTTTCGCCCCCTTCTTTTTTTTCATTCCAAGTTTCTTTATTAAATGACTGAAACGTCAAAAGTTTCCTCGGTATATTTTTGTTATCTCTTTTCACTCGAGTTTCAGGGAATATTAAAATACACGCCTCGGCACGTTTCGCTATACCTCCCTTTGTAAGTTTCGTCCAATCAGGCCTACCGATTATTACAGGCACAAAGTTCAAAGTGAAAGCGGAAAAAAAAAATCACTATCGTCGTATCATTTGATGCACGTGCGGAGGAACATATATATATCGACGCATTGTGTCGCGTGGCAATGACGAGCGCGCGGGGGTTGTTCTTTTGTCCTCGTTTCGAAATTCGCGTATTTGTGAAATTTCGTTATCTTTTCGTTCCGCGATTCTGCCCAAAATAAATACACGCAGCGTTGAGTGACGCATCGAGGTGTGCACACATCTTTTCGGGGGTGTGACGGCAGCCTCCCCCCGATCAATCCCTACCGCGGAAGCGATAGGGTGTATTTGTACTGGCTCGTCGTATTTGTTTCGGCAAAAGAAAAAAAATAAACAGCCCCGTGCAAGCGCTTCTAATTGAAAATACGAGTTGGATTATTTGCTCGAAAGTAAAAAGAACCGCCTCTCTTGTAACGAAGTCGGCATTTTCAGTAATGACGGACGGAAAAGGGTTGAAATTAGCCCTCATCGATTTCCGATCAACGATAAAATAGTTTGGCATCGCCGTATTTGTAATTGTGAAATCGTACGATCAAAGTGTTTGATAAAATCACGAAAATTTCGGAAAAAAAAAAAAAAAAACAAAAAAGCCAAGCACTGCCGCGTCTGCGGTGATACACCGGGCGCAAACTTTCCCTCGCGGTACACAAAGCACCCGCGTAAATAAATAACGGGAAGCCCGCGGGGCTCGAAATTCCATTTGCTTCGAGAAACAACAAAACAGAGGAGCAAGCTAATTCCCAATTCCACTGGTTACAGCAGCAAAGCCCCTCGCGACAAATTGCCAACTCTCATTAGGAGAATTCTCTCTCTCTCGAGTCCTCGCGAGGAAACTTGTTCAACCCCCAGGACAATAAAAAAAGCCGACGCGTCGGTGTTGTTCGCAGGTGTCGTGGGTGCGTCGGCAGGACAACGGCGAGAAGATGAACCTACTGACGGTCGGGCAGCAAACGTACACCGGCGACTCGCGGTACACCGTGGAATTTCAGTACCCGGACAATTGGCGGCTGCGGATAAAGAGCGCCAACAGCAGCGACGAGGGCCAGTACGAGTGCCAGATCAGCACCCACCCGCCAAAGTTCATCCACGTGAATCTGCACATCAACGGTAGTATATATATATATAGTATTTCGCTCTTTTTCCTTGATTTTCCAAACTGCATCCGTATACCCGTTCAAATGTATATATACACCTGTTGACGACACACTGGGCTCATTTGAGCCAAATTGATGGGGAAACGAGGGCAAAAGAGAGACAGCTCAAGCGAATTCCGGTGGATGGCGGACGGTAAATTGCCCGCGTCTTATTAACGTCAAAGTAGGGAGGGAAATTTCCTCGGCGCGGGGTCATTAAAAGAGGCAAAAGCGCCGAGGAGAACGGAATAACAACACCACCACGGGGGAGCAGGAAAAAGCGCTTCATTTGGCTGATGGTGTATGAGCGCGTGCTATGGCAGGATGCGCTGGGGAGAAAGATGCTCTCGCGGGGACCGTAACATCCGGGAAAAAGCACTCGTACCGATCGATGTCACGCGGCCCTGGTCGTCGATTACGGGGCTGCTGATTTTGCTCTCGCGATGGGATGGATCACGGGGGAAAAAAGGGGCGAGAGACGTCTTCGGAGAACAGCGGGAGCTTTTGTACACTGTCCGCGTTGTCGTTGCAAAGAGGTATACAATATACATACATACCTACGCGTAAGTGATTGTACGAGGTTGTAAGGATTGTAAGTGTGTCCAAAGCAGCGATTGATGACGGGGTTTTTTTCACCCGTGAGCCGAGAGAAGCGTCAAATTACCGCGGAGAAGATTGGTGCGACGATTTTAAAAAGGCATTTTCATCGGGGTAAAAGCTATTGGAATATCGGTGGAAATTGTGCATCGCGCGCGTCAGTGGAGCGACCCATTGCCTTTTTTGGCGTGTGACGTTTTACTCGCGCTACCTGGATCGCAGTCGCACGGCCGGTGTAAGCAAGGGTGCCTTTGAAATCACACGCGGTTCGAGCGAGTGGTTGACATCGCTGCAGGGTGGAAAATACGTTTGTGCAAAAATAATCGAATCCATATGGTTCATTCATCAGTTAACCGGGTGCATCGAGTCGAGCAATTTTTTTTCCCTTCAAAAATCAATGAACGGGTCCTGTCCACGGATTAATAACGTTTGCACGATGACGATGATTGGCAGGATGACGTTCCGACTTCTCACGTCAATAATTACCGCACGGAACGATACAGGATTCGAAAGAGCTGGTGGATCGATTGCATAATTTTTTCGAGATGCGCTGCTGCAACTCTGCTACTGTATCAACGAATATCTTCAAATTGTCATTATTGTTGTAATACCTTATGTCTAATCTAATCTACCTACACGCCACTGTATTGCATTTTACATGGCAGGGGGTAAAAGCGCCGGTACGTTGTACGTGCAGGGCAGTGAATGTAATATGCTCGCGAGGGCGACATTAGCATGGACACAAGTAGAGGCAGCAGTGACACGTGTATCACATCGTGTTTACCAATATCGAAGGGGATATGAAAAATGCTCGTTCTTTTCAAAGTACATTTTTTGGGACAATTGTGAAGCGCGTTACGGCATTTGAGAAGTAACGAAGTCATACTTTTACTGTGTTTAACCAGCTCCGTCGAGTCTTACTACCGCGAATGGTAAGAACTAGTGCGCGAAAGTTAGTGTCATGTAGTGGAATAAATTAACGATTCGACTTCTTTCTGAAACATTTCGTTGAAATCGTTGTTTTGGGCTTTACTGCAGTACATTGTTCCGATGAGGAGACACGAGATCGGTATTCGCGAGCTTGAAAGTAGAGGCGCTGGAGCGCGTTTATTGTAGCCGTTGCGCCCTGTACGTGCGGAAAAGAAAACATTAGTTGCAGTGTAACGAAGAAGAGAGCGCGCCTCGTAACAATATAGAAGAGAAAAAAAAAGAAATCGGGCCAGTTAACCCGACTCGAAGAGGGGAGTAGTGTGCATTTTAATAAACGTGCCACACATGTAATTATAATAGTCGTACGTGCAATGTAATCAGCGTTACGGCCACCGTTACCGCGTGTAGCAAAGTATTATCATTCGGTTTGGCGACAAAGGGCAGTAGGGACGCACAAGCGCATAACGAATCAGGTAAATAATCGAGTGGCCCTCACTAACGAACGCAAATTCCGCACTCGCTCGCGATAGAAATAAAATTTGGCGAACGTATAACGACGCAACAACAACAACAACCCGCGCTCTCTCCTCCTTTGGTTGTTTCGTACACGTTACGGGATCGATACAAAGAACGAAACTCGCGAAATTTATACTTCACCAACGGGCGCGAGCAAGAGTTGAATTTATGCAGCGCCACGCACGCGACGATTTTAAATTAACCCCTAAATATTTTACTCATCCCCACTGCTGCCTCGCGCGCATTTGCAAACGAATGCGTGCAACGCCGTATCAATTAAGTTAATGCGCTTTTCCTGTCTACTCCCCTCCGTACCCGTCCAAAGGCTCTTTATCTGTTTTTTCGCTTGATTTGATTAAGCTGTGCCCGCTTGGTCGTACTGTTCATAACTTTTGCTGGAATACCGATCGGTTACACTACTCGGTTGCTAATGCTATAGAAAAAAAAAAAAAAAAAAAAATCGCTTATTTACGCGTGATCTTGTGCACATGTAAAAAATCCGACCCGCGGGTATACGCTTCTTCGAATAGTCGGTCCATCGGGAAAGCTATACTTACACGAGTGACGGAAACTCTCGCAAACATGCGCGAACCGATTTGCCAAAGTTTTCCAGCGCCCCATCCCCTTGCCGAGGGAACTTCTTGGCCACTGGGTTAGCGTATCCGTTGAGATCGACGGACGGACCGAACACTACCTCTCGAAAATCGGTACCATATCTTAGTAACGAGTGAATCGAACCAACATCACGATTTACCTGCGAGCAGGACAACGTTTCCTTCATTTAGAGCCCGAGATGTGGCGTTTTTTTTTTTTTTTTTTTTCCTTCTAAATTTCTCCGTATACGCACGATAAGAGTAAAAAAGTAACGGGGTCACGTATCATGTTTGCAGCTCCCTCGGTGAGGGTGATAGACGGTATGGGCGAGCCACTGAGGGACAAGTACTACGAGGCCGACAGCACCATAGAGCTGCTGTGCGTCGTGCGGCACATGGCCATGCAAATGCAGTACAGCGTCGTCCAGTGGCTCCACGGCAACCGGACCTTGAATTACGACACGACCAGGGGTGGAATCAGGTAAGCCATCTCAATACACGTATGTACGCACGGAGGACGAGTATTGCAAAATTCAGCCTCTCTCTCTCTCTCTGCAGGCTGCTTGTGATGGGGAGCGTGCCTTTGATCGCGACACGCGAGAGCCTTGGCGCTTGAAAATGTATATATATATATACATCTGCTACGCTAGTTTGAAACACGCACGCACCCACACATGCTCGGGTGGGGGGAGAAGCTTGCGCTCCGTGGGGAAATAGAGGGCGAGCGAGCCGAGGTGAATTACTTCTCTTGATCGAAGCGCCTCGGCGCTCCCAACTTTTGAGTACGGCTTCAGTGGGGGAACGTGGGTATATTAACACTCGTTTTTACTCGATTAGCGATTCGTTAAAATACTCGGCTGGATCTACCAAAGTTATAATCCAGTGTCAACGGCTCTCGCGCCCCGAGTTTGGTCGTAAACGCCCGAGGAGGGATGGAAGGGATGGAAGGAAAATAGAGGGCGTTTGTACAAGATGAAAGTGCGATGGAAAAAGGGACAAGACGGAATTGGCCGTGGGAGTCGGATAAGTGCGGTTGGGAGTAAAGTTAGCAGCTAAGGAGCCGACGATGGTGCTAAGTAGGATTAGTGTTCCATCTCCTCCCTACCCTTCCCCGGCTGATGTTACTTCCCTCTTCTTCCTTCTTCTTCTTCGTTGTCTTACATCTTTTTCGAAAATTAGTTATCGCTCGCTCTATCGAACGAGACAGTTTTCTTCAGCTTTTTTCTTTTTCTCTGAGCACTTCGGGAGACGAGGAGACACTAATTCATCCTCGCTCGCCAATTTCCCCAATTTTGTCAGCAACAACAACAACAAATCCGCCATGCACGTTCCACAGGATGAAAAAAAGGACTTGACTACAAAAATTCTTCAGACAACTTCTCAGAAAACTTTCCAACACCTTGAAAAGTGAAGCTTCAATCACGCGTTCCTCCGAAGTAATATTCAATTTACATTTTTAACGAGGAGCAGATTAAGTAGGTACTCTATACGTGCTTCCTCCTCTTTCAACGTCAACGTATACAACAAGTGTATGCAACAAGGATACAGGATATACGAACCTCTCCGAAACACGCGCTCGTATACAAAACCGTGAGCTAAGCCCTGCAAGGACTCGCCAAGACGTTTACGCAGCGGTAATGGAAGGAAAATTCATTGGGCCTCTCTTTAAAGGTATATCGAGTTTCCTTGCAACTCGGGGAAATTATAAAAATCTTTTTCCATGGAAAAAGAAAGTAAAGTTTAGTTTTTGGCTCGTTAATTCACATAGGTAGCAGTGAAAGTCGCAGCCCCCTCCGGTACACAGCTCGAGCAGTGTATCATCCGCGCGGTCCCTTTTTCCCGGCAAAGTTTTCCAAAGGCTGCTGCCGGAACGATCTCCAAACTTTCCCGCTAATCCCGCCACTTGAGACAAACTCTCGCGCAAAACAAGATCCCCGCGTCGTTTCCGGCCCCGGAGATCTTCCGAGTGATACACTACCCGAGGCACACTCCATCAGTTTCCCCCTCGCTGATGTCTATCTCCCCGAGCGAGTGCACTCGCAACAGGACCGCCCCGCCTCGTTTCCTCCAAGGACCCTACGTCGCAAAGTCGTGGACGAAATGGGAAGACGTGTGTGTGTGTGTGTGTGTGCGTGCATGCATAATTAAAAACCGTAAATAAAGCCCCTCGGCGGGCCACACTCGACAATTTCCATACATAAAAGTGTAATTGCGGCCCACTTCGTAAGGGCAATCGCCGTTAAATTATTTCAATGGCCCGGCCAACGGGGACGACGACGGACCGCCCTCACGCGCGTACATGATATATACAGCCACCGGCCTTTGGTGCACTATTACGACCCAGGACGCTCGGGGCCATTTGTGGGCTTTACTGTGTACGTAGGTATATATATACTCTGCAACGTTTATCGCGACGCGGGCATCTCAACTTAATTAGCTGGCACTCGAGTCAAGTGGATAAACAAGTCTCGCCGCTCGCGTCCAAGTAGGGGAGGCACAGAGGTATATACTTCCTCCCTTGGCGTATCCGCGTGGCCGGTAAAGTTGAAAAAAACAGCCGGCTGCTTCGATATGTAACACCTTGGCCGAGCTCTTGGTTGTAGCTGTGTCCTCGAGCCGGCGCCTTGCGGCCGAGATAATGAACGAACACAAATTGCTCGGCGAACTTTTTCAATTAAAGTTCTTTTGAGTGTACGGCAAGCAAAGGCCTTCCAGCTGGCCCAATAACGTTGTAGCTGTCGGAGTGAGAAAAAAGAAAAGAAAAGAATAAAAAAAAGGCTCATCCCCGTTCTTTTTGACAACTTCTCGCTTGGCGCGCTCGGACAAAAAGTCTTATTATCCCCCCTCCTTGTAAGATCATTACGAATCTTCTGTGGTTCATCAGCGCGTCCGAGATGGTGCGCCCCCCCAAAACTGTCGAGTCCGAAACTTTTCATCGCAGTTGTACCTGAAAGTGGTTTCATCGAGTCTCAGTGTGCCAATCAGCGGGAAATGAATGTCTCCCTTGATTCGCGTGGACCCCTGCAGGGACGCTCCCGAATTGGTAATGCCTTTGCCCCCTCCCCCCCCACCTGGTCTGTAAAGTATTTACGGTCTCTTTGGAGTCAGCGGAAACGAGAAACTTTTTCTCCACGACCGCGTCGGTGGGCAGAGGGGATTCCTCGTAAAGTTCGAAAAGAGCTGATTCCTGACCTCTTTCTTTTTCGGCCTGTAACAACAGTCGGCGATAAAAGTGCCCTGCATTATTTCATCGGCTCGCGGAAGAACTCGGCGAACCGGAAAAAAAAGAGCTCACCAAAAATACCCACCGCCACTTGTTGCTCCGGATTTCACGCGCTTCTCGCGTCGAGTTTTTAAACATCATTATGGGAGGCTTGAAAAGACCAAAAAAAAAAAAAAGTAAATATTACTACACGCGTGGGGTAGTAAAAATAGCGCTCCAAAACAATGGCCCTTGAGCTCTAGTGTAACGATAGAGTCGCGTGTTCACGCAATTCCACGCTTTTTATTTCACGCGATGGAGAGCTATATATACATATAAATGTAAACGTTTCGTGGGTCTGGTGTGTTCACAGCGTCAAAACGAACCTAATGGAGGAGGGAGCCAACTCGACCCTGAGCATCGCGAGGGTCAGCCCGTCCGACAGCGGCAACTACACGTGCGTCCTGACGACCATGCCCGAGCAGCCAGCCACCGTGCACGTCCACGTCCTGAATGGTGAGTGATCATTTATCCACCCGAGTATTTTTAAATTGCATGATCGTTTGAAAAATTTGATACACGCAACCTTTCGGTAACTCCAATGTACAAGCTAATACTAATAAACTTTATCGGGCTTATTTTTGCACCTACAAATATCACCTGTGCTTCAACGTAAGGGATTTATATAATAAAAATAAGACATCTTTAATCACACAAGTCGATTACAGTCAATGTCGAGGAAACAGTGTCCCTTCCTACTTCCTATTGGGTTCCGAGCTAAGCTCGCGTCCGTCCCAAACTCGAGCGTAAAAATACACCGCGTTTGATTGAAGCAACGGTGCAAACACACAGGGACGAAAAGGGCGGGAAAACAAATGAGAGGATAAATCAAGCGCTTTGGTACGTATCCTCGATTAATTCCTTGGGATCCTTCGATTCGAGGCTGGAAATCAAATCAAAGCTTGGCTTGGTTCGGTCCCCCATCACTTGCTCGATCGAGTTACACGTCGGGTGACTTAATCCTGATAAATTTGCTCCCTTCGCTCGCAAGGACAATTGATTAATAATTAATCTCTGTATGTACGAGGCGGGACAAAAAAAAATTAATTATTTAATTACACTGGTGAAACGAACCAACAAAGAGCAAGGAGATACGAAGTAATTTCAGCTGCAAAGAGAAAAGCTTTTCTGCCGAAAAGAGCGCAACTACTCGTTGCTCCCCCTTCCCCTTTTTGTTCCTCCTCCTCTTGGCCAACGAACTTACATGGGTGTACGAGTACGAAAACCGATACATGTACGAGAGCGCAAAGAGCAAACAGATAAAAGCGGTACATCACGCAAAAGTGGCGCTGAGGAGAGGGAAACAAAAGCACCCAACTTTGGTAAAAGCTCGGGCTTGAAAATTTCTTTCGAAAAACCGAAACGTTCCCTCCCCCCTCCCGTTGTCTGCCAACGGTGTGACTATAACGTCGTTGGTCCAGACGTTCGGTGTCCGTTTCAGTGGGGCTCTCTGTTCCAGGAGAAAGCCTAGCGGAGCTGCACCACGGCAGGGCGAGTAGCCAGAACCACCCGCGACTTGGCCTGGGCCCGAGCAGTCCGGCCCTCCTGCCGCTCCTCGGCTTCGTCCTCGGCTGGCTCGTGAGGAGGTGAAGAACCGCCCACGGACGACGACCAGCTCAACCCAACTACTACTGGTGCCGCTGCTACCGCGGAGTCGTGTCGAGTCAAGGTGGTGCAGGCTCTCCCGTAAACACGCCGACAAAAGGAGGTTTTCGAGGGAGACAGCGCGGGGAGTGTCAAAGGCGAGGAAGGAGCCTCCACTGTCTCTTGTGGCACACGTGCGCGCGAGTACTCGTGTGAGGGACGGCATCAAAGAGGCCGAGTGGTGCGGGCGAGTGCTTAGGTGTGCATGTATGTGTGTGTGTGTGTGTGTGTCCGCATCGTCGTCGCCGTCGTAAAAAGGATTTGGAGATAATGAGTTCGGGTGCTGTGTGCGCGCGCGAGAGAGAGACTGTGTTTGGCCGTTTCTTTCTTTCTCGAGGGGGTGCGAGCAACCGCGTAATTCCGTTCCCGGGGAGCGAGCCTGTTATTGGATTCTTTTGTCGTGCTTTTTTTCCCCCATTCTTCCCCAACGCTGGATGAAACCACGTCTAATTTAAAATTATTTCGCAAAACCTTGAGCGGTGGATGAAAAGAAAAAAAAAAAGTGTTGACAAGTCGAACGAGCGACCGAGAATGACGGCACTGTTTAGCCGCGTTGTCTGATTTTTTACTCTTCTCCGCGCTGAAATATCGCGCAATGACTTTTGGGACGCAGTTTTAATTACACGCGGGCCTTTTTCCTTTGAATTAAATCCCTCCCACGAAATGAAACGGTACCGTTTCAATGAGCTCGGATTAATCTCTATTATTTATCGACGTGGGCTCCCCCTCTGTCGAACAAACGCACGAGCACGCAATCAGAGGTGTGGCCGAGATACGGGGGGGGGGGGGGGGGGGGGGAGTCGTATAATTCATTGTCAAGCTCATTGTAAATAAATCTGGGGCTCGAGTCTCGATAATATTGACGGAGGCCCTGCTTCGCTCCCGAAGGAGGGGAGAAGGAAGAAATAAATGGGTGGTCGAGGAGGGGCGCGCGAGGGGTCCCGTGACAAGGAAACCAATTTGTCTCCTCCGCCATCGAATGGGAATACATGGGGAGCTCACGTGTTCGCTGCATCTCGTACACACTTGGTCGCGGTCACGGAGCTCTGGAGGATGTGCGCCAAGCAAAGACACGAGAAAAGCTTTTGATCCCTTGGAGCTCAATGTCGAACAATGACTCGGATACCTCAATCTGATCATTTCCTTTTTTTTTTTTTTTTTCTTTTTTTTGTTTTGTTAGCGTCTGAGACTAGATTTTATTGATTTGTATTTCCCTCGTTTGATTGGTGAAACGATAATCGGAGAAGGAACGCACACACAAGGGCAGAATTAACGGCGATTGTTCGTACTTCTCTTAGCCAGCCAATAAAGTCTCTATACTTGTACCATTGGCTTATGAGCTCTGGGTCGCGAGATTACCGTGGTTGAAGGTTTAATTTTTTTTCCTGTAAATTGTCTTTGCGAACTTGGTTGTTTTGTTTGGGATCAAAAGTTTTGTCGTATGTATGAATGTATGGGTATGGTGAATGTGTTCAACGACGTTCGTAGCTGCGCATATGTACTTGTAGTAGTGGATGGAGAAGCTACACCGTCATGCCGACAACCAATACCGAAATGGAAGAAGAAAAAAAAAAAAAAATAAAAATAACATATGAATAATAATGATTATTATGGTAAAGATGATAATTTACGAGTATATCTATGGTTAAGGGAATATGAAATAAAATATACGAGTTAGCACATTAATGGTGTACAAAGTGTAAATAATCAAGTGCAGTGTGTTAATACGTATAGGTAATAAAATGCGAGACGGGCAAACCTGTGCAGTAAGAAGGACGGACGTAAATTAGATTTTTCATTGATAAATGTGCGAGGAAGCGAGGAGAGAGAAGGATCAGAAACGGAAAGGGTGGGGTGGGGGGGAGAAAAGAAGGAAGAAAGTATAGTTAAAAGAGATAAAAGAGGGGGGGGGGAGAAGAGAAGCGGTATGTGTGCGGAGGGCTTTGAAGCAGCGCGTACTCTTTTTCATTTCGATGTAAATAAGTTTCCCAGCGAAATTAATCGTTCTTTAGAATTCCCACGGATCTTCGGACTCTTTTATGGGCAAAAGGGACCAGCGGTCGCGACACGCCAACCTAATGCGATTCTTTCTTTCCTCCTCCTTTACGTGTATCATTTCGCCTCGATTTCGCTGTCCAATGTTTGGTGCAAACTCAACGACCTTCACCCCTTGCCACGTGCACCTTTTCTTTCAATTGAATTTACAGCTGATTGAAACTTATTTGAGGACAGAACATTGGGCGCTGCGAGGCAAACGATTCAATGTATTCTCGAGAGTTATTTTTTCCCGCGTCCCCTTGAATAATGCACTTTTTAAGCGATTAGCAGTGTTGCGAAGTGGGACGTGCAGTAATATAATACTCCAGCCTGGCGATTTATATAACAGTCGACGTTTTATTCATCGCGGACGCTACACTATTTTAGCACCATCGCTTCGAACATATAGATGTATATATTACATAGTTTAATAAAACGTGCTCGTTGAGTTGCACCGGGAGTCAGGATCTACAAACGTTGCTCGGACTTTTTTTTTTAGCCGTCGAAAAAATTTTTGAAATTCATCAGCTCAGACGTGAAAGTTTTATCATTACAAGGCATTCATTGAAATGGATGGAAGTGAGCTGAAAAAAGAATTTGAATGAAATTTGATCATTTACATGTCCTCGTGCATGAATATAATATACGCTCGAGAATTTTATTTTCGGAGATGTTTGTACTCCATCCAGCCTCGCATTATCGTTTGAACAACGTTATTTCAGGACTACTGTGAGATTGAGCCACAAACAATATTTCAAGGCGTCGCATAATAAGTATAAATATAAATTAATCTAATTCAGCACATACTCAAGCAGTTGTTCAAGAGTTTAACGAGATAAGAAAATTTTTATATCGAGACAAATATCCCCTTCTCAAATAATAAAAGTAAGGAAAAATTCCTAAGATGGTAGCATTAACATTTTATGAAGAGTTTAGAATGGTTATGTAAATGTGTTCCGAGGATACAAAAAAGATTATTTAAAACGATTATCAGCTGCAGCGTAAGCTTGGCATTTTGTATTTGAGATTCATAAATTTGTTTTACCGACGCAAATGCGTTTTTTTAAAATGTTGAATGAGGAAAAAAAAAATTTGTTATGTACCACAAGTTGTTGTGCAATTTATTAAAAGTGACAAGATACGAATGATGAATGATTATTAATGTTTTTCCGATCCACTTGGGATAAAATGCTGCGTCGTGAAATGATTCTTGCAACAGTGGAGAGTGAGAGGTGCATTGCGAGAATGTCCACGCACAGCTCGTCCCTACGTGTTCATGATTGTAGTCGTTGTATGTGTATACGAGAATGAGCGCGAAAATATTCAAGCGAATGGCAGGTTATAAGAGGTACAAATAATAAAAATGCTGTAAGCCAGGAATCCTTTACTTTTGTTGGAGAAATGGCGTTAATCGATTTATTTATAGATACATTATAATTATCCGAGAAAAATTTCAATTGGCTCACTTGTGGTTAGCGGGCGTTATTTCTCATAATAATCCCAAATGAAATATTGACTTGTATAAAATTCATGTGATGAATAAACAAATATGAAATAAAATCCTTTTGCAAAAAAAGAAATTAACATAAAATTGATTTGAATTTCATTAGACTTCATTTCAAATACATTAAATTTTTCATAGTATTTTTGAAATAATTTATTTCGTAGTCATGCATAAATTTTAATAAAATTTCAATTTTGTGTTTTGCATTATAAGTAATTGAAAGTTCCCGTTGGTTCATTCAAATTATTTGTTATTTTAATCATCATTTTGCCATGATGTTGCTAGGTAAGTTGACATATAATACGATCCTTTAATGAACTGTTACCACTCGTTTTACCAGTAATATGACAAAATGAAAAATATTTGTGAGTATAATACGCACAAACAAGTATTTGTAACTTTTTTTTTCTTTGCAAGTGTAAATAAGAATAACAAACAAAAATGTAAGTAAATAATTCACCCCACAGGTATGTCGGAGGGCCAGTAGCAGCGTTGAAAAACAATTTTCCACGAGGTATTCCCTTTACTCCTCGCCTTTGGAATTTTTCTTGCTCCCATCGGGGCTTTGTGCTTCATACGCCAGTTTATATTGAACTCGGTCTCATGTTTAATTCACGGATTCGCTTTACCTCGTCAACTCCGCGCATACGGGAGCATACCGTTTCTCCTCTTTTTCCTTTCCTCCAAGAGCTGACCATCTTTCTCATTAATTCACAAGTCTGTGGATGGATGCGCGTCTTTTATCCCGTGCTTCCGAGCGCGTATAAGTATTGAAATGAATTTCAAAGAGCAAGCAGAGCGGAGTGATCCTTTCAGAGTGCAGCTTTCGCAGTCTTTGCCGAGCGGAGTGACAGATATCGTACTCGGTTTAACAGACTCAGTCTCCCCAGGTGACGCCGAACTGTTTGCCGTTTGGATTTGGCATTGTAAAGGTGAGCGTAATGGAAGAACACAAGGGATCATTTTACTGCATAGATATTATGCACGCTTCCCTACAGGCGAGCTTTTTTAACTTCGACCCTTCAGATTTCCAGAGCGTTTTTTTCCTCTTCATCCCTCTTTCAAATTTTCTGAGAATTTCGCAATTCGCTGCTACAATCATTATGATACTGTTTATGCGAATGATATCACGTTTTGTGTCATGTCTGACCAAACTTGGCCTGTTCTACTTACAAATGGGCCTTCGCATACTTAATTTAGCTACTCTGTCCCGTACTGAGAGCGACCTTTCAAGCGTAGAAAAGGTGATAAAAAAAGATCACTTCGATACGTTGACTGACCAAACACAGCTGTTTCTACTTGACAAGATTTTTCATGTATTTAAAAAAGAAAGGTACATGCTGCTCTGTTCGTCATAAGTACGAGTCTCAACAAAAAATTGTTTTAAAAAAAGTAAGCACTAATAATATGCGCGGCTCTTAAAACAAGAGAAAAAGGCTCAAAATCGTTTTGGAAAAAGTTAATGCGATAAAAATACCTTCGGTGTGGTGTCTGACTAAGAGTAGTCTTTTTCACTTAAAGATGGTTTTTTGTATAATCTATGAAGCAAGATGCCAGGCTCCTCAGTCCGTAATAAGCACGAGTCTCAAAAAAAGTCGATTTGGAAACAATAAATACGAATAATATTTCCTTGAATGGCGTGTCTGACCCAATCGGCCTATTCTACTGAAAAATTTCTCGCAAATCCAATGAGGCAGTGGACTAGCTACCCTGTTACCAGTGTGACTCTCGTCACACGAAAAACTCACTCTCGATTGCACGCACCGTACCAGTGTACAAAGTTCTACTTTCCATCTCCCCTGTGCCGAAGAGTGTCCCCCCTTGCGCAGTAGTTGATGCTGAGTCACTTCAGAACGAAGCTCGTGCAGTAAACACTTTGCTCGTGCAAAGTTTAATTAAAAGTACCCTAACGTATTCTTTATAATAAATCCGCTCGACCTCCAGTTTACCTCTTCCCGGAACTTTCTCCAAATACACATGCATACTTCCAGGCGTGGTGCTCCTATTTTTTAGTTTTTAGCTCGGGATCTCCAGCAAGCTCCAATAGCAACCAACAACACCTTCCGAAGATCAAAATGACGAAAAATTTATAGCTTTCAAGTATACGAGCCATTGTAAAACTGGTTGGAAGAAAATTTGCATTTCACAAAGGCAATATGTGGCAGAGTCATCGGGCACACACACCATCAGCTGGGTGGCTGTTGTTTACTCTCAATTTAAATAATCAACCAACCTTATGCCTTTTCAGGCTCTCTGTTTTTCCTTTTCCTCCCCCCCCTCTCTCTCTCTCTCCAGCCAGTCAGCTGCTACTGTTTTTGTTTGCTTCTACTTCACCTGGGCGGTTTCTCCTCCTCTTTACTTAACCATCCCCCAGCCCCATCTCCTTGAGAGAATTCTCGATGTTTGTTGCATTCGTTAGTTTTGCTTCCGATGTTCTACTTGCCTCGGAGTGAACCGTGAGTTAACTAGTTTGCCCTCTCTTTCCCTCTCTTTGCCGCTCTGTGTGTGCTCGCTGTCGCTTCGAGGCCGAGGTATTTATCCACCACGGAAACTTTCGAAACGTACCACGTCGGAGTTTCGTCACTTCTGAGGCACCGATACCCACTCCCCACCCCACCCTTGGAATCGCATTGCGGAAAAAAAAATTCAAATGCAAGTTTAACGGCAGCTAGGGAGCCATCGCCCAGCTGGAAACAATTTTTCTCCGCAAGCCCGAGAGGTCTGGTTAAAAATGTCATCCAACCAACAGCATGAGACTGTCCAATAGTTATGCCTCTTTGTCCATCCGTTCATCTCTCTGTGGATACGCATCTGGTTAAGAAGTTTAGCAAAGCAATACGCGGCGACAAATTGGCAATACATTTCCGAGCTGTCGCGTTGTTATACGCGAAACGCACGCGTGCACGCACACCGGGACTCGTGGTTGTTGCGGGTCAGAGCTTTTATATATACATAGATATTTTAAGTATGGAAATTGGGCATCTCCAGCGAGGGAGGGACGAACTTTGCGAGAGAACCAGTTTGCCCACAGAGAGAGAGATGGAGTTGGTCCTGCCCGAGCATTAGAGAATTTGCATTTGATTTCGTCAGAGACTCCGTCGGAGCGAGGGTTGGCTGGGAGAGAGGCCGGATCGACGAGCTTTGATTTCACGTGCACAAAGGTACGCGTTTGTATATGCAGATTTTGCTTGTGGTGGACAAAAACGTGTGGGACAGAGAGAAAAAAAAACAAAAAACAACAGGATCTATCTGCTGCTAATCGGTAAATGATGGAGATTCCTGTTTTGGGATCTATGTTGTTATTTCGCTGTGCACTGAGACTGTGTGAACTGTGTTACCTAAACACATGATGTGGGTAGAACGTCGTGATTTGTTACTTGAGACTGGATCACGTGAAAAATCCCTGCTTTCATTTCTTCTCTGAAACGTAGTAATTTACTCGGCAAACATGTACATAGCTCAAAGGGATGAAGGACAAAAATCAGCTGCTCTGTTTGTCGAGCGGATTTTCTAGCGCACCGTTGTAAATAACTCTACGGGATTATCTTCCTCCCTCCCTTGGCCACCTTTTGTGTCCTCGCTGGTTCTCAGAAAAAAAAAAAAATAAATAAATAGAGTTATCCGAATCATGTACTTTGTGTTTACTGAGCTTTGTTATTCATTATCTTGCGGCATCGCGAAAATTTGAATAATACCGGGCACTGGTTGGAAAAGAGAGGAGCTCCTCCTTTCGAGCGAACTGTTTTTCTCTCCTTCCTTTTTTTCGAGGGCGTTGTTTCGGAAGGAGAGAAGGAGAGAGTACGAGGCGAGTTTCAGAGAGGCTTCCGCGCGCCGTTTTTCTCTCCCCCGGCCCAACCCTCCTGTTTCCCGTTTATTTTGTTTTCCACTTTCGGACTCTCGCTTGACGCTCCATTATCTCGCGGCTCATTTTTTTTTTTTTTCTTTTCCTTTTTTTTGTGCCCACCAGTCCCGCGCAGTTACTCTCTTTCGCGGTAAGCTACATTTTTTGGACTCCACCCGAGGCTAAAAGTTGCAGATCTGAGGATTAAAGTTTTCAGCTCACACACCCATGTGTACATGAGTACTAGCTGAACTATTTGTTTGTTTGAAATGCCGAGTTTTGCTTTCTCTTACCTGGAAAATCAACGAGCCTGTTGAACAACTTTAGAGCACACGTAGAAATTTCTTTTGGAATCGTTGAGCTAAAATTTATTCATACAGCCCAAAACACTGTTTTAGAAAAAATCAACATCAGTTGAAGTATTTTTGAGTTTCACTTTTGAAAAAACGTTTTTAAATCATTGAGGCAAGTTAAATGAAACAAGGATCGAATAGTTGTTCACTAAAAATTTGCATGATCATAGTAGAAAACGAACAATTTTTGTGCATGCACACATATAGGTCTCTGAAATGCCAAGGACGAAACATTGGAAAAGTCGAATATTCACTTTACATCTGCATAATCGAGTAGATACTTGATTTACAATAAAACTGCCAACCTAGTGGTGCACCGTTAAAATAGAAGACGTGTCAGTTGATCATCCAACAAGCCGATAACCGATGGTAGAGAGCATCTAGGACATGACATTGTTGACCGTAGGCTTGTCATCAATTACTGGGATCGAGTTGTTCGATTGAGCTTGCAAATCAGCTACGTGCCTTCCGGGCGCTCTGTCTCGATCAACTTGCACAATTAACTGGTACGACTCTTCTCTTAGAGCGTCAGAATCACCTTGATAATCATATTTCATGCACACACCCATCCCAACTAGTTCATTAGCTAAAGTAAGAAGCAAATAATTAATTGTCCTTCTCGACGTCAAGGAGAATACCTCCCCTTTTTTTTCTGTCCCTCGTGACTAAAGACACGATAATGAAGTAATTAGAGCTCAGTGACTCTTTCAATTAACGAATGTAAAGTTTAGCGTTACTCTTGTCAGAAGCTCTAATAACAAAGCACGTGGGAGTAGGTGGGGAAACGTAAGGCTCGACTGAAATGCACATTCGAAGCTCTTTAGCCGTCGTTGTTTACCGACTCGACGAGCAATTCTAGTAAGCGCACACGGCGCGCCTCCCTCTGCTCGGCTGACTATGCGTCGATTATACTACTGGCGCATTTTGTTTTTTTCCTATCCCCCTTCTCGAGCAGAGTGCCAATTTACAATGGAACTGTGCAGAATGCGGAAGGAAAGGGACTAGAGTCACTGACACTGCACTCTGAGAAAGAAAGGGGAAAGTAGAGAGAGAGAGAGAGAGAGAGAACTTTTGAGCCTCTGTGTGCCGCGGAAGCAGTGGCTAAGCACATCCGTCGGATTTCAAGGTATAAGGTGAGTCCTCAGTGTCAGAAAATCGTCTTATTAAAGAAAAAGCCTGAAAAATGGTGCTTAATAAAAGACACGGACAAAGGGGTGTCGCTGACGATTGCCCGGCTGCCGACTTTTCCTCTCCCCCCTTCCCCCTCTCTCACTCTTTTATGGCGATCCGCTCTTTTCCGTCTCTTCCCTCTCCGCTTTGCCCTGTATCTCTTTCACGGTGATTGTGCCTCGTGCCCCTTTTTTATACAACTCTACTCTTTTTCCGGCTGTTTGTCTGAATGGAGAAAAAAAAACAAGGAAGGCGACCTGTGAAGTTTTGTGCCATTGTTTGATGTATCATGTTGAGCTTATTCAACACATTCGATGATTCTTTCTATGCATGACCAATGAGGTTTGTAGTTTTTACGTTCTCTGGTAAATAACTCAATTCAGTAGGTACTGCACGAATTTATTATAACAATTTTATTTCTTACATGTGTAGATAAATTCGTTAAACATATTGTTAAAGTTGTAATTGTTTGTCACTGTGCTCCGTAAACCCATATTGAAAACAGATTGCGAAAATCTACAAAGTTTATCTCAACTGAAGTTTGAGACAAAAGGTACATATGCGCATGAAAAAAAAATTGCCCACACTTCATGGACCATGTTACGACGATTCCACATGATTTATTTTAACCAATTACACAATTTTCTGTTCAAGCACGTATGTATATTTTTTAACATTTTTTTGCAAGCTCTTCAGCGTACCATTTAAATTGTTTCCTCGTCCATTTTTCAACACACTGCCCATTCTTTGCTTCTATTTTCCCGAATGTTCTCTACCAGTTACGACAGTGCGGACGCAGTTTCTAGGCCCCCGCTGGTGAAACGGCAGCCAGTTTTGCTACTCGCTGGTACCAACGGCACGAGAAAACGAGCTGACAAAACGTTAAGGAAAGGAAGAGAGGAGGAATATACAGCAACTGTTCTCTCATATTCGCGCTGACCCGATTTCGGGAGCTGTCTAGTACCATTCCTCCGAGTCTCATCCACGCTTTACACCTCACGTATGCAAAATCTCTCCTTTTTTTGTTGCACGTAATTTTCAAAACAGAGTAACCAGAGTGCAATCGCGTCCAGCTCTACGGCACCGATCCACTCACCTTGGCGCACAACACACAGACAGGATGTGGCCCCACCCGCTTTTCAGGAGCCGCTGTGTATCTTCATACCCATAAACACGAAGCGCCGTGTATCGGAGCATCTCACGCGGAGCTCCCCGATTATATCAGCTCCGGTTGATTGCCAGTTATACACGACGACCGGGCGCTATCTCGTTAATGGAGCCTCCCTTTTCCCCTGCGTAAACCATTTGCGTCCGACGATATTGAGCAATTTCCACGTCTAGGTGCGATCGAGGAATTTCTGACGGCTCATCCCTAGCGCGCAAAAGTCTGCGTTCCATTGGTGATTGATTGACAACCGTGGATGCGTGTGGTAGCTTTCCGTCGGAATCATTGGGCGTTGGCTTTTGTTTTCACGCGAGCGAACTATACGAGGGATCGGTTTATCGTACATCGATCGGCTATTCAAAAAAAAGGGCGTGCACCGTTGACACGTTCAACTTGGGTTATCCTATTAACAGATCGCATTGCCGATACAGACTCGTATGGGTGTGTACCTCGCGATACGTGTACAGGTGACCCAATTAATCCCGAGAAGGAAAGGTAAAAATAAGGACAGGCAAGCACGAGCCGAGAATAAAACTCCACGTAAGGGGGGGAGGCAGAGAGTAATTATCAGGGGAGAGAGAGATAAGATTTCCAATGGCCGGTTATTAAGACCAACTGTTATCGGAACGAAGAAGCCGTTGCGGGCGACGCGAGCCCTGTAATTTGAAAGGAAAGGGGAGAAAGGCAGAGATCTTTTTTCTCCAACAAATTGTGATAGAGCACGTGAAAGCACGACTTATCAGGCCGAAAGCAGGTCGGCTGAGAAGAAAAAAAAAAAAAAAAAACCCAGAGATAAATAAAGAGAAAAGAGAGGTAGCCGTGTAACTGACGTTCGCGCACGGTTGAACGGACGTTTTCGACAAACCCTGGCCACTGTGTAGTCCTTCCTTTGAGGCCGAGCTGCCGTTATCTGTTCTTAGATTTAGCCGAGAGCAGCTAATGGTACAGTGTGAATAGCACAAGTATCTACAACTGGTGTGAGTTGTTTCACGTTATACACGATGCATTCATTCACTCGAGTAATTTCGTTACGCCAGTAGAGGATAAACATTGATTTTCATCGATGTCACGACCAAGTGAAATATATATATATCCGTAAGTCCGGTCGTAAATGTCGGGCGTGACAATTAAATTATTGGTGGCAGCGCGCATTGTATGAATATTTTCCCTTTCCCTCGCGAGCATGAAAGATAAAGGGTGGAAAAATAAATAAAATAAAATAAAACATCCATAAATCAACGGCAACGCCAGCAGTACAACCATTCATCAGAATTTTCGAATAAAAGAGCTGCAAAAAAAAAAAAAAAAAAAAAAAAAAAAAAAAAAAAAAAAAAAAAAAAAANATATATTTTTAATTTAAAAAAAAAAAAAGGATCAACGAATCGATTGTTTCTCAAAGTATGCATCGCATTTGCTGCTTGTTAATGTTTACAAAGTAAAAGAAAAAATCAGCGATGCAACCATATATAGACATCTATTTAGGTATAGTCGCAGTATTGACATCGACGCAATGACACAGCTCCTTCCATCTGTACATAACTGCAAATAACCCTCGAACGGATATGTCCGATCGTCCACTTTATTTTATCAACACAACGCATTTCTTGTCCTTCGACTTGCGTTGGACGCCTCATATATTATGACGAAGAAAGTTTCGCACGCACGAAATGTTCCTCAAACCAGATACTTAATTTTCAAGCTACGATGCTATATGCGAACATAGATATATTTTTCGCACTTTTTTCCTCGACTCCTCATTTCCCACCGGGAACGCGTATACGCTTTGTTGTAACGGGAAACGATGAACCGGAAGTATCGTTGAGGTGCGAGTTACATGAAAAAAAGAGAGAAAAAAAAAAAGGATGAGCGGGAGAGAGATAAAGTAAATACTGGCGTATCAAGAATTAAAATGTTGTGTGCAAGAATGTGTTTTAAAAAATCAAGTCTTTTAATAAATGAATAACCCGATCGAGAGCCAATAATCGGTACGTCGTAGTGCAAATCCGAGGGAGAATGACAAATAAACCTACAAACATACTTTGGCATGATTTTACCGCGTAGACTCTCTCCGTTTGTTTCTGAGGATAAAAAAAAAAAAAAAAAAAAAAAACAGTCTGTCTCATTTATCGCAGCCTGTTGATTTACGCATCCCAAACATACAAGGCCATTTTACTCGGTGCGTATGCAGCACCGCCCGTATATAGCATTGTGTAAGCGTAAAGTTATCCATTATTGTTCTGTAGGCCGATCGTTCGTCACAGTCGAAGCATCAATTACAGCTGAGAGACCCATCAGCATTTATAGAGAATTTCTAAGGGCTTATCCATTGTCTGCATAGAGATATTATTTTCAGAGGCTTTACTGCTTCTAAAATTACTGCTGTAAACGCTAAATCTCATTCGTTCTCCTTCCATGTAGCTTTGTACTAGACTTAGGGGATGATGATCCCAAAATGTGGGCTCGTACACGTGCGATTTGCATGGGGAAAGTTGCTATTTCTTTTGCCGTGGAGAGACTATGGGTATGTACGGTGGTTTTTGTCGCAAGTGACTTTTCCGATAGTTTTTATTACTGACTGATGGTACAAATCCTTGCATCGATCGTAAGAAAAGCAAAAAGCCCCTTGGTACCCTACAACGGTATGAAAAGGGTTGGAAGTTGGAACTCGATGGGTACGAGTGAAATCGGGATTTACCCTCTAGTGGTATAAGGATCGATGGTCGATATTGTGCACATGCATACATAAATGTATGTACGTAATCAGTTTCCTTGTAGTTTACACAGGGTAAGTAGACTAAAGGTGGAAAAAATGTAAAAATTAAGTCTTTTGTATGTTAAGCAGTACGTATTGTTAAGGACGACTGTTGTATTTATATTTTTCCTAGAGCAAAGACGGTAAATCGTATGTTTCATCCATCTTTGGTGTAAAATGAATGAATAGTTAAAATCGAGGATGGTAGGGGTAGTAGTACCCTCTATTAATGTATTTCAGATGGTATAAATGTAGAGTTACCCTAAAAAGTTATCCGATTTGACCTACGATTGATTTAATTGGACAATTTTTCTTTTGTACTAAAATTAAAAAAATGATAATCTTTACTAACACAAAGGATTGGGCCCCTTCGACATCACAATTTTATGATAAAAGTTGTACATATTTGATTGTTTTGAGAGCAATAGGGATAAAAATCAACTATATAACATAACAAAATATTGGGCGCGACCAGACAGCGTGGACATTTCTTATTAATTAGTAAATTTATGATGCTGTTAAAAATATGTTCTCAGGCAGAAGTTGTATCAGGCATACCTTGCAGGCAAATATTTAGTTTTTTCCTCAAAATAATTCGAAAGGTTTTGCAATGAAGCAAATAATACTGAATTCTTTAAAAATATTGATTTTGTAAAGGATTAGTGGATACTCGAGGAAACCAGAAAATTTATGCTTGAAAAACTAAAGAAAGAGAAGCTGTATCGTAATTATTAATATTTTATTGTTTATCTTAATGTTTACATATTTATAAACAGGCCAATTTGGCCGGACAAGGTGTGTATGTATGTAGGTGTGTGTGTGTGTGTGTGTGTGTGTGTGTGTGTGTGTGTGTGGTGTGTGTATACGTGTGCACCGAGAAAATGTGTTACATAAAGTTCGAACACTTTTGAGCTCAGCACAGTGTCATTACTGGCGATTCTTAATTTTTATATTTACAGTTCATTATACAGATAATTCATTTGGTTCCATTGAAATGTAGCACAGACGTGTTAAATTCTTTCGATCGACGATATTAATATTATTCAATCGATACATTGTCATTTTAGACGCTACTCATTGTGAAAAGCATCAAATCAGTCGAAACACAAAAACACCATCTGTATTCGTTGTGGAGACAATAATTTACTTCTTAACAGAAAAAAAAAAAAAGCAGTTTCAATTAATTTTACAAACATACATCCTCGAAGTAACGTGAATCAACCACTCGTCGTTTCAACAACAACGTACAGATTATTATCATCGTCAGCGATAAACAATATTCGCCGTCTCATCTCAAACACGTACAATATAAAGCTTAACGCTACGATAGCCACGATTACACGTAACCATAGCCCACCATCTCTTTTGTTAGCGATACCGCTCACAATGTACGTACACATAGCGATGCAGGGGGGGGGGCGTCACCACCCCGTACACAAATCGTTCAGCGGAGCGATTCGTAATCACAGCCCCCATCGCCCCTGTGCTCCCTCGCATCTATGAATTTTCATGCCCGTCGAGAGATGAGCCACAGCTGACCGGCGTAGCGGAGTAGCTGGACGAGGGGCAGGAGACCGGCCAATACGCTGATGCTGCTGCTTCTCGGCTGGCCCGCCGCGTTCCACTGGTCGTGATGCACCGCCGCCTGCTTTTCTCCTGCGGACAAAAATAATTGACGTTACGATCGGTCTTCATTGGGATGCTTTTTTTTTTTTTTTTTTTTGTCTCGTCAGCCGAGCTCTACCCGCGATAATTGATTGGCGTTTGGATAACAAACACAGGGGACATCCCACCGCAGTCGACGTATTCTCGTTTTAGCAATTAAAGAATAAAAATAAACTCGAAACGAGGTCAAGTATTTTTCCGCGGGATGAATAGGCGATTCCTTGTTCCATTGAAATTGGAGCGAACATCGGGGTGAAAAAAAAAAAAATGAATGTACAAGGATGATTTAATCGACCCATCGGCGTTTGACTCGAAGATGAGATTCTTTATTTTTTATTCTATTGATTTGTCTGAGGAAGCGCGGATGCTTTGTTTTACCATTGAAAAGAAATTGTACTGCATAGAGTGGCTCGTGCAAATAAGGTGTACGAAGAAATTGGCTTTTATTTATTTATTTATTATTATTATTATTATTTTTTTTTTGGGATAAAATACAAGCCGATTTTGAGTATAAAAAACTCAGTTCTACTCTAATATCCTCGCTGTTTCGAAGAGGTCCAGGGAAAAATTTCGTTTTTCCGTCTGACCGAACTTCCATCGCAGAGCCGAAGTTTTCGAGTGTGAAATTGTTGGAAGTTAAAGAGGAGCCGAGCATTACGAGCAAATCTCTGGAAGAACTCCCCGATCGCTAAATTCTTTAATTTCCGGCCACTGAAGTGTTTTCCAGACGGCAAGGGGTTGTCCGCAATGAAATCACGCCTTATGCAGAGATCACAGTTTTTTTTATATTCAAACAGCCGGTTGACAAAAAATGTGCACTCGTACGACGCTTCCGGGCGAACCTTTGACCTGGCCTAACTCTACCGATATCATGTCCTGTGAAAAATCTAAACTCGGAGATATTAAACTCGAATAGATTAGCGTATAAAATTGTTGAAAAAAAAAAAAAAAAGAATAAACATACCTAACATCACTAGCGTATGATAAATCCAAATAAGCAAAGAGCCCATTGGAAGATCTAGAATAAGCTGTACATAGGTGCACGTAAATTTCCCGTAGAAGGCGTGTATCGAGGGCTCGAACGTACACATGCAAGGACGAGCAAGGATAATAAGCTCGCTGCGAAGTCTCTTATCGAAAATTTAACGCCTTCTTGCGCGATAACGCAACCCGGCTTAAAGCCACTCACCGCTTATGCTCAGGTATACATAGCCAGTATGCTTGCATGCAAGCTCAAGCTCCGCGTAAAAAGAACTGCTATCTCTACGCGACCTCTTGCAAGTCGCACGCGTTTTTTTCTATCTCCGCTTTTCGTTGAAAACGTGAGAATGTACTCGACACGTCCAAACGCGAACGAGCGACGACATCGCGCCCAAATTTACGCGCCAGGCCTATAAAGCTTGTAATGCATCCCCCGGCAAAATTGACCCAAATGGCGCGACGACGGGGTTTCGATCAAAACTCTCTCTCTCGCTCGCTTGTTGGCTCGTCTCGGCTCATCCTTGGTTAATCGTTCCACCGGAATGATCGACAAGGCGCGTCGTAGCTCACACGGCTTACCCGGTGCGAGTTAATGCTTCTTAACGACGAGGACGGCAAAACAACGGCAGTGCATATGACGCAGGGAGGAGAGATGTAAGAGTAGGTTTTTGAGCCGTGGGACCTCGGGGTTATATGCATTATTTACCGTTGACCACGTGAATATTAACTGCCGTCGTGCTGAACTGGCTTATGGTGCAGCTGAACTCGCCAGTGTCGCTCTTCTTTGCGTGCTCGATCCGCAGCCTCGTCAATAATTCATGGCCCGGTCCGCTGCTGCTGCTAACGCTACTACTGCAACAAAACGAAATTATCATGGTAATAATAATAATAATAATAATAATAATAATAATAACGATCATTGTACATATTGTATACACGCGTAGTAGACGTTAATGCATGATGTCAAGCGTCCGAAACATTTTGCTGTTGTTGTCCCTACTGCTATTTTTTCAACTTCAGTATTGCGTAGGTTTTTTTTTTTAGGGAGTCAGTCACAATTTTTTTGCTCTTTCGTTGAACTTTATCTGCTCGATGCAGAAACGGAATTCAAAATAAACGCAGATTAATCGAGTAGCTCGAAAAGGGAGGACGAGGAGGCTTTTTTGAAAAACAATCCACAAATGAATGAAAGATTGTAGTAATTGGCAAAGTTGAAATTAAAAATCTTTTTTTTTTTCCTTTGACTCCTTCAACTAAAAGAGTAATTTCATGCGTGCTTAACTCGCGATCGATTCTTTTTCCTCATGGCCAGTAGGTACAATACATTGGAATTGACCGATGCAAACATACAGTTTGCCCATCTCACGGTCAAAGGAGAAAAATAAAAATGTGCTCGCGTGCATCGACATCTTGAAAGGTGATCCATCGCAAGCTCTCTAAAGACACAATTTGTTAGTGTACCGGTGTCAAACTGCAGCTGCAGCTCGAGAGGGAGGGTTGGCCGTATATGTTCTGATATATAAGTGAAAACGGAAATACAGGTAGAACAAAACACCGAGAGCATTTTGCGTCGGTCGAACTCACCCGTTGCTATGATAAACGTCGATGTGATCCGGGAGCGTTTCCCCATTTTTCTTCCACACCGGATGGGGAACTTTCGAGCCGGGCTGCGACGGCCGGACTTTGCACGTCAACTCGATGACGCTTCCCGTTTTGTAGTAGCGGTCGCGCAGCTCGTGGTTCGCCTCGTCCACGATTTTTATCTCTGGTGCTAGTGGAGTAAAGTTATAATTTGTTTTATTATTATTATGATTGTCGTTAAATTTTTTGTATTTAATTGTATCTACCAATGTACGCTAACAGTTATTATTATTATTTGAAATAAAATTTTTTAAGTCCATGCTTAGTCGACACTCGTTGGGCAAGGCCGGCTGACCTAATATACAGCTGTACTACTGATTTTTTTTCATTCGTTCAATACACATTGTGTGACAACGCGCTAAAGTTAATTCTGTTCATACATCACAAATACATTATAATTTAATACATTAAAATTCACAAATGGATAATTAATTCATTGGTAAGTGAGAGCGTGGGCTTCTACCGTACCATAGAAATACGCGAATCGTTTGTATCATCGAATTTCGGATGATTGTTGTTTTGAAATACAATCATCCCGTATCAATTACACGATAACTAATAAAGCATTTGTTAATAATGCAGAAGCATAATTCTGACGAATGTTATAATAGCTTATTGTATGAGCAAGCTGTATTATCGATTACCATTTACTTTTTATATGAAAGTATACCTGAGTGCGAAAAATACGAGAAAACAGAAAGGATCGATCGAGGCAACAGGTGAAATTAAGGTTTTACAAAATAACTTTACGAAAAGCTTTGACGCCACCCTCAAAGAAACCGCGTTCAAATATGAAAGAGTGAGTGTTTGAGTGGGTGCCCCCGTATTTTATCTCGTCTTTCTTTTGATTAATCTTACCACACGGCTCTCACGGAGGAGCTACCTGTGGTAACGTGGACGAGATAAAAAAACTAATCCATAAAGGCTCCAAGAGGGGGAAAAAGTGGTGGTGCGTTTATTATTGATTGTTCAAGCGTCTCAATAGTCGTGCGGTTGGACAAACAGTGTCTGCCACGCCGAGGGTCGAATAAATTGTGCGTGGCAGCACGTTTGCCAAGGGAAAACACAAGCGAGCGATTTTTCGAGGGAGCTAACGTCGAAAAAAGTGCCGCGACGCTTAGCAGCTGTACGCGCGTGGGAGAGCTCGAGATCTTTTCGATTGAAACGTCAAATGCGTTTGTAGGTGGTTGTAATGATCCATGGCGCTCGAGAGCCATTATATCTTTCAAAAAGGCCATTAAATAAGCTCATCAGGTAGCACGCGCTTATCGCAAAATCGGATCTTTGACTCATCCATAAATTTTTTTTTGACGCTCCGATACGTCACTGTTCGAATAAATCGGTATGGTTTTTACAGGCGCTGTTTTACAGCACCAAAGTACCAACTTATGAGTTTCAAATATTTTTCATCTACCAAACGACAGTATGTATTGTCTTGTTGTTTTAGATATTAATCTTTAAACACAACACTAAAGCAAACACAGCTGCACATAGAATACACAGCTATACACAGACAGCTCTTCTTCGTGTCACAATCACCACCGAAGCCGACGCTCACAATTTTGACAATTTTTATCCAGTTCTGGTGAAAAAAAGGTGACAGGCGCAGGAAAAAGTGGTGGCATGTTAAATGCTCAGAAGCCGTCAGCGCATGAAAACGAGGTGGCCCGAAAAAGTAAGCACCTGGGAGCGTTTTAGCCGGTATTTAAAGGGCACAGAGCCTCGAAAAATACATACACACGGCCCCTGCCTTTTTTAGGGATTACGCGATAGCTTTGGTACGGGCGTGGGAACAGAAGAGCTTGGAAGGAGAAACTGTGCTGTATAATTGAATCCTCACGCACGCGGAATTTTAATCAAGGGCCACCTTGTGTGTATTTTTTACATGTATATACATGTAAGCGAAATTTTGCAGTCTGTGTGCGATGTATATGGGGAGAATGAGACTTTAAAATAGAGGGCCAAGAGTAGGGGGATACGTTGAGGAGCTCTTTCGCCGCGCCGATCGATAATTTTCAGACCAGATTTTCCCAGAAATTTTTGTTCTTTCTCGTTACTTCTCGCTCTAGATGTTTCTGTCATTTCCTGGATGCTGGAAAATAATTCAATATGATATTCGTGAAACCTACGTTCGTGATTTCAATCGTACAAAATAACAGACAAAGTTAGATTTTAAGCCTTGAGGGTACATAAATTAAGCCACGTTAATGTCATCGGATGAAAGATAAACGCAAGTGCAACGACTATAGGGCCAGCACTCGTACACGTTGTCCATGAGCGCTGTAATCAAATAATCGTGGTCAAAGGATAATTTGGCTTTGCGGTGGGATTAAAAAGTTTTTTAATTACCGCACGGTGTAAGTAGCGTAAAATTAAAACTTTCGAGACAACGTCGAGGCCGGTAATCCCCGGGTATTTCGGCATTCATTGGAGGCGGCGTTACTGTAATTTCTCACTGCAAACGAAAAGAAAGTAATCAAAGCGGGAGGTTAAAGAAGTAGTAGCGCTTCTCCATCGAAAAATGTCATAGGCGCGAGGTGTACCAAGTATAAAAACACGGCAAACGACGAGGCCGACAATGGGCGTACTCGTCTGATGCAGAGCTCGACGAAGTGTGCAGCGAAACGCGTTTTTTCTACTTACACGAGTATACAGTGAGGAAAAAACCGGCGTGTGTATGGATATCGACGGAGAGGCAAAGCGTGTACATCAGGCTACATTGTCCAGCGAATGGATGCGTATACTTGAATGCACGAGGAAGTAGGTACATCACGAACAAGCTCACCGAGATTGTAAGCCTTTTTACGTTACCCACGAGAATTGTATATCGTTTCAAAAGTATCGCTGTAAATACACACAGGTGTACGGCAAAAGATCGGACGAGTCAAAAGTAAGGGTGAATTTTGCCTTTCAAATGGGCCGAAAGGGGAAAGTTCGAGCGAATCTAAATAGATTAACAGGGAAACTTTTATTTTCCCAACTCCCAAGGGCCAGATGGGTATATATATCCTGCCACCGGCGACGTCTGAGGACTTGCAAGTTCCGGGAACTAAGCGATGAGGGGAAAGTTGACGCAAATAAGACTCGGGATGGAGCTTCGGCCCCGTACCTACTTATGTGCTGTCGGTACGGGTAACTTCCAACGACTCTTTCGGCAAAAACCTTGTTTTTCCCGTACATCGACGCGACAGCTCTGCCGCGCATTCGACAAATACCTGCTTGTCTGGCTTTCGTTTTGTTTGACTACCTCACGACTACAGCCCAACTCGGACTCGGATAAAGGTATAAGCTTGCAACTTTATTATTATTTATTCGCATTGGTGATCAGTGTTCTTGTAGCAAGCAGGACTTGTAGATCCTTGCAACAATACTGACCTACTGGCAAAAAGTGTATTTCCAGCTGGAGAAAGCCAGCGAGTGAAAAAACAATTTTTAAAATATTTTCGAACCATTGAATTTCAAGAAAATCTGAGTGGGAAAAAAAAGAAAAGAAAGGAAAAAGGGGGGGGGGGAGGGTCCGTCGCGCTTGATTGCAGACTCCGCGGGTACGAGTTTGGCCATTAGTTCCCCCTTGGCGAGTAAAAGGCAAGGCTCACGCTCGATTTACCGAGAATAGTGACGTTAGTCACGAGCATCCTGGGCGGGTGCGTGTTCACTTGGCAGACGTACAGGCCCCGGTCGTCCTTTTGAACGGCCGAGATCGCGAGCCGCCAGTTGTTCGGGTACTTGAACCTGACCGAGTAGCGCGGGTCGGCTATGTGGGTGGCCTCGCCGACGGTGAGCAGAGCACGATCCGGGCTCTGTCTGATCCAAAGCACCTGAAAAGCAAACGTGAGTGCCGCTGTTGACAATTGTGGCATAAAATTCAGTGCGAGGTGGATACCTTGGTGCACAAAGTGCTCGGGAGGGGCAGATGGAGCGTGGTATAGCAACGAGGAATGCAGGAGCGACGGCATTCCTGTCCGCGAAGGAGGGGAGAAGAGTGGAAGAGAGGCTCGCATAATTACCGTCTTTCCGGATAGCATGACGACGCGGCAGTCGAGCAGGGCGGTGTCGCCGAGGTGCACGTTGCTCTGAGAGCCATTGATCTCTCGGCCCTCGGCGTTCTCAAAGTAAGGGCCCCTGTGCGCGACGTGGTGGTGCCTCAGGTGCGGAACCCTCAGAGGTGACTGCTCGTGCTTCTGATGGTACTGGTGGTGGTGGTGGTGGTGACTGCTGCTAGTCTCTGCTGCACAAAAAAAAAAAAAAAAAAAAGTAGAAAGAAAGGGGTGGTTTTGTAATGTATATCGTCGTCCTCGGGCATTTCTCGGTCTTGCAGGAGTATGGATTGGAGTAGGGCTGTCGACTGAGTAACCCAGTTTTCGGGCTCTCTTCTCTGCAGACCCCTGGGCTCTTTTGATTCGGCTAAGTGCTCGCGCACATACCGTGGTTGTTTTGCCTACTGTCGATGTCTCTGATGTACATTTTTTTTTTTTTTTTTTTTTTTCATTCCAGCCCGTTTTTTCGCTCTCGTTTTTTTCGAGTCATTTGCCGAATTTCACACTTTCTAGGACACCCGTCTGCCGAGTCGATCATTTGGAAAAATCTTGCCACGAATAACAGCAACAACAATGATAATAATAATTAAAGATTCCTCCTAGCGTCTTTTGATCACGGGTATTTGGGTCTCTCTCGTCTACCCGCGGATAGCACGTTTTCGTATGTCGATGACGGCGTTTCAAGTTGTTTGTACTTTCGAAAACAAAGTTTTCCGGCTTTTGGCGAAATTGGCTCTACCGCCGTTGAGAGCCGCTATTTGTAATTGCACCCTTCAACTTTCATTCAATTAAAACTAGAACACCAATTTTTTTTCCCCTTCGTTATCATTGGATTGACTTCCGCTCTGTAAAGTAAGGCTTTATCAAGACACCCACTTCTATGTCACAGTTTTTATTCGTCAAGAACCAAAACATCCCTGTACAATAAACACCAAAGGACGAGCCGGTCCTGTTGTAAATGCATCTTTTTGCAAAAATAAGATACACACATGTAGACTTTTGTACAGCATAGATAGCGAAAATGATCGGCGCGTACGATCCCCGAGCAGTTTCGTAAATGCGTTAGCCAAGTTCTCGTAGAGATTTTGCGGATTCGGAGCAGCCGTCGGTACGAGAGCGGCATGATCTCACCGCTCTTTCGAGTCAAATGGAGGCAATATCCGGCACCGAGAGAGGCCACACCCGCAAGAGAGCCAAGGGATTTTCGAGGATCCGGCCGTTCTGGTATAGATACCGCCCCGTACAGGGACACGTATAATCAAGAAGGTGGAGGGCGAGGAGGGAAAAGCCGACGCGTACGTGGAAAATTCCCGGCTTATTGGTCGTCGCGACTGCTGCTCCTTTGAATTTTTCGTTCCCGACCGATTCCAATTGCCTCCCCCAACTTCCGGACGATAAAAGAGGAAGGGAACCCCCGTGCTCTTTGCTCCCCGTTTCACGACTAAAACTAGGTCATCTCGACTGCGTATACACGAGCGGAACTTTGGCTCATTTTCCTCTCACTCGATTACCACGTTGGCTCCCGCTTGTGTGGTGTTCCATCGATGGCTCGCCACAGTTCACTAATGCTGCCCAAAAAGGATCGATCTCGCGTTTCTTTCTCCGGATTATTGGTTCAAACGAGCCATCACGTGGTAATGTTTGCAACAAACTTGGGTCACGCTTTCCTCGCGCCCCCTCCGAATAATAGCCAAACTCAGGATTTCCTCGATCGGGCAGGTGTGTGGTCTTTTGACCTTGTGTTGCGTTGATTTTCGCTCCAACAATTTCGACAGGAGCTCGTTACGCTTACATTGTTTATTTTTGTTCATCACGCATCGTTGACTAATCTAGTTAAAATGTACGGGATAAGCTCTGCACTTAAAAAAAAAAAAAATGACGAAACCCACATGAAACATATACAGAGGCACTTGAGTTTGATTTGCCACTCCTGTCATAATTTAACTTTGACCTAAGAGTACGTCTAAACGTCAAAGCGAGAGCAAATTATACAGGTGATGGGTGATACACTTTACCGAAACGCATCCCGATTAAAAAAGTTATCAGCCCGAATTGGCGCTAATGGGGAGTATCCATAGCGTGGCAGGTCACGTTGTACTGTATACGAATATAAGCTACAAGTGTACGCAGAAAAGGTCCTACGGTCGTAAACAAAGGGCTTCCAGGGCCGTAGCTCCGCTCGAGCGATTTAGATCAAAATCTCTCAATTAAGGATCGTCACCGGGGACAATAAGTCAATGGGATGGTAAATTTATGCGCGCAGCAATTCAGCCGCGGCTCAGTGGAAGTAAGGAGGAGGCGCTGGTGAGAGAGATCGAGGCGATCGTGAGAGGTGCTCATGAATTATGCATGGCTGGCCCTATTGTGCATTATCTGTTGTTTAAGTGTGCGAGGGCGTGCCTTTTTTTTCGGTGAAGGAGGGGGCGAAGGAAAGTAAGTTGGCTTCCTCACTCTGGATAACGGAGGAGAGAGTAGAGGGGATGGAAAGAGGAAGACGCGAAAAAATGAGCCACCTATTTACGACAAACGGCTCTTGTGCATATTTCATGGAGGGTCGTGATGGTGGCGCTTCGAGGTGATTTCCTAAAGTATAACTCTGAGAGGTGAAACTCGATGCGTACCTTGACTCCATGCTAGGAATGAACATTGCCATCATTTTCTTTTATTTCATATGCGAATGTGTGTTTGTGTGTGTGTGTATACTAAAGCTTTCGACCGGTTGGAGGAAAAAAAAAACCATTTTTTCGCCCTTGTACGATAAAGTTGAGGGCTCCATGGAGGATTATATTCAAATAGGGTTAAATGTAATAATCAAGAAGTTATATGATGGCCGTTTGATCGACCAAATATTAAGGCGTATTAAAATTCGTGAGTGAAAATAGAGGGACTTATCGGTGCCACTTATCATCAAACCATTGAACTCTCATGCTTTAAACTGCACGTATTCTCGTGAGCCGTGCGGAATGTTAACTTATTGTTCGAAGCATACATCACTCGGGCGCACACGCATCCCGTCGTTTTCCAGGAGCAAACATTAAAATTTGGCACCGAGTCGAGAGCAATCCATTAGAGCACTTAGCAAAAGCCTAACCTGCGCTGCACTCAAAGTGCCGTTATTCTCGGCCAAACATAATGCTCCGCAACTAAACGTTTGGTCGAGACCGAAAACGGAGCTGACAACGTTTGCTGGCGACAAAATGGAGCATTCGTTGTGGAAGGGAGGCAAATCCGATCGGGCCAAGTGGGGAAAAATCGGCCAAACTCTCGACAAAGCCTCTCGTATTACACTCCCCACCGTTGTCGTCATCGTGTTCGCTCGAGGCGCATCTTGGCCCTTCAGTTTCCCGGGAGCAAAACGCCAAGACGACACGGAGTATCAGCAGCTAAAACTTTCGGGCTATCAATCACGCGCGAACCTCCAAAACTTCGTCCCGCTCCTCCTCTTTAATCCGCCCTATCTGCTCCGTTTTCTTCAATCATCGTACGAGCTCCTGACGTCATCGGCGATGCAGCGGCGATGTGGCGAGACTTTGTTATCCTGCTCGGTAAGTAGATAGAGTCAAGCGAACCCGTGATTTCCATTATGGTTTTCGAGACTTTGGGGCTCAGTTGACGCTCGTTTGCCAATCGGCAGATGAGTTCGTACGTCGATCGGTCGGATGATGTGGGAAACTTTAATTGAAGTTTTGTTATTCGTGGAATAACATCAACCGATGATTAATTGTAGTGTACGATATGCATTTAAAACGGGAGATAAGAAAGTTGCGCATCAGGGCTGATTAAAAAGGTAATTCGTTCTCGTTAGAGTTTAATCAACAACTGAAAACTTCTTACGCAATTAGCATTTATAAAATCCCAAAGAGTTATGGGCTGTATCTCGATGAAATTATCCAGCCCGCGGATTCTCATTTCACGTGTAATTAAACATAACGAATGGCACGAGGATTTCTCATTTCCTCTCGGTGCTTTTCATCCTTTTCATACGCGAGACTTGTGTATTACACGAACGCCCCGATTAAACGCATCCGTCCAATGAAACTGATCGAAGAGAAAGTCAAACGGCGCAGACGAGTACCGTCAGTTTTCACGAGGATCGAAATTAAATTTACTCGAAAGAAATCGGAAAAAAAGGGGAGAAGAAAAGGAAACAGGGGAAAGGTATCGGGTTTAATGAAGCGGGAAAAAAATAGTAAGAATCCAATCTGTTGCGAATGTAAACACTCGAATCCTTTCTCTCTCTCTCTCGCCGTCTTCAGCCACGGGTAGTGCAACGCTTCGTCGGAAAAAAAGGCTCAACTGCATCCTCGAATGCGCGAAATCAGGACTCTGGCGTCTCTCGAAGCGGACCGATGAAAAAAGAAAGAGGAGAGAGAAAAGTATCGGTACACGTGGCCCGCTAAAAATGCAGCCCGGCAGCCCGCAATTTCGCCTTTCCTTCCCTACAGGAGCTCAAGACGCTCGGTCCCATTTTCAGCCCTGGAATGCGTGGTATCAGCAGTACCGAGCAACAACACACGATTGTGATAGTTTTATCGTCAAAGCGACGACGATCTCGGTTGTCCCGTGACGTAATTACGACTTTTTGCGTCGAGGTTGTGCGTCCATCGTCCCCATGTCGTCTCCTTTTTTTTCTCTGGGGAGCACAAAAAGGGGCCGATTACGGGGCTGCTGATTCGATTGTGGTCGGGACTGTATATGCGGTGGCGCAGGGGTCACGTGCGCGAGGAGGAAGAAAAGGTTGGGGAAAAGGGGGTACTGAGAAAAAAAAGGGACGGGATAAGGAAGAGATTGTCGTGGACGTAATGAATAGAACTAGGAGAGGTGTGAGCCCGGGCGAGACGGAACAAGGGCGGACGAGTGGCTCGCTGGGTGAGAGAAATCAGTTTGAGACTCGTTTCTTCGAGATGGCTCTCTAGCCGAGTTGCTTTACCAGTTACCCGAGTATTTCTTGCTTTGCTTCCCGTTTTCTTATGTCTATTGTCGTTGATCGATGATATCCTATTATGCTTTGAATATTTGTTTCACGCCTGTAAGGCTGTACGGGAGATGCCTGACTGTATCAAGGTTTTACTACTGAAATCGACAATCGACGAGGAGATCGCATAAATAATAAAGTTTACGACAAGTCTTGAATCAGATAGGTTTTATGGATGTATCAGAAGACTCATGGCATTTCGTAATACTTTATGCTTGCGATAAAAAGAAAAGATTACTGTTAAATAATGCTCCAAGTCATACATTTCCATACAAAGAAACATAGAAATACGAGATAAAGAATTCCGTAGAATCTCAGTAAGGAAGATAAAAAAACCTGTAAAATAATGTATAAAACTAGTTAAGCGAGGCTTTAATCTCATCCACCACAGGTTAATGTTATTCGAGTGTGTTACAAAGGTTCACTGTTCCTTACTACACGCAAATGACATTCGTAGCTGTTTATTCGAAAGCATATAATTCCGATTCAACTAATTAACACGACTTGCATATCATTACAAAATTATCTCTTCAAGGTAGGTGTATTAATGCAAAAGACAAAAGGCAACGCACAACGTTGAAGGGGTTATAGGGGTGTTGGATGATATTTCACGGCATAAAATTTTACCCCAGCCACCACGCAAAAAAGCAACAGTCGCGGAAGACGCGGAGAAACTTTATACGCTTTCACAACGTGGAGTTATACTTACACTGAGAAAAGAGGAGAATGCATAAAAGACAGCTCATTAAAGTGCTGCTGGATTCTTATTGAATAAGCACGTCACCGTCGTCGTCTCTTCCAAGAAACTTAAGCTCTTTTTTGGGGAGTGTTGTTTTGCACGCTCTTTACTTTGTTGTTCTCTTTACTCTTGAGGTGAACTTTGAAACGGTAGATTTTGGATACTTTTTCCTAAATACCACTATGACTCGTCGTTGTCGAATAACGTCATTTGGCATTTTTTATTGCTTCCTTCCCGCCTTCGATCGTCGGAGTATGTGTATGCGCCCAACTCTCAAAACAAAACACGCTGACCTACATTAAACATCCCGACGTCAATTGTCAGTTTTTTTTCCCCAACGCTCAGTATACACGCCCAGCAATTTTCCTTTCTCCGTTCGAACCAGCGTCTGTAACGGCCCCAAATTGCCGCGTAGATTTTGAGCGGTGTTGTACTGCATTTTTCACGTATTCCAAGCACGCTTTTCTCCCGCCCATGCAGTATTTTTACCCCTTTCAAATCGCCGGCCAATTGTCGACCACAAATACATATACGGAGCCGGCACGTATAGAGATTGCGAATCGATTCTCCTCGCTAGCACTCCGGTAATTACAAAAACCCCGACGCAATTTACTTCCACGGCGCGGCAATCGGAGGGCGAGCGACGAGCAATCGAATTAAGCGTGTTGCGATTGACAACCAAGGGCGCCATTAAGTGACTCCGACGGCGGAGTTATTGAGCGCGAGATCTGGAGATTAGGTTGAACTCCGTGGCATTCAAAGTTATGGTACATACAGCGATAAAACGAGCAATACCCGAGCAATCCCTCTGCGTCATAACCGATGCGAAACAGTAGGCGTAGCTCCCCCTCCCCCCCTAAAACCAAAGCGAGTGGGCGGGCGTGCCTCTGAATTCTCAATACTCGGTTAGCATTTCATGCGGAGGCCGGTGGTGCGCCTCTATTATTTCCCCGCTTGATTTCGGGCTATTCATCGTTTACTGTAAAACCGAGGAAGGCAAATATTTTTGCTCATTATTGATATTGACCTCTGCTAATGGATGACATTTGGGGTGGTTAATTCTGCCGCGGGGCAACAATGGAAGTTTCATTCGTGGTAGGGGAAACAAATAAATTTTTATTATTTGTAAAGTCGAGGAGTCAAAAGTTGAAATAAAATTCGACGCGTGGATTTTCAAAGCGGAAAAGGGAAAAATATTTTTTTCGAGATGCCAAGCTGAAAAGTCTAGCATTGATCGAGTGACCCACTGCAAGCACGTCACTCATCTGTCGAGAGAGTTTTGGAAAATCCACGAGAAAAGGTCAGACTTGAGGGATCTAAAAGTGGCCATGAAATACTAGTGGTAATTGGCAGACTGAAGTGATAATCGTGTGCCACCAGCATTTCCCTCGCCCTCTTCCACGTTCTCCTTTATTTATCTCTGCAGTGGGAGCATCTTTGGAAAATTTTATCTTCGGAATTATCCGAGAAAATTTATGAACGGGAGAAGGTTCCCACAGCACTTGAACGAAAAAAATCTCAATTAATAGGGGAAGGTAGGTAAGTGCGGGTGATAAAAGTTCAGAGGACGGGGTTTTGGGATTATTTGGGTTTTCGAAGATGGAGTAAGTGGTAATTTTTATCTTGAACTCTACGCTAATTAGAAAATATATTTGTACGTGCAGTTGGACTGCTGTAAAGCAGCTACATGCCTCCTGTACGTTGTTTTCTTTTCTTTTCCAAAAATACGATGAAAATAACCATTCGTGTAAATAATACCACGGGAGAAAAAATTTATTAGAGCTAGGATAGAGAAACAGACGCCAAAACATCCCAAGTAGGATCGTAAAATAAATAAAAACAACAAAACTCGTAACCAACAAACAAAGCTTATGTATACAATTAAAAAAGCCAAGGGAACATTAAGACGTGATACGTAAGCCAGTGAGCTACGCACCCTTCGTACGTACGTGGGTATACCGTACAAACGAGCTTATTTCTTGCGTCAACAATTTTCCTGCTATTCCCATTTTACGGCAAAACCGTAAACCAGCGACAAGCCATTGGGATTTTTGCGCAGCCAACCCTCCCCTTTATCGCTGTATGGGATGTGTAGAAGTGCACGAAACAAAACAAAAAATTGATAAATCCTATTTCACGTGCACCAGTGACTGGGAGCTCTGAAAAATGACCCCTCGCATTCCCCTCCTCGAAAGGAACAAATACGCAGTCACGCTGCTTCGTTTTTCGAAGAAACAAGGAATGCCCTACTTTTTATTCCTCCTCTGCCACAAAACTGGTATTAAAAAGCGTGATTTATAATTTATAAATGCGAGCTGTTATAGGATTTCTCGATTATGACCCCATTCTCTTTTTCTCGCCGACAATGGAACACTGGCTGTTCCTGGACTTCTCAAGAGACTCGATGTCTCGCTTCCGTCGGTCAACATCATCGCGAGGAAGCGCAAAGAGAAATCCGGAGGAGAGCACGTGGTCGTAATCGAAAAATTCCTCTTCCAGTTCGTACACCCGCCCACCCCAGCGACACTACCAAGGAGAAGTGCGTAAACAGTAGATAAGGTGCGGGTGAAAAAAATAATTAATCCGTCAGTCGGGCCATCAGTGGCGATATTTCACAGTTGCGCCGTACTCAACTTTTCCCTGAACCTTGTCGCGAATACAAATGCCATGGAGCGAAATTCTCGGCCGTACATCACTCGCCGAGCGCGTCCGGGGGGATAAAAGTTCAAGCTGACGCGCAACTCCACGCCATCCCTTTCAGAAGCGTCTTCCCAAGAGAGGAGGCGACAGCGCGAACAAGTGAGTTGGATCATCTGTTCCGTATCGCGTTCTGATGATGGGGCATGGAAAGAAGCGAATGAAAATTCGCACTTGCATATGATATTCTGCGTTTGTGTTCCACGAGTGCCAGGGGTGTTTAAGGTTTGTCTTTGGGGGTGATGGTAATAAATGTGCATGTCGCAAGAAAACCATACGTTAAGCGCAACGGTGCGTGACTATTCCCATTCGTCTTGTACTTTTGTCAACTATTTTCAGGTTTAGCGCTTTTCCAACGTCAAAACAGTGCATAATGGTTGTTTATAACAAAATCGAAGCTGCTCCACTGAAAATTTATCGTGTAATTGTTAATATATTAGCGCTATTAATTTGGATTAATTTTCTCAATTTTTAAGTGGTCATGTCTTACTAAATCAAGGTTGTTCTACTGGAAATTTCGTATGAGTTTATGGATCAAAACGTATTTCTTCTTCTTCTTTTTTTTTTTACTTTGATATTTTGCTAGCGTTGAAATAGCATATAATCAACATGCCTGACCAAACTAAGGTTTTTCTACTGAAGATTTCAAGAGAGCTTGAAAATATCGGTTATTGGTGAAAAAATAATATCATCACATGGATTTCTATTCAAACGTTTCTTCTTTTTTTTTTTACTTTGATGTTTTTCAGAATGGTACTCAATCGTCATGGCTGACCAAATAAAGTTTATTCTACTTAAAATTTCACACGAGCTTAAAAATGTTAAAGACACGTTCTCTGATGTTTAACCCTTTTGTCGAATTAGCACCCAAAAGTCATGCCAGACGTAATCGAGCTTATTCTACTGACAATTTGTCATAAGAACTTACAAGTGTTTTACAGCGCAAGCAAAATTTTACGTTTGGTTTTAAATTTTGGAATTTCGTGCGATCGCGTTAAAAAGTCACCCAAGAAGAGCCAACAGAATCGGGAAAAAACTTTTGTTTGGAAACTACTCAAAATCCAGGCCCAACTTTTGGTGCATGCCCCGATGGGTCCAATCGTCGGCATTGAATGCAAAAATTATCCGTCGAGCTAGCCGAGAGAGAAGTAAAACGTAAGAAGAGCGGAGTTGAAAAAAGTGTTCCTGAAAAAAAAAAAAAAAAAGAAAAAGAATGGAGGTTGAGTTTCCCCGCAGAGATCGAGGAAGCGAAACGCGCCAGAGAAAAATAAGTGCACGCTAAATACGTCATCTTTTCTCGTCATTGTCGTGTCCGTAGCGCATCCGTTTCGACTCATGGGATGTTGTAACATCGGCTAGCGAAGCATATTTTTTAAACTTCGAAACCAACAATGGCAACGGTAATCAAGTTTTAATTAAATACAGACGTCAGGAAAGTTTTCGCGCCAACTGAAGAAGCGAGTCCCCTCCGCTCCGCAGCCTGACTCCAATAGAAGCAATTTCGAGGAAAGTTCGAGCCGAAAAAATAAAGTCAACACGCGGCCGGACGCCCCGTGCACGAACGCCCATCGCAGCGGAGCAACACAACGACGGCTTCCTCGGTTCTAAACGAGCCGTAGAGGACAACAACTTCAGCGAACGGACGCACGGCTGATCAAAGCTGCACAACCAGCCTAATATATTCTTCGCTTTGATATTCCGGCTGGCAAATAGTACCATCGAAACTTCCGTCACACGCTGCCCTACTACTGCTGTTTTGTCCGTCCTCTCTTCCGGATGCGCACAAAGGCCGGGACTCGGTGGCGTTGAAAGTTTTTCAATCGGACGACAAATCGCACGGAAAAAGGGGGGTGGGGGCTACTGTAGCCGATCTCTTTTGTTTTATATCCTTTTTTAACGACGCGCGACGCGTTTTATTGGAAATGCAGCCTCGGACACGTACAACGGCTCCACGCGTCGCTACCCCTGTAATCGCTTCATGCAGTTTTTTTCAAACGGAGTGGGTTACAGCTTGAATAATTGAGTTCCGATTCGATAAATTACCTCTCGGGAAATTAATTACTGGTTTTCAGATGTTTTATTTCTAAAGTGATTTCGGGAGTGCTAAACGCGAGTAAATTCAATTTTAACCTGCAAACGTATAGGTACTCACTTTTTCAGCAGTAGAAGTAATGCGGCTCCATTTCGCGGGTAAATTATTCATCTGGATTGTACTCGAAAGTTAATTCATACATTCGCGAGTTATCAACTTTAATGGAAAATCTAATCTTAATATAAAATGCTCCACCCGCTGCTTCATAATGAGGTACTTTTAATTAAATTTCCAAAGTGAGCGAATGCGGTCGAAAGTTTGGCTCGAATTATTCAAAGGTGTGCTCAAAAACATTGCCAGCGTCTCGTCGCTAAGTGCAAATAATAATAAAAGTTGTAGCGGTCTCAAGACGCTCGGCCGTTAATTTCGACGAATAATAAGCACTGCGGGCCTCGAAAACTATAGTAGGGGTGCAACCACCTTTGCACCCCGTATAGCTTGGATTTCGCGGGGAGAAAGTTTTCGGACGTACGACTCGCCAGCCTACTCTCTGCGAAGCCGAGTATGGGTCATTCGCGGGGAAATTCATCTGGGCCGAAAAGTTTGCTCCCACGTGTCTCTCGTGGGAAAAGACAACGGAGAGACGAGACGACGCGTTAATACCGCCCTGACGCGGCCTTTTGATCCCCCTACCTCGGATTCTTGACGCCAACGACAAAAACTTTTCTCCGAGGCTGGGATACAAAAGAGCAGCGCATACGAGACTCTGTAAATTTTTTTACAAACGACGTGATGGCTTCAAAGAATTTTTTTTTGTAAATTTTCATGCACGTTTCAGTATTTCTGCTCGTGCAATTAAAATTGCCATGGTAATCGAGTAAAGGCAACAAGCCCCACTCGTCGTAATCCGGTACGTAGCGTAAATACTTCAGGCGGGCAGTAGTGCGGCTGGGTGCTTGTGAATCGAGTATCCTCTGAAAGAATATTTGAGAGCGTGATTGTGAATTTTTTTTTTTTTCTTTTGCATAACGCCCCTTCGTTAGGTAGACGTTGACCTCATGCAAATAAGACGTCGTTACTAAATAATGTGTTGGCCCATACACGATTCTTAGGTAAGTTTAAGACCAAGTATGTCGAGTGGTTTACTTTTAACTTATAATCAACGAAGCGTGAACCTCTAGTCGCATTTTTTCATACAAAAGTTGTTAAAATGTGTTAAACATGTGATCAGAGCATTTCAAAAATAACTTATTTATTTTGATCGTAGGGGTGATTAAAAAAAAAAATTGTGAATAATGTTTTAGTCGACCCGAAGATGAAAGATGATTTATTCTCTAAAAAAGATTTTGTTCAATCCTTTCATTTATTTCATTCAAAGAATATGGATGTTACACTGAAAAAGAATTTAACCAAAAATGAATTCTCACGTGAATCATAGAGCTACAGAAGCTTTGTTTCGTAACTGAATCATAAAGGAGCTTTAAAAGTGTTTTATGTAGAAAGTCATGATCGTAGAAAAGTACGTTAAAAATAGTGAGCTTTCAACATTTTTTTATTTATTGTGCATAAATATAATATTTTTAGGAGTAATATCCTGATAGTTTACCTATAACACTACCTTAAAATTCGTATGCTTGATGAAAAACCATTAATTTAGAATTTCTCGACATTTTCATTTTCACTTTGTTTCACTTTTTCCTCGTAGAAAGAGCTCTTATGTCAAGTACAAGGTGCGTTTAAAGTTATGCTAAAATAAAAAGTATCTCTTTCCACAGAGTACAAAGACCAAGGATTATTTGTTAATTTCGAAGAAAAAAAATTATTTCTCATTTACTCTTTAACAAGTTATTATTGTCAAAGTATTTTTCGACATCTTTTCCGGGAATTCTCGCACATGGCTCTTCAAAAGACGCTGAAAAATAATATTATTCTCCCATTCGTGCTATGGTTAGAAATACATACTGTCTAATATATAATTCACGAGGAAAAAATAACTCTTTCTCTTATTCGTCGCTATACTGACCAGGTACGCGTGCAAGTTTTACAACGACCAGTCATGCCCATGTAGTTATTTTCAACAAGATCCAAATGCTGTATCCATCAATTCAACAACGCCATTCAATTACTGACATTTCGATGCCATGACACCATTATGAACTAATAATTATTTCGCATTTCAATCCAACTGATACCAGAATTTTCCCAAATTTTAGCCTAGAGATAATAAATAAATAAACCCGTCCACCACACCCCATAACAAGACGTAAAAGTAAGTTCGCCAAAGGCAGTACCACCGTTTCCATGATAAATCAGTGATTTTCAATTTCCAACTCCCGCAGCCTCGACTTTGCTTGACTGATGTCCCGGAAGGAGCAAAGCGTGGACATTAAACAAAGTCCCTGCGTCCGACGTGCCCCATTTATCTTTCTCCGTGCGATTAAAAATTGCGGAAGTTTACAAGCCCAGGGCCGAGAATAAGTCGGTCAAGCCGTGAGGACTTTGTCACCAGTGCCTACAAGTACAGAGAAACTTGGCCCATGTTCTCTCTCCCTTCCGCTTCGCCGTCCTGCGCGGGGCATCAAAAGCCAAAACTCTTAAAACTTTTCCTCCCCATCGACTCGGTGGTGGCTCCGTTGCCCGCAACCAATAGACTGATGCTGAACCGACCGCGCCTTGTGAAACCTCTCCCCGCGTGTTATTCCTCTTTCTTTAGGGGGGGGGGGGGTCAGGTGGGCAGTGAAGAGAAAAGAACGATCCGCCAAATGCAGCCGAGTTATTTATCGGAGAGCGCGTACAACCAGTGCCCCCGCGAGTTCACATCAGGGACGAACTTTATACCTCTGTCTCCCTTTCTATCTCTGGGCAAACTTTGCTCTCGAATCGTCGATAAGAGGATGGGGAAGAACAAGAAGCAAATGAGAGAGAGGCCTGGTCGCGGGTCATTGTATGCGTAATGGAGTTTGACGAGATACAGACTTTCCTCCTCCTCTTTGCAAATGGGCTATTTATATATACTCACTAGCACGAGACGCATTTCTCGGTGGGTGCGATTTGCCATCACTTGAACTTACTTGGAATGCAAGGACTGAAAGGCGGAGTAACGTATTGGCAGCCAGTCCTGTTTTTGAAAGGTGTACAGTCGCGGAAACACGTGTGCCTACACAGCAGTAGGTGGGAAAGGGACAAGATCCAGGTGGCGGAACTTTAATTAGTTTGGCCCAACTGAGAGTCAGTGACGCGCGCGCACGTGCATAGGCGCGTGCTATTGATGCAAATCCAGTTGGATGCTAATTGAGGAGTATTTAATTTTACATTCGAGCGAAGGCTGCACGTGTGCTCTGCCAGTGGCTGGTGTTGAGCAATCGAGACTGAGCAAAGTTCTCGATGCTCTTTAATGAGGTGAGACTCGATCGTCGGCCTTAATCAGTCGGGTATTGCTCTGTCTGGTGCTGTTTTCGAAAGGGGAGTTTTTCGGTGGCAAGTCTAATACAAACACCTAACTCGCGGTGCTTTTTTTTTCTCTCAAGGTTTTCCTTTCACGTATTCAAACAATGCGCGAATTTCTTGAAAAGTAGGGATTCTCATGCGGAAAAATACCACTTTGAATACATATTTTCATACACCATTTAGTCGTTAGAGTATGGGTTTCGGTAAGACTCGTCCAGTTCATGATATGATTGACGCAGTGAAATAGCAACGGAACAATGCCACACATGCTCGTTAATAATAACAAAACTGACAAAGTTAATTTGATTTTTTTTTTTTTTTAGATTGAAGTTGTTTTTTATAAATGTTTTATGAATTGTGAGTAAAATTGCAGTATGACGTTGCCTCACTTGCTGTCATTGCGATCTGTACGTGTCCTTACAGATGAAACAGTACAAAAGAGCTTCCTTGTGGTACAACAGCTTTAAGGACGTTCGGTAGAGATAGAATCCTGTGATGAATCTTTTTGAAATTTTAACCAGACGTTCTTATTGTTGTTGCAATGAAGCTGTTAAAATTTCAAGAGGTTCGTCTGTTTCGTTTCCGAGATATTGAATTTCAAAGTTCAGTCATTTTAACACGGTCGCTTATGGGGAAACTTATAAAAACTCAGTTTAAAAAAAATTGGTGTAATGAATGTCTCCAATTTTTTCATATGTCACAGAAAATGTTATTAACTATATGTGAACAAAGTTTCGCGACGATCGTCTGATTAGTTTATAAATAAAAAAATTAAATAATAGTTCGACAAAAACGTAACGGCAACGTCGCAAGAAGCGGGAAATTCAATATGTTCCCGGACGTAAATCAGTAAATATTTAAATATTATGGTAGATATTTACGTATTTCTGTATAAAACATAAGCTTATGCATGTGTGTGAGTGTAAGTACATAAGTTCCACCCGTACCTTAATAAGCATATTATAATAACACATATTTATTTTTGATGTGTATATGAACACTCACACATTGGAGACCCGTGCGGCGATGCCAAGTCTTCACTCATCGCTACTTCCCCCTTGCCCCGCAAGTGGTTCCCCCCCGCTATCTCTACCGAACGTCGTTAAGTTCGACCCATCAAAATTTGAAGAGAGCATTGGTGAACAGTACAGTTTGCATGTGTATCGCGGATCGCGCACGACGAGATAAACAAAAAACCAACGGCAAATACGTGGTGCAGGGTCCATAAGCTCCATCGCTCGGGGATGAAAGCACCGACCCCCCCTGCGAGTCGTTGGTACGCCATGTTTATACCACACTACGGGCAGAGAGAAATAAATTGATGTTTTCTTTGAGGACTTTGATTTCTTTTTCTCGCGCCATACGTACCTACCCGCCTTCTATCCACGTATCCCTCTACCGTATACGCGCGCTCGATCATGCACACAAATTTCTAATGGTTTTTCCCTCGCCTGTCTCGCCTCACTTTTTCCACGCCCGACACAGTCATGCACCCTGAGCTTGCGAACTTTAAATTGAACACGGCAACTCCCGGCGCATCGCGCGTACTCGATCTTTCGCAATAATTCCGGCTCGGAGGGATTTCATCCGCTTGAAAAATTCAAGACTCCCCTTTCGCCGCGAATGTACACGGCCTTTCGTTTGCCCTGATGTCTGTGAAGCTTTAGCGGTCCGCGCACGACGCCTTTATGACTTTTAACATCTATATATCCCCTGTGCGGGAAAGACAGCACGGCTGACGGCCTCTATGTGTCCCGAGAAATCTCGAGAGACGACCCAGCATCTCGCTCGCCGAGTTGGAGTTTAAGTGGTCACTTGCACGGCCGATTAGTACCCTTTTATCGATGCCAACTTTTATTGGCGTGTCGCGAAACTGCCTTTGCCGCTCAAGCTGGAAAAGTACGTAATGAGCCATCGAACGAATAATCAGCGCTTCGCCGGATGTAAAGTTGATTGGGAAAATATTCGTGAGTCGTTAAAAAAGTCGGACGCGTACGCGTACTCGGGGATAATTTTGGATCGTTAAATTAAAAAGAAAAAAATGAAATATGCATCGGATGATCGGGGTGTTGCGCATCGACCGCGAAATTTGCTTCCTTTCGGGCCAATTAGTAGCGATCGGCTTCATGATCTGCCCATTGTCACTGGCGACTCCGCTCTCCGGCTTTTGTCTGGCTACTCCGTGCAATCGATCGACGCCACGCGATAGGGGCTCGATTTTTGGCGATGCTTCGATAAACGCGGGCTTTTTGTCGACGTAAAATTTTCATCGAGTTATTTACGTGGGGAAAAAAAAAGGTTTGACACTTTTGCTCCATACGACAGTGGGTGATCGATAAAACTTTCTTTTTTTTTTAATCATAGTCAACAAACCCCGTCAAATGGGGTATAATGTAACAAGCATTAGGGCTTAGATTGATGTGTTACTAGAGTATCCAATAGGAAAAAAAAAAGTAGAAGCGCGCAAGGTTCATTTGGTCCCGAAAAAAAGTTGAGCGCTCGTCCGTCCGAACTCGGTGCGCACAGGTTGCCCATAGTCGGGGCTGTCACGAAGAGCACCAGCCATATTTCACAAGAGGGGGCGAGTCGAGTGGCCGTTTCGCATCCAACCAGCATGACGTCCGGATTGTGTATAAACTGCTGTCTGTCGCGCGTAAATGCGCGTGACGTTTATGCGGATCTGAAACGCGCTTCGGCCGAGCCTAACCCCCAACCCCCTTCGGGTGCTGTCGCGCGTGAAAGAGACACGGAAAAAGCCATGCATTAGAAGCTGATTTACAGCGCTTGTTTTTTTTTATTTTTTTTTTTTACCAGCGTCGTTGTGTTTGTGGCTGACTAGCCAAGCGCCCTATTGATGACTTTTGGGTGGTGCTCACTGTGAAAAAAAGGCCAAGACCCGAGCCTTATTGTTTCAGCAAAATCGGACGGGTCTCTCGTGAAATTGATGAAAGGAGCGGAAAATAAATTCCAAGAGCTAAGTTTTCGTGGGGCCGAGCTGCGCCTGCGGGAGCAGGCAGGAGAGATTTGTTAAGGCCAAGCCTCGAGAGCGTAAATAAAGCTGAGCAACGTGCCTTGGCATTTTCGCGAAGGCACGGCGAGGGGAGTAATTTGAAAAGAGAAAAAAGCAGCTCCGGTCGGAGGGGCTTCTGGTATCGGTTTGCTGATTGATACTCTGCTATTAGGTCTACGGGAACTCCGAGGCTTAAACAGTAACAACAAACCGGGGTTGCATAAGCTTTGAATTTTTTATACGATACATGCAAGAAAAATTTAACCAGAGCCCCGTTCATTTATTGTGTTTTACCGAGAAAATGCAAATGTTCGCACGCGTCGTCCGACCGTAGCTTGAGCTTTACTATACTTGCTCGTAATACATTGGTTTTGTGGGCGTGTACGTACATTTCTGGTAATCCTTACTCTCTCAAGCCTGCCGCCTGAGCTAAGCATGGGTTGAGTCGGTACTCGGTACCCCGCGTCTCGTGAAAAATTTAAATTTAGGTCGGGATAAAAATACTCCGATGGAAAAGCTAAGCTTGAAATTCCCTTTCGATCATCATCCGTTCCCATAGATTTTCTTACATTGGCATTTTTATTTTCATACATACATGGACTGGTATGCGTGTGGAAGCTGAATTTTCAAATACGATCGGAATATTCGTAAGTAAATTGATATTAGAGATAAGAAAGGATTCATTTGAAAACTATCTTTCGGTAAAAGTCTCAATTTAGGTCGGTATTTTCCACACGGCGTTGATGTGCGAGGAACTTTGTTGAAGGCAAACTTGCCCGATGACTTAAATTTAGCTCAAAGTTTCAACGAAAACTTACGACTAATTGTCCAATCTTTTGCTGCGCCATATGAAGCGTTATTATAATTATTTTCAAATTTTAAAAAACCCTGAAGCAATGTAAAAAATTTTTTTATTTTAAAATTTAAAAAAAGTATCAATAAATTATACCAGAAGCCAGCTGTTTGATTTTGGAGCTCAATTTCTGCCTGCTCTGGTTATTTTAGCCCATGGAAAATATCCGATGGACGAGTTTATTTTTCAGTTCTCCATGAGACTCTCTTTTCTTCCTCGTAAGCACATTTTGAAGAGAAAAAACAGGCTAGAATTTTTACAATTTACAATTTACAATTTACATTTGCTGCACGCGTATAGAATCCACGAACATATAGAGTATCAAATTTTCATCACAGTACAATCGGCTACCGAACAGTTGGACGAATAAGAAACTCTTCTCCGCAAGATTAACATTTTTATCACCGGCCCACCACACACTCGAAGGAAAAACGTCGCGCTAAGATCCAAACACCGACGTTGATAGATAAGTGCGGATCATTATACTCTATCTTGCCGTCGCTCCTCCCGTGGTTCCTATCCTTCTCCGCACCAAGAAAAAAAAAAAAAAAAAAAAAAAAAAAAAAAAAAAAAAGGTTTTACAAGGTACTACGTCCCAGTCACGTTTTCAACAGTAGGCACGTAGTATTGCTTCCACCCGCCGAAGGAAAAAGAAGATAGGGAAAAAGAAAGTGATGGCTACGAAAGCCCCAGCGACGAGTTTTACGATTTCATTCGCGCAAAGAGCCGCGATGAGACTGTCGCCGTGTACGTGTGTATCTCCGCGCATGTAACCTGGATACCGAAGCTGCGTGGCGTTAAAGTCAGCTCCACGGTGATACTGTCAGCTGGCTGGGATCGATGCCTTATTCCTTTTTTTTTTTTTTTTTTTTTTTTGCCCCTGGCGATGCAATAAATTCTTCTTTTTTGTTTTTCCATTGAAAAGTACCAATATTGACAAGCAATCAAAAATAGCTTTGATGCCGGAGTTTTTTCTTTTCTGCAGAGTCTCTCGCAGAGACGGGAAGGGCAAGCATGAGGTTTATAAGGAAAAATCTCGAGTGTCCCCTCAAACGCTGAGCAAGTAGAGACCAAAGGATGAGCTTTAAATTAGGCACTTAACCTACGTACCTCGCGTACGTGGGCATAAGCAGATTACGATGGCAAGAGTACAGCACGGCACAGTATAAGGTAATACCAGGGCTGTCGATTCTAATTTTATTTTCAAAGCCCCCCGGATTCCCGTGGAATTTTATTCCACTCAAAGGATTACGCGCATGCATTATTCCAGCTCATAAAGTTTCAACCTCCTTCTGACTTGAATTTTTTTTTTTTTTTTTGTACGTACAGCGCTAGGTGGGATTTTTCTTCCGCTCTCTGGCTAACGACTGATCGATAACTCTTTCCGTGTGCCGGGCGTTGACGCGTCGCGCTTTTTCAATTAACCCCCATTTCGTCAGCTCCAATTATCTGATCACGCGTGCTTTTTCTATCTTACCTTCCGACGTGTCACCTCCCCCCAAACGACCCCAACTGGAGCGGCTGATCGATCGCTTCGTTTGACTTGTGGTTTTTGTCCTCCCAGGTGCCGATAGGGAGGGGCAAAAAAAGCCCTCGAATGTTACACCTCTCCGGAGCTCATTCACGCTCTGATTTTTTTTTTTCCGTCGGATTTGTCACATTTGGCGAGCTTCTTACTTAAACCTGCGATAAATATGAAGATCCTGTGTAAAAGGTTCGCGATCGCCCGTCTCGTTGACTCGACTACAAATTACCCCGAACGTGCTTCAACGTTACCCCATTTCTCGGGCTCCCCTTCGTGACCATATTCTTGTGGCGCAGGTGAGCACACAAGTGGGGGATTCCCCTACAGAATTTTGCCATCAGGTAAATCGACAGTATCTACTTGTTAATTCGTTCCAATGGATCACACGTTCGTTATTTCCACGAGACGCATCTAGACGGCGTGAATACAGTTTTTACCAGACCATCCTGGGGGTCTATTAGTACATGTCTATACATTCACGTGCCCGGGCTCTGATTGAGAGATGGAGGGTAGCGCACGGCAGAGGCCCTTCAGTCGGGCAAATTGACTCTCGAGTCTCCTGGAATATTCTATAGACTAGCCACTCGTGGGTCGCAAGGGCCTTGACGTACATATACGCAGGCGGTATTGCTTTATCGATGGCTCCGCCAACGAGTTTCAATTTCAGTGTCCAAAAGAAATCCAATGGTACTACATTTTCTTTTTTTTTTTTTTTTTTCACTTCTTATTTCCTACCTTTTTTTAAGTAGCTTACCTTGAGCCACTTCAATTATTACTTTGCTGCACCGTGGAAAAAGTTTAAAAAATAACGTCGGGCCTTTTGGTGCTAATTCAAGATTTTTATGATTTGAGGCTTGAAATTTTTGTTGCTCTTGGGTATTCGTAGCATCACCCGAAATAAGTAATGGAGTGAAAATAAAATTGAATCAAAATTTAACCTTCGTCGAAAAAAGTTGCAAAAATGTTAGTTTGAAACAGTTGGAAAAAGCTTTTTTGCCAATTATGTACTAACGTTTCCTGACTCTGTACACCCAATCAAGAAATCGATACCAAACTCTATTTTTTTTTTTTTTTTTTTTTTTTACATAAAAATGTATCCGATATCTCGGTTGCTGTAAATATGTACAGGATACCATGTAAAAGCACAATATCATGTATCAATTTTTAATTAACGCACGGCACTAGTGAATTTTCAATTTTCAATCAAGCGCACACCGATCACCGATGAAATTGTTAAAACACGTACATTACAGGAATCCAACATTGAAATACCCCAGATGCCATTCCTATTACATGAAATAAGGGACGTGGAAGGCAAAAATTCTTCAATGATTCGATGAAACGCAACCGCAGCGAGTACTGAAATGCCAGTAGCCTAGAGGCGCCCATCGATCGATTCATTAAAAAAAAAGGACACGATGAACAAGTAAATATACAGAAAAAAAAAAAAAAAGAAAATCACACTCACCATGAAAACGAGTAATGTTGTTGGACAGCTTGCGGGTGTGGTCGTCGTCATCGGGAGTACCCTCGCCGTGGAAGTACGAGGACCGGTGGTGGTGTTGCTGGTGGTAGTTGTTGTTGGCTATGACAAGCGTGGCGGTGACCAAAGTCAAGAATAGCCGCGACCCCCAAGCTCGGCCCAAAGACATCCTCTCTCAGCCACTCGCATCCCCCGTGGCTCAGACTCGATTCGACCGCAATACAAGGAGACGCACCTTATCCACTGCTGTTTTCTCTGCAAAGACACCCAAGCGTTACAGGTACGTACACTCACCAATGCTGATTTTATCAAACGATGCTCCGTTAATACGAAAAAGCTGAGTTCGTTGGGATTCAAAACAAAAAAGTTTGCTGCAAATACACAAGCTCTCCGCTCTCGCAAAGCAAACTCGTGTACGTTGCTGCTGTATTAACCAAACGCGGTGCGCTATAGGCGGGAGGGGCGGGAGGAGGAGTTTTGAAACTCGGCTGCTTTCGCTCTCCCTTTCTCATATCAATTTGCGTGCCTCTCGCCACAGCACGTGCAATTTATCAACGAGAGTTCCAGGGAGATCCTTTGCGCACTCCATCTACGCGTGCCCGTACGTAACTCTCAAAAGCCAAATGCTGCAAAGCGCTCGACCATAACTGCCGGAGACGTGCATTGGATACGTAATTTTCATCCTCGCTCTGGAGTACATATGATAACTCGTATACATATACGTGCTCTCCACCCCCCGTGTGTATGTGTAATACGCAGGGGGCCCCTCTCGACCTACAATTAAGCTCTAGGCTGCAACTACTACACTGCCGGCTATTGCTACTCGACTTTTGCCCCCCTCCCCTTTTTGGTTTTGTTTTTTTCTATAATTCAAGTGCGACACTCCGAAAAACAATGTTCATTTGTTCGACATCCCCTCGGATCGGACATTTCAGCGAGTAGCTTTTTTTTCCTCCGCCGTTCCTTTCTCAGACTTTTCTTTCCGAGTCCATAGCGTCGAGCAGTGGTCGTTGCGTCGAAGAAGGGAAGGTAAAAAAAAAAAAAAAAAAATAGTGGAAGAGCAGCGGAAGAAGAGATATCGAATCGCCGCGTGGCTTCGTTGGGCCGATTTCTCGTTATGTCCCTCTCGTAAAGCCGGAACTACCGCCCTCTTGGACTCGGAGTGCATTTCCCGTTGAGTGGAGCGAGTGGATGAAAGGAAAAAGGTTGGGAGCACACCTGCTCGGCGAGCCAAAGCAGATACGAAACACTCGAGGTCTGTGTGTACCTACTGTTGTCGCTGCTCGTGGATGAGTTATATCAAGGAAATAAGGCTCCAGGATTTTATTATCCGCGCAAACATATTCGTGTCCTGGTGGCATGGAAAACAAGCTCTCCGGGTATTATGATTTACCTCGCTCTGTTTGTGTTTGGATACGTGCACAGTAGGCTATGAGTATGGATAAAAAGGTTTTTAATTTTTTTTATTTTTTTTTATTTTTTTTTTTTTTACATTATATGTAACGGATTATGATTATTAATTAAATTACGTTGTGTCATCGGCAAAGAGCTCCAACGGTTATTCCTCGACATGAAACTCGATTTTCGTCGTGTATTATCATTTTGACAGATCCCGACATTTACATTTTATTAATAACATCCATCAGTGAATTCGAATAATGAAAAAGTGGGAGCGAGTTTAATTCATTTAAAATGTAATTTTATAGCCTTGCTCGTCCATTTACTTTTATGTCGTTGGTGTACTTTGCAATACCACGCGCAATGTTACGGTCGAGAACAACAGCTTTGGCTCAATAGCCTGGAACCTAACCGGTTGTTAGAGCGTGCTCGTGCAAGACGATGAAAATTGAAGATGCGTATCACGTGCGAATATTCATGTGTCGTTGATAGTAAGCGCTACTACATGTACGTCAAATTGCAATGGCAGCCCGAACATTTCACTCCCCCACTTTGTGCTCTCGCTCCTTTGGTCTGTACTAATAATTTTGCACCTCGTTAGTACTCGTTATTTATTTTAATTCAGGTGTGTGTGTGTGCAATTTTAATAAACGTATCTCGTATGTTTACCGAGTCTATCTGACTACAACAACTAGACCAAGTGTGGCTGAAAATTATCTGATTCGAATTAAAAAATTGAGGTGATGCTTGAATAAAATCACGTGGGTCTATGTAAAAAAAAGAAAAAAAAACACGGAATGCCTGCTCAGTACCTCGGGTGGAAAGAATTTTCTCATTAACTCAATTTGTTGCTTAAAAAGCGTCGCACGCGGCTCTTGACATAATTCGAAGTAACGTGAAATATGCAAAATTTTATAATCATACACGAGTACTCGAAAGTAACCGAGATGACAAGTAAAATTAGAGGTGGTACAAATAGAGCTGGTAAATTTAACTTCTTCCCTGGTTGGTGTTGGTTATCTTAGCGGAATCTGAACGCGATTACCCTCGATAATTTTGGATCTAAATTTTCGATGAGTACCGGTTAATGAAGCGTAGTTTTGGCTCCTGGTGAAATCAACTTTGCAAAATCCATCGATTCCACAACGAGGAGAGCTGAGAATGGACAAAGAAAAACTCGAATTCACGTAAAATTTCAAAATGTCAAATTAACGTGACTTTGAAACATTGTTCGAAAAAACCAACAGTCACCAACAAACAAGCAATTTTGAAACTTCAAAAATCCACTGTATACAAAGTTTTCATGAGCCGTCAATGGTCCTACACCACGGCGATACACCCTACAGCAGATATTGTTCGAGCACCTCCCACTCACGGCGTCAACGTCAAGTTAAACTTGTTACTCGTTCCACAAGAGCATCCATTATGTTGCGAAAATTCAAAACAACACGATGCTTCCCGCTTGTACAGTCGTCAACTTGCTTTCGTGGACTTTTTCGACTGCAAGCCATTCATTCAGTTTTGACGAGGGACCTTTGTTTCCACTTGCGATTTCGCTAATTATACAAACTTCCTTTCGAGAAAAAAAATACTTTATAGTCCTCGTGGGATCCGCGTTTCCGGCACTCACGATTATACCTCTACGCCTCACGCCGCACCAAACTCGCGTTTCTAGGCACGCGCTAAGCCTCAATCATCGATTTGCATTTATATGTATGTATGCCCCCCCCCCTTCCAAGGGGGAACGATGCGAAATCAGACTATTGTAGACATTTGTGGTTCTGGGAGTCACTTCTCCAATGCCGACCAGATGTATATAGGTACGGCAGGAGGTGGGGGAATGGGATACAGGGAAAGCGAAAGTTTGCCAGCGGTGTATTTAGGCTTTGGTGGCTGTTGGATTCCATCAGCAGTTTCAGTATACGTTAGTTCCGTGGATGATGGCACTCTTCGTGCGGACTGTTGATTAGCGCGATCTTCTTTACTTGGGCTATTACGCTCTTTAAGTGGGATTCTTTCTTTCTTTCTTTATTTGGCTTGAATAAATGTTTGCAAAGTGGAACTTTTTTAAGTCTTGGTGGATAAAAAAAGAGAGAGAGAGATCGGCGTGGTTTTGGATGTTGCAGTGGTGGTTTTAAGTTGCCGTCATCCCCTGCTCTGGAGTCATGCACAAATCTTGACTGGCTTAATCTCTTTTAATTTCAGTACTTCCTCGAAACATTATAATTGGCTACCCATTTTTCATCCGCACAAGTAACTATTGCGGAAAAAAATAATCATATTTCCAAGTTGTATTAAAAGTTCGAGGCGTGTCAGCTTTGAGTTACACATAGATTAAAGGTGCTATGAAAATTTTACCAAAAATTATCCATTCATAAACACAATAGTTTTTTCGTTTACAGTAGAAATTTTTCACAGCCATCTACATACTACTTTTTTTTGCTGATAAATTTTGTGTATGACTTTAACACCAGCGATTACCACGCAGGATGGGCTCAAAGTCAATATTATAAAAACATGAAAACTTGGTAAATCACGTGTACCAAGAGATTTTGTGACATTTACTGTCAAAAGACGTATCTACCACCATCAGTCATCCCAAGTCTGCGTGGGTTGTTACTCATGGCTGGTTCAACGACCCACCGATCTACCCGCGTACTGTTGCACCTGCAAAAGGATTAAATCAGTAAAAGCTGAAGTAACAGTGATATCATAGATACCCACCCACGCGTCCAAACGTATTTTTCGAGCTCCTGGGCTAGTCTGAAAATATTTACGGATGCCAATAATATTTTTATTCAATCCGGAATTTTAGGCGTTTCCCCCGTCGATCCCACGATGATTATCTGTCCCACCAGCCCCATACGCTCCACGGTAATCCACCCCACGCTCGATTCTCGCGGGAATGGAAAAAAAATTCGGAAAAACAGAGGAAAAAACGCATCAACACAGCCACACGGGGGGGGGGGGTGAAAACTCGTACGCCTTTGGCGCTTAGCATATCCGCGCACCCTCGTACGGATGCACCCGCGCGCGGACGCGTATCTCGCGAGTGCGTTCGTGCATAAATGCGCCGGGCGAACGTTCGCGATCCTCAAAGGGATGAAAGTCGAACGGGAGCCGATACGAAAAACTCGTGGCTGAATGCATATAGAGGGTTTGAAAGAAGAGTAAATATAGGGGGGGGGGGTAGGGGTGCGTATCGCTCGTGGATACAACGACGTGGAGTAGCAACGTTGCAAGGGACGTATTTTTTCCTCGGGCCCGAAAGATTCCGCCGACGACGCGTTAATTTACGAGCGGGGGAGCCATTTTTCCAATGATCTTTCCGCGTTGCCGCGCTGCGAGCCGTTATATCGCTGTTTTCTTACGGCTGAGAAGTTTTGTAGAAACGCCTTCGTGGCTGACTGGTGTGTCACACATTAAGTGACCACTTGTAAATTCCATCCTTTTAAACCTATATCGCGTGTCTCGGTACTTTGAGCGATGACTTTTTTTCCCCAAAAACAATAAGCCACTCACGCGCAGCGTCGAAAAAATTTACATTTGCACGAGTATTATCGTACTACGGATGCGCGCCTCTTTGGACGATGGAGATTAACGAACGAGCGCGGTGTTGCGCAATAGTCGAGAGCGTATGCAAAGAAGTGTACCGCGGTAAGGGAAAAAAAAAAAAAAAAATTCCCTGACTGAAAGCATCCTCAAAGCTAGCTCGTTGGGGGAGGGTAATAATGCGCGCGATGAACTCGTTATCCGGCGAAAAAATGCCCGAGCTCGTTAATTTTTTTCCATCTCCTTTTTAGCTCGCATGCCCAGCTAGAGTTTGACGAGAAACTCGCCCGGACTCGCGCTTGTCCTCCGATCCTCTCTCGAGCAGCTTTCTTCCTTTGCTCGCCCCGTTATATTTTTACAAACAATAAAAACAAGTTTAATCAAATTGAAGAGGAAAAAAACAATCAACGTACATGAGGAGGAAGTTACAAAGATTTTCCAAGCGCATGGATGTAAAAAAAAAGCCAAGACTGCGGAACAAAAGGGGCGCGCTCGCGGGGAAGCCAATGAGTTTCCACGTGAAAGTCGGCGATCAGTTCATTGCCCAGTTACGCTGCGTTCGCTCGGCATCAAACAAACGGCAGGACAAAACAAAAGCTGGGTCGAAGAGAAAAGGCAAGACTCGCGTGCGGCATGAATTCGATATCCTTGGACCGCACTCGAGGACACACGTGTGCGCGGCATTGGCTCGCGTCTAGCTTCCAATGCTTTTTGACCCGTCTTTTTCAAACGGCCTCCCTCTTTCTCGCGGCTAAACGTGCCGAGCGTTTATCCCGAAGCATGACTCTTGGTTAGCACTTAACCGAGGCAGAGGAAACGCGCGCGAGCTTTGCCTTAATTACGCCCACTTGGGCTCTACTACAAACGCCGACCTGAGCCCTCTTTTTTTTTTTTTCTTCCAAAGTCTCAAAGAAAAAAAAAAAAAAAAAAAAAGAGGAAGCGAGAAAAACGCGGCACTGCTGAGTCGCTGATCAAAGAGTTCATAGAGCGCGCCTTCCCGTGGTTTTTTGACTCACTTCTCGGCGAACGACACCCTTTGCCCACTAATCGTTTTGTGCCAGTTGTTTAGTTTGAAACTTCGCCTCGTTAATTTGTCCTAGCTTTCCGAATAAATGTTCTTTCTTTTTTTTTTTTTTTTTTTTTTTTCATCGCAAATGTTTTGGATATAGAGTTTGGCACGGTATGAAATTTTTTTGCCTCATCGGCATACAGAAGTTAATAAACTGATTAATAAGTAGACGTAAACCAAGTAGAGATGTCATTGAAACCTGTTAATTAAACCAGGGTACCTTTGATCCTGTGGCCCTCAAGTTGCACGAGTTTATTTTTAGATGCGTATTAACGCTGTTTACGCGAGGGTGCAGTTAGCACTCAGTTTGCCAAAGGAAGGGCCACACACCCTACAATTGGTCATTGGAAAGGATGTGATGAGTCGTTGAAACGAGTGCTTCTTTTGTAACAGTATAACCGGGATGGTAAAGTGTAACTTGTGTTCGATTGAATTGTTGAGCCCAGAGAAAATCAGTGGCGACTCGTACGTTGCGACGTAGTGCACATACTCGATTCTCGGTTCAACCGGTGATTTGCCAATGGGCTTCCTCAGCTCTGACGTTGTCGAAATTTCCATTTCCCATCGACGCGGCTTGATTTTGTACGACGAAAATCCGTCCGTCGGACGAGCAGTGGTGCCCTTCCAACTGCACAAACCAAGACTCCGATGCTGCCTCGTTGTGTTGGCAGTGTGCACCTTGAGGTCTCAAAGTTCTCCGGGAGACAATTTTCAGAGTGACACTGGTTCTGTGTTCACTACGAGATGGGTATAACTTTTTTATAAAAATGCAGAAGGATGGGGATTATGATTCAGCGAAAAGTGACATCAAAGTTGGGTTATTGGATAAAATTTCAATACGAATTCTTATCAACTTTTGATGAAATGAGAGCGCCCGAAATAGGCGATACAATGATAATTTAATGTACATTTATATTGCGCACCCTAAGCGTACCACCCAGAAATCTCGATCTACCCCAATTTGTAATTTATAATCAAAAATTTGCGAATGCATGACTATAAATATATTGTTTACACCACCTGCGTTTCAATGTTGGCTCTTTGCTATGAAATATTCGTGCAGGCAAACTAAAAGTAAATCTTTACACGTTACAGGGGACCAGAATCAATTGGAGTTATATGCATTTTTGAGGTAAAAACTCACGGAAACGCGCATATAATATGATGGATCTTGTGAAAAATGTAAAAATACACGGGCAAAGAAAAAAAAAATTGGCACCCTTTATCCCACACGGTCATTTTCAGCAGAGAATAGGCAGCTTGCTCGTCAAAGATATCCTTTGCACCCAAAGAAAAAGAATGCAGCGGGAGAAAAATGTTTGTAAAAAATGTATGCGCCAGTGTCGGAGAAAATGCAAGGCACGCGGTTGCAATGGCGGTTTCCTCCGCGTTAAAGTTTTCATGCTAATGAGCACAGCTCGGCGAAGCTGTCCAGCCGAGTGGCAACCGGGTTTCGTCTTAACGTTAAATCTGCAAGCTGTCCCCTGCACACATAAGCCACCCAGTCGTTGCCACTGTCTAGCTGCTGCTTTGCTTTATTTTTTATGTTTCGAGCAAAGTGGGCTCGCCCTCAGTGGCAAGGCGGTCGGTACGCGCTGTTTCATCTCTTTTTTATTTTACCTCGAAAATTTCATATTTTCACGTGACCCTTTACTCTTTTTTTTATTTTTTTCCAGTACAAGTGTACATATGTGCACTGTTTGCGTGCAGATAACCTTTCAAACTAGATATTTCATGAAAAACTAATGAAATTTTTCATTTCTTGCGGGATATTTCCGTTCCTTTCGAACGAGCTGGAAATAAAAGCCAATAACCCACAGTAGCCTTGGATGATTTTCATTTTCAAAGCACCACGAGTGGAAGAGTGAAACAGTTGCTTGAAAAAAAAAAAAAAAAATAAAAAAAAAAAATAAGCTACGAGCCGCAACAGTAAAACCGGAGAAACGAGAAAAAACAGCGCTTCGGTGCATTGAGTTGGGGGGAGGGGCACACACAGAGGCCGTGAAATGTACAACTCCGTGCGAATAATACAGCTGACTCTATGGATAATAAAACGAAACCGAATTTGCAATGCAAAGGTATACGAGAGGTCTTTGGGAATTTCTTTTCAGCGTTACACATTTTTTTCTGCGGGGCGAAGTTGACTCGCTACTGCTTACAGCAGCCTGGCTCTTTTCGTTATGCTTTCACGGTCGTATTCTTCTCCCCCCGCCATCCTCACAGGACGACTATATTTTTGACTCTATGGTTGGTTTGCCTTTGAAATTTACCGTTTTTCAGAATTTGTTTCCGCTGGAAAGAAAGCTGCTGCCATCAATTTTTACACCCCGCCTCGAGGTTACAGTAACTTTTCGTTTTTTATTGATTCTACACTACATCAGGTTGTTGAGCGTATATGAATAAGTTTCACCAGCTGAGAACACCCAAGGCAGTGTCTTCTAAACCAAAAAATAATCCTACAATTCACAAAATAATGTGTTTGTAAGCGCACGTAAAAAACCCTAGTAGTTCGAGTCAACGCTTGGTCAGACGTAACGAGGACCTTCCGCTACTTTGTCGTGATCTCTTCTGAATATTATAACAGGGCCATTATAGAATAAAAGTTTTGTAGCCGTCAAGTTTTTTTGCAGACCAAACTTACAAAAATTTCTCGAACCTCTCTAAATAATTCAAGTAGTTGGACACCTTGGAGGTTTTCCGATGATTCAACATAGCTGTGGCCCCGACTCTCTACAGCACTCGGATGAATCTTCAATGAATCAACGAAAAGTGGAAAGTTCTAAATGACCTCAACCATTGGGCACAGCTTTCACTCCTATTATCTCGTCCGAAGAAGATTTGGATGACGTTTGCAAAAAAAAGCCCTTTGAAAAAAAAATTTACCCATCCACGTGGGGCGACACCGTTGCACGAACACACGGACCACGGCAACTCGATTGGGTTGCCATTCAAGAACTCGGCACCCGGCTCCTCCGCAATTAGCTAAGCGCGTTAAGAGTCGCCCGGATGGAGTAACAAAATTTCGCACTTAAAGTGCGAACTCGGCGCGCCACAGCTCCCACCCCCCCTTGCCCACGATTCCCAGGGCAAATCTAATGAGTCCAAATTCGCAACAAGGATCCGGCTGATGAGCCCGAAATGTTCCACCTCTAGCGCGGAAAAGCTAGGTGGAGAATGAAGAAGAACAAGGGGGGGTAACGAGAGACCCGCGGCGCGCACCGTTACCACGATAATCGCTCCTAATCGGCCGACTCGATTGTACGCGACTTCGCCGCGCACGCGTCTCAAGTAGAAACGGGCTACGTGTCTTGGGTCGGGAATTGGATGTGCATAATTTTGGACAGACATGGAGAACTGCGCTGGTAATTCATGCACCTCCGAAGTAACTGCTCTTCGGGTTAAAGGGGACACTAAAATTAATACCCAGCATACGGCCTGTAAAATGAGGCAGGTAAATCGAGTGCATGTATATTTGATTTGGTGAACAATGCGGCCTTTGAAACACATTTTTCGTCAACTTTGATAACAGTAACTCTAGATCCTAGACGTGCGTGTGTATCCTCGTGGTAGTAAACACAAACCAACGAGTGATATCCAGTCACCAGGTCAAATTGGTAGTCATGAGCTACTCACGCGTGATTGAAACAGCGGGAAGAGGAGGACGGGGGGTTTCCCGCGTTCGTGGTTCCCTTCGCAACGGCAGCTAGCCCGTTGGTAACGAGATAGCCACTGTACTATTGTGACCGAATTAAAACGGGTGGCGAAACATACGCGCTCAGGAATTTTATTAGTCCAATTAGTCGGGCTTTTTCCGCCGTTACCTCTGATTGTTGTTCGTAGCTGTTTGATTGGACGGGCCGTTTGACGAATCTTTCATTGAAATCAACGAGCCGGGCAAATTTTGTATGGTGACGGAAAAAGGGAGTTACTCTGTCGAATTAACTAATGAAAATACGATAACAATATCTTCAAAAACTCTGTTACCCTTAGTTTTTGATATTGAAAAAAAAATTTATATGATTCGAGCAGTCTTTAAATACCGATTACCAGTAGTAATCGCCACCACCTACTCAACTGATAAAACAAGTGCCTTGGTCTATGTCATTTATTTTCTGCACATGCAAATATAGCGAGTCCCTGTAATCATCCCATCCGTGAGCAAACGAACAAACAAACGTACAATACATACACAAACATCCCAGTGGGCGTCTTAGCGTCCATTGTGCCTCATCCCACGAGGTGGAGAAACTAGACAGAGCTTGAGGGGTTTAGACGCACGCATCGGTAAACTAAAGCTCGGAGCTTCTCTGCGTCTATTGGCGCACTCGGGCTGATTAGCGCTCGGGAGTATTACGCCAAGATATAATGTATCAATGCTCAAGGGTAATAAGTAAGTTCATATCGTAGACCAAAAGGAGGGATGATTTTGCACTTGTTTTTGAAAAGAATCCTCAATGAATATGTACTCCAAGTTTCGTCAGGGTGTAAGGTAACACGCTCTCATCAACTGAGCAAAGCGATTTTTCGAAAACACACGAAAAGTTATATCTCCATACTGTTGAGTAAAAAGAGTACTGTCCCGATTGTTCATAAAAATTGATGGTACTACGTCCACACGTATAATGTTATTAACTGGTGGTTTTCAGCCTCGTAGTTGTGTGTTTGTTCAATATTTTAATTGGGTAAAACAAGTTGTGATTATCTATACTACACAAAAGTCAAAAGACTAAAAATTTAAAAAGTTAAAAGCTCGAAATTAATAGTAGATTTCATTAACCAAGACACTCGTACGCATCGCTGTAGATACAATGCGAAATTGAGAGCGTCAGTTGATATTGAATGTCACTCATCAACTCGCACAGTTGGAAATCATGCTTGGTAAGTTGATAACTTGGTTGTCAGCGTTGGAGTGCAAATACCAAATCGGTGTTGGGTTCCTCGTAAAACTCTGTTCTACACGCATGAGATCGAACCCGCGGGTCGTGGTTAATTTCCGGTAACCAAACAGACAGAAGCAAATGGAAGGTAATCCATCGATAGGAACTCAGTGGTAAAAGGGGGATGAGGGAAGGTTATCTAATTCGGTGTGATTACGACGAGAGGATGTCACGCTATATCATCATTCAAATGGATTGATCATGATGCATATAAGTGCGGCGCATATTTGCCTTTCATCTAAAATGGATCAAGTACAATTCAAACTATGAGCCTCGCATCTTTGGTCATTAATTTATCTAAATTGTGTTTCCATAAAAAAAAAAATAAAAAAAAGTAGTTACGCAATTTATCTCTCTCCTTTGCGGTGCTCATACCCATCACCGATTGAACTCCGTTAATGAAGTCGATTATTTCACTTCAACCCACGCGGCCAAACACCCACACTTGAATTCGGTTATATTTATCGGACCGCTGTAGAGTTAGGCAAACAGCTCACGCTCCTTTCGAGAACTTATAATTAAAGCCGAAGGGACTGCCCTCGAGTAGACAGTTTATTGGCTAGCGGCTGTGGCACACATATTGAGGGAGGAAAGGAAAGAGGGAGAGTAGGTCCAATCGATCGTGCCGTTGATAAAACAACCAAGTGCTCAGACGGAGCTCATAAATGCCTCGGAAAAGAGGCAATATCGAATGATCCGGGCTCGGCGTGTTCGTCATTCGTCGACGCGGTTTTTATTTTTCTTCTGAACGCTACTGTTTTCAAGACGTATCCCCTCTTTTTCACCTCCAGACCCTTGGGAGGATAAGGAGAGGTTTTTTTTTCATGTAGATTGAGAGGGAAATTGTTTAGCGCAGTTTTGTCGACGAAAAATAATCGGAAGGTCGGGTGGAATGGAAAAGGTGCTCTGCGAAAATAAGCGTTACAAGGAGATCTGCTTTACAGTCAGAGGAGGTAATCTTGAGATTGTTGGAAAAGTATAACGAATAGGATTTGTATTCGTGGCTCAATTAGTCCCACGGTCTTTTTCTGTCTTTTCTGAAAAATTGTCACTTTTCCGCGCTACGGGCGATAGAGAAAAAAAAAATTTCTCGACTCAACTCGAGATTTTGCGCGATCCAGTGTTTCGTCGATGCGAAAAACAACCGAGAAAATCGGCGGAAAAATCAACTTTCCGCGTGCAACCGTGAGCTTTCACGATCAGTCCGGTGTACAGCGAGAGCGGTAGTTATGCTTTTTCTAGTTAAGCTTGGCACGCTTCTCTTTGGCTTCGGCCTCTTGTGTATTACTGCGTCATCGAGAGGATAAAAGCTGGCCTGTCTACGTGTGTACACCCTCTCACCCCCTGTACAGCTGGCCGAGCGGAGCTTTTTAATTAAAAACTCGACAACGTCCCTCGATGGGGCAGATAATATCCGATCTGACCGGCCGTTCCCTTTGTCCTCCCTTGTTTCTCTTGTCAACAGCGGTACGTGCTTCGCAGGGATGGGTTGAGCTTCGTCATGCAATATCGATTAAAAGTGTGGTAAGGGTGAATTATATCCATCGCCAGCGTGTCAAAGTTCTCGTTGCTCAATTAGGCTCGGATATTCTTAACTGATCTTTCACGAGTGCCAAGTAATTAAGTAAAAGGTCACTCGTAGGGTGGATGACCTACTATTAAATGAAAAAAAAAAAAAAAAAACCAAGCGAAAGGCTTGTACTTGTTGCGGTGTAAGGGCGTAAACAAGTGCTTACATCGATTTTATCTTTTAGGCCACGGTAGGGGGGGGGGGCAATCCCATCAACGAGAAAGAGAAGGCACGTGTTGAACAGCTATACACGGTACAGTACGTGTGGATAAAAAATTTGAGCTACGCCAACGTCCTCGACTTGTAATCTTCGTCGTAAATATGAGAACTCCAAGGGTGCGATAAAAACAGTGCATTTCGAGGTGCACGTATGTAGTTCGATCGAAGATAGTAAATCAGCGAATGTAGCCTTTCCATGACTCAAAATGATAAAAAGCTATGGGCAAAGGTGCAAAGAAAATACGGTAAGAAATCTGTGTGGGTACGAGGCTAAGTCTCAATGGGAGCTTAATCACTTGCTTTCCGGTAATGTATAAAATTATGCACAGGAAAATTTAAGTTTAATTGGAAGATGTAGAATTAGAGGGTAGCTTTTCAAGTAGCGAAAAGTCATTATTTGCGAGCTTACTCACTTTATATTATTTTCTGCAAGTATTAAACTCTCATTAGCCTTGTAGGATGGGTACATTCATTCAAGTCCGAGACCTACGTATCATAACCGAAGAATGAATACAGAAATTTTCAAAAATTAAGTTTTTAATAACGAACGTTCTTTGTGCTGCCCAATCTAATTTTAACAGCTCAAGTAATAAGGATCAAGTGAGAAATAGATAACCACAAAAGCATTATTAGAACGAATATTGTAAAAATAAAAGTAGACCCCCTCGGTAGGGTCATATTTATCCGTAATGTGCCGGTCCCGAAAAAAAAAGAATTCACGTATAAGCCTCTCAATGAAGATGAATGAAGGTCCTTTCAGTGTTTGTCGTGCAAAAAAAAGCGATCGCGCACCCACGTTGACTCTCCATGGAGCTCAAGAGCCGAGAATAGGGATCGTTACGTTGTCCGACTATGCGTTGACTTGAACTACTGGGACTCGCTCGATTGATCTCGGTGAAAGATGACAAGCTCGTTTACACGAAAGTATAATAAAGTAACTGTCACAAGAATGCAAAAGAGCAGTCAATTTATTGGCGTGGGGTATGGTAAAAGCAAAGTGGCTTTTTCTCTTTTTTCGTCGACAATTATTTTAGAAAAATTGCTTTTTCGGAGGAAATAGTCATTTGCTCCCGTATAACGCTTTTTTGTCCAATGAAACGAATCACACGTTGTAATATTACGGCTGCTCAATTAGCTAGTGCCTAGTAATTGGCATAATTTTCTCGATTGTGTGACCACGTCGTCGTCGTTGTGGGAAAAAAATGAAGCCAACGAGGTAAAAGTTTTTGAAAAAATGGTAATGTCACAATTACGTTAGCACTAATCACAGCATTAAAAAACTTCCTTTTTTAAATCAACTCGTAAAGGTATTGTAAAGTTGTAAGAAGCGTGATTGAATCCGTATGAATTTGATTTTAAATCCACACGATATTTCCGTTCTGTTTATTACTTGTCATTGAATTTATATTATTTTTATCAATCAATGGACTTGCTCGTAAACTCAAAGAAATTATGAGCGTAGATTTCATCATAGCTATTTTTATTAGTCTTGCGCTCGAAAGTAATATTTTTATTGTCAGTAAAGAAGCTTTGCTGGAAAATGTTTGGAAAAAGTTTTGAAAAAACAAAATTAACCAACATCAACGTTACCGTATGTAAGCCTTGCCTCTAGCGCGAAACACACGCAAAACAAACAAACCTTTATTAAGACGAATCGAACGCGTTAGCGATTGCTCGTCCTCCGTACGAGCAGACTAGGTTGAAGAAAATACGAGATGGTAGTTCCGGCTGGAAGGTCGGATCGGAAAATTTAGCACGAGAAACGCTCACATGGAAGAGGTAGGGAAAGAGAGCCAGTAGTGTAAACCATTAAGTTTATCGTCACGAATTTGCTCTCGGCAACTTGGAAGCTCCGATAAGCTTCGCTATTGAGGAATCGTAATTTGACTGCGTGAAGCAAACAAAATCACGGCTCTGTTTTCTACCAGCGAGGCTCTGATTGAAATGTATATTTGTCGTTGCCAGTGCCATTCTACTTTTTCCCCTTCGAATAAGCAATTAGTACGGATGAAAAGTAGCAACTTCAAAGAGAAAGTGCTTTCAGTATAGATATTGCTCGTTAACTGCCAATATGTGTTTTTTCACTATTGTGCCAGAGCTTATAGCTTATAGGAGTCAATCGACCGGTGGACATTGATTGAAAACAAAGCGTGTATTAGCAAACAATGAAGAATATTTATTCCAAACACTTTGTACCGTAGAAACGAAAATACAAATTAATTAACAAGTAGGTCATTAAACATACCTACGTTTACAAAAAAAAAACAAAAAAAAAACAAAAAAACAAGAAGTACCGAGTATAAATGTGTACGGTACGAGTATAGAAAAAAAAAAAAAAAAAAAAAAAAAAAAAAAAAAAAAAAAAAAACGGGGGGAGAGCAAAAAAGCGTCCCAGAGGGCTCTCATTTTTAGCAACACTTGTAGCCTGCACCCATTAGGTATTTAAAGCAAAAATGCGCATACGAAACACGATACTCCCCGTTAAAAGTTCCCTGGTCGCTCGCACGAGAATTCCTTTGAATTAAAAACTTTTTCCATACCAAAATATCCGCGCACGTGTGTGCACGTATGCACGCAAAACTCGTGTCCTGCAAAAAAGCTCCAAGAGGAAGCATAATATAACGCACAGCGTCCGGATAACTACTTTCAAAAACTTGGGGCACGCGTCAAAAAGAATATCATGCCCCTGGCGCGTCGCGACAACCTAGTTACACGCCTAGCACGCGCCCCCGTGTTAATTACATCCAATCCTCTCGCCTCCTCGAAAATATTATTCATTAAGCTCTTCTTTGCACTCCCAATTCTCACGCTTCGAACTCGGTAAAAGAAAGCTCGAGAGGCACGAGCGGCATAATTAATTTCGAGGGGACTCCGGTGCCAAACAACCAAACAAACAAAACGTGATCTGCAGGAGTAGTATCGAGCAATGGTCCGGGGGTACGAGATTTTGCGCGATGCTGACGCCAAACGGCAGTTTCTCCCTGACAGGCATCCAATCCCTCGTCATACTCACCTCGGCTCCACAGAAAGACAGAGAGAGAGAGAGAGAGAGAACGAGTGGTGGTAATGAGCGCGTACAACTAATGGTCCGATAAAACGTGTGCTGCTATGTATTATGTGTCACTGAGTGCTTGCGTACCTATACTGGCTGGCTCTCTGTCTGGGGCGTGTGATGAGTTATCGGAGGTACAAGATGAAGACGAATGCCTTGCCGTTGTGGCAGGATGATACACGAGGGGCGGTCCTCTCGCTACGGGTGGATCGGGAGTATCGTGCGTGGGTGTTTTTCAGGAAGAGGAAAATTACCTCGACTCGTTGTCGATGATGAGCCTTTTACGCTTGTTTTTCCCCGGCCTCTTGTGTAATTTGCCACCCAACACGCGTGGCGCTCAATACCTTCCCCGAAGGATTACTCTGTCCGTCGGTCAAGCGGTGCGACCCGAAACTGCGAATGTAGAGCAAACACGTTGTACGGGTGCATCAGCTGTCGTAAAAAGAAGTCGCGAAAAAGAGAGACAATTTCGTGGAGTACCCATCATGAATAGATTCCCCTCTGATTTAACCTGCCCCGTCGCGATCAATGAGCCAAGAGCGGCCCTTTTGCTCCCCCTCGCTCGGGTGTACGTGTGATCTACCACTGAAACTGTATTCACTCCGGAAGCTCGCCTCTTTGAAATTGCTCCTGGCAAGAGGAGAGGGAAAAAAAAAACGACCCACCAGGTTTCGCTCGAGGGTAGCGCCAATGCATACCTGCATCTACGCTTGGTTGGTTGTGCGTCCCTTGAGTTCAATGAACGACAACGAAGTATCGGACGTACACGCGCGTATACCTGTGCCATTTATACAATTTCGAGGAGACGAGCGCCAAGTTTCACCAGCTGCACGCTGGTCCGTGTTATTTATGCAAATTAGTCGCGCGAGTGGGTCATACCTTCTTTGGGATTTGTATGTACGTGCGCGGGTAACGGGTCGCTCGTTTAGCCCCGGCCAACGATTACCCCCGCTTCAGCCAGGAGTAATAAGTCGAGCCCTGCGTTGGGGTCTCCGCCTCGAGACCTGACACGCGAATATGCGCCGGGAATTATATACATATATATACGCCCGAGTCACCCGGCCGTGTACTTGCAGTTGTATACGTATACTGGACTCGCCGCGGGAGATGAGTGACCCTTTCCTCTTTCCTTTTATTACTTACCGAAAATTGGACTGGACTCTCTTCGTCTGCTCGAAATTTTCGGTAAATGCTTGCAACGAGCTCCACCCCATCCCGTGAAATACTGCGGTGGGGGTAAGTGCAAAACTTATGGCCCTAGTGCTTTCATCTCGGGTATTTTTCGTATTTTTTTAAAACAATTGTTTACTCTCATTTCGTGGTGATCAACAATGTGTTTTAGTTTTTCAGTTTCTACTCTTTATTTTCAGTGCTTGGATTACCATAAATTACTATTCCTACAGTGCATTCCTTATTATAATTATTATTATTATTTTTTTTTTAATTCCTCGGAATGTATGCGGCTGTGTAAAATTCGTACCAGGTCTTGTTATTTCGCTTCCTTCCACTGCATGATTTATAAAAAATGCATGCCAACTCTCCCCTCCTTTACCCTCCCGTTTTTCTATTCCAAATGAAAACGCAGTGTGCGTGATTACAATGATTTGGCGGGAAGAAAAATTTTAAATATTCAAATGAAGATGCGCGAGGGAAAATTTTATACAAGTCACAAATGTCGAGGAAAAATTTCCAAAAACATATATATGCAGCACGAGATGAAAATTTTGGCTCTACTCACTACTATGAACTTATACTTAATAATTGAAGAAGCGGAACGTGGCAAAAAATTATTTTAAAAATTTGACAGCAAAAAACAATATTTTCTCATGTTACTGCATTTTTATGCACCATCAGTTGATTACAAAAAAAAAAAAAAAACAGCGAGTTTTGTTCAACAGCATTGTCACATGGATAGGCCAACTAGATGAAATCCCGAGATTTGCTCCGATGAACCAGAAAAACGAGTATCATTTACGTGAAACTGAGACTAGAGGGAATGGAAGCGGGAAAAATCCTTGATAGCAACGAAATCACGAAAAATCAGTCCTGTATGTAAACTTGCGTCCCCTTCGATCGAACTTTCTCCCTCGCCTAAAAGTAAAAGAAACGAAGAAAAGAAAGCACGAGCCCCAAAAGAGAAAAAAATCTATCTCAACGGAATAAATTTCCCGGCAAGCGACACAAAAGTGCATCCAGCCCTAGGGCCGGTGCACAAAACAACCCATCCTAAGCCCGTGCACGAATATACATCATCAGATAGGCATCTCCAGGAGATATCCAGGAAACGTCGCCTTCACCGAGTCACCCTTATCCCCCCCTCTGGTACCAAGCGGCATTTGGTTACCAGTGGGCCGTAAAGCCCCGACTCTCAAAGAACCGATCCGTCTTATCGCGCGTAACAAGGTCTCGCGCGCGCATACCGAATTTCAAGTGGGCCCCCTCGATCCCCGACCCACGACACCCCCGAGCTCGGGTTCGTCGGTATAATGTATCCATGTACCTCCTCTCCTCGAGTAACATAATCACGCGCCGATCCCAAACGCTCGACCGAACATGTCCAAAGCTACAGATTTCAATAAATTCCCTAATGAACTGCGCGCACAACTAGAGCTGGCAAACTCGGGCGTCGGGACCGTTACATTGGCAGAGATGAGGGGTAGTATATGGTGGATTGATTTCGAGGCTCCGCGCGATCTACGTCATCCACTAAGTAGGTGCATGTTTAGCTTGGCTTCTGTCGTGCCTCTTCACTGTGTAATCCATCCATTCATCCTTCCATCCTAAGGGAGGGGGTGAGAGCGACAAGCCGCGTGTACTCGTTGGTGCGGGAGAGCTTTGGGTGGAGTGGCACATTTTGCGAGACGTTACGGCGCCAAACGAGTCAGTTTTTACGGTTTTTTTTTTTTTTGCCTTTTCTTCATTCCGCTTTGTCAGTGTGTGTATAGTTTTGTTTTTCTTTCGCTCTTTCAACTTGCAAACGGAGAAAAATAATGGGTTTTTGTCAGAAAACCTGACGTGAAAAGCGTTGCATTTTTAAATGCAAAAAATAAGATGAAACGTATTTCTTCGAAATTCAACTAGTGGCAGTGGAGGCTCGACAGATAAACATTTATCACCAGAGCAATAAGCGTAGTTGTGTCCACGCGACGTACCCGTACCACGTAAAAAACTGATGTATTTTTTTTAACTTGCGAGCTTTGTCCTTTTTCTCAATCAGCTGCTGCCAAAAAGTTATTTCATCAACTGACATTACGTCACGAAGCAAAATTTTCATTACAAAAAAAAAACATTTGATGATTACAAGTTTTTTTTATTTAGCATTTTGTTACAGGACGTCTATTGTTTTTACTGTCACTGGTGAAATAGAAATTCTTGGGTTATTGCGCTTTTCGCTCTTCCATAAGGATGAGGGTGCCTCTGGTGGAGAAATCGTGGCTCAACGCAAGACGATACGTTTTGGCAACTTCAAAAAAAAAAAAAAAAACACGATTGCAGTGTTTCCATTTATCTAACGCAGTGATACATCAAAGGAAGCAACCAGGTCGGAACATTGTTTTTGCTTTCAACAAGTCAATACACACCGTAGCCAAGACGAATCGTTTCACGAGGAGCTCTTTTTCTACAGCTGTGCGGGCCGCTGAGCCAAGGCAGTTACTGGTAACGCATCGGTGACGCGCGCTCTCTCGGGGTAGAAAAAAGAAGGTGAAAATCCCGAGCATAGGTATCGCGAGCTTGAAAGATTCTTATCCCTCTGTTTCTTCCTTCCAAGCTTGAGGACAATGGAACTGCGCGTCCCAGCGGATGGACGACGCTTCGTTAATTTTTTACGTGCTTTCCTACAGTGGGGCGACGTTCCGTGCTCTCCTTCCTGAGCTTTTACTGTCTATTTTTTTTCCTACGCCCTATTGTCTCTCCACCTTCCTATCGGTGACACTTGTCACGGGGTGCCAATGATAATCTCGGGTTCAATCGCGGCTCTGGTGAGCTTGTTTTTATTTTCTCCTAGATCCCGTAGATTCGAGCCCACGCGTTTTTATCATCGGAACGATTCAGGGGATTATGAGAATTTTCATCTCTACTACGATCAAGCGAGTACTTGGTAATTTTTTATTTCGTCAAGTAGGTGATTACACACTCGATACGCATGAAAACGTGAGGTATTTTCGATGACGCAGCTGGTATTTTTCACTAAATTATTTTTTTTCGAAGTTTCGTATTTCAAAAAATCCGACTTTTTTAAGTGAAATCTACCTCATCGAAAAAATGTGTTTTCGAATACTTTAACAAAACGGAATATAATCTTTTATTTTTCATTATTTTTTTTTTTTTTTTCATCAAATTTCGATCATAATTAAAATGGAAAAATAGGTATACTGAAATACTGAAAACCAGTAAGAGGAAAACGACCGTAACGCTGTAGAGTTTGGATGAGTATACAGGCAGCGGTGTACTGCATCCACGTATATTTTTTTTTTTTTTTACTCTACATCTTTCTTTTCCCTCGGGTGAACTCGTTATTGTTTGAGCTTTGAGAAGAGCATCAACGTCTGAATGGCTAACGTAACGTGAACGAATACATTGTTCCGATTAATCACGAAGCTTTTCCACAATTTTCATGTTAACTGAAACAAGACGCTGTACAACCTGTTTATTGTTTATCTGATGTTGTTATAAACAGAGCCTATACTCCTTTATATGTGACTTACGCTTTGTTATGCTCGCATAGTTAAGGAAAGGTTTTATAATACGGAAGGATAAAAATAAGAAATTAAATTTAAAAATAATTTCTATCGATTTCGTAATTGTCGGGCTATTTTTCTGATGGTGCGGTCTTCAAAGGACTCAATTACGATGCAAATACTGACACTGATGAAAAACAGTGTTGACTTTGTCACTCGATACCGTTGGAGAGCGATTTTTAGTTAAATAAATTGAGCTTTGCATAGCTAATAACGGTCATTCATACGGGTTTTGGTAACTTCATTGTGAAGTTACATTGTCTCCATTATTTATCATTTAATCAACTTGCCAACAAATTTTCCTATGTTTTTGAAAGTTTAATCGACTGATTACTCAAAAATGTAGTACAGTATACATAATACGAATCATCATGTATTATATTATTCATCGAAATTACAAAAATTGATCATAAATTATTACATACGACGTAAATAGATTTTGCATTACCTCTCGCATTTTTTTACTTGTCCGTTGAATAATTTCAATTACCTTAACAACTTATATACTAAACTGTATCGAATTATAATTTATAAACGCAATTAGTCATGAAAAATTTATCACGTACAAAAAAAAAAATCCAACGAGCATTTTGATAAAATTAACCACAAATTGTCAAAAACAAAATTTTAGAAATCGATGTAAAACCGTTTGAAATACCTTTAGATCTGCAAAATGAGATATAAACTTAATTTAATTTATCTTTTAATGCACGGTTCATCACAAATGTTCATTTCAATGGCAATTTTCAAAAAATACAAACTACTACGGAGCTACGACGAATTCTATTTTTCAAAAACTACCAAAATGCGATAGATTATTCGAGGAGTGCACAAATTATACAAACTAAAAAAAATATACCAGACCGCTGCTATAATATACGCTAGTTATGTCAACGAAATACTCAGCCATCGAAAGCAAAGGGAACCAACGGTTGGCTGATTAAACGCCTCTTAACCAACTTCCTGGTCGAAACGTGGACTCGCGACCGAAGGTAAAGAAAAAAAAAGTAAGTAATTATCCCAGCTCTATCTCTCATCGCTGAAAGGAAAGCAGCTCTCTTACGCTATCCCCGAGAACTGTAAATTTTATCGGGAAGCGCCGTGGCTGGCAGTTGGCTGAAACTCCAGGCTCGTGAAACAACTTTGAAACTAAATAATCCGCGCTTTGTGCACACACTCGCATCTGGCGAATGCCACGGGACAAAGAGCACTTGGTTTATTAATACACCGGATTGCTCGTGGTTTTGTTGATTTGACCGGACGTGCGAAACGTGACTGATGATGGACGCAGTGTTGACTGTACAGAGTCAGTAAAAGTAAGTACATGCGCCTCAATGTTCACGTGTGTAGAGACGAGGCTCTTGATTTTTCAGAGGGGCGCAGTAGTTCGATGTAAGGAGGAAGCCTCTCATTGACTCGACTTCCCCGTTAAATGAAGCTCGGCTGATGATGTCACGAATGCTGGCTCCAGCACGTCCTGTGGCTCGAACTGCTCCTCAAGTAATTAAGAGGGCGCATCACCGGAGGAGAGCGGGCTTAGCCGTTTGACGGGCGGGCACGGCGTGCTTATTCCGCGTTTCCCTCGATGACGTCTGTGAAAGCCCGGATGAAAGGCACGAGAGGCAGAGCGCCGAGTTTTGAATGCATAGAGAGAGAGAGAGAGAGAGCACCTTTTCAGCGAATGCGCCGTCTATGGAAAAAACAACTTGCGTGTACACTCGTACGTACGCGAGCTTCTGCGGGAGTGCCATGAGAAACAGAGTCTTTTGTCGAGGAGACAATTGTCATTCTGCGAATCCCTGTGGTGCGGTGATCATTAGATGAACTGTGTGTCAGTACGAATGAGTGCAGTCCTGGGGAAGCGCAAGGATTCACGTGCAAAAGTTATAGTTGCCATCGTTGACTTTTTCTCGTTTGTATTCCTACCATCCTCTTTTTTATCCTGTTGCATTACCTCGTGTATAGATTTCCCCTGCACTCGCTATTTCTTTTCGCTTTTGTGCCTCCGTTATCTTCCGGCTGAGATTCTTTTTCGAGTGCAAGAAATGACTGAGAGTCGAAAAAGGGGCCAGAGTTTTAAGAGGTTCGCTTTCTTCTCTTTTCCGTTATTTAGTGCTCTTTGGAAAAATTATCAATGTTTCTCGGGTGATTACTCCCGTTTCTTCGTCAAGTGCCGAGGCCGAGTCCCTCGAGGGACCTTAGAAATTACTATCCATCTCCGTTCGGTCGGAAAAAAGGGAGAGAAATAAGATTGCCGTCAATTGACAGTAATAATTTAATGTTCGCTCCATACAGTGAAAAGTATATTTAGACCAAGAGTGTAAAATATTGTTGGCTTTTTGTTCCTTTTGTTTTTTTTCCATTACTCCAGAGACAACAATGAAATAGCCATTATCAGGAGTATCCTTGAAAGGTTGTGTGCACAACTGTTCTCGCCCGCAACGGCCAAACAATGACGGGCGAGAAAAAAAAAAGCGAGGGGATGGAGGGCAAAAAAAAAAGTATACGCACCGCACTCGCACCCCACGCATGATAACATTGTACATTGTCCGTACAAGGAAAGAATCCCTTCCTGCCTGCCGTGTCACTCTCCTAGTGTACATAAAAACTCGCACATCGATCTCGAGGTGGTTGGAGAAGCATCCTTTTACGTTTCCCCCCCTCGGTTGGCTCGAACTTTTTGCACCGCGAGACTGTTTTCCAGAGCTAAAGCAGCTCGAGTCATTACGCCTGATTTGTTTTACCGCTTCGTTGCGTTGCAATCGCCCGTGACGATTAATCGTTCATGTCCACGGATTACGCGTGGCGGCTTGAAAAATTTTCGCCGCTCTCGTCCGTTATCTCTCGCGCGGGCAACTAATCTCCCGGGCTGCTTTGAAATTCAAATTGAAAAATATATTCTCCAGCGTCCAGACTTGGCTCTCGTGAAGCCTCTGTCGCGTGCTGCTTTCGTGTTTTTCCTCCGAATCCCAATCGAGGCCCGAAGTGATTGAAAAAGTTTGTGGGATTTTAAACCCTACCCCCTCTTCGAATAAAATTGATCTCACTGACGCGCGCAGCATGAAATTAATTGCCAAAACAGGTTAACTATCGATCACTCGAACGAGAACGACTGGAGGGTCTATCGAAATCCGTAACCCAAACTAATGCTCTTACAACTCGAGGCACTTGCTTGTACGAGACGTGCTGTGACGCAGCGGCTTCGCGTCGAATTTCCCCGTAACGGCGTCGACACCAAAGTTCCAAAGTATCCTTCGGTGACGCACAACTGCGGGCTCCCTTGAAAAAAAAACCACCCACCCGCGTTCTCGTTGAGCCGCCCCCTGCTCGATTCCCACGCGTGTCTGACTGCACGCCGACTCGTACTACTTATTCTCCGGAACTTTGTCGCGCGGCCTGTATTTGTTAAAATAGATTTGCGAAGCGCGCACGCATTGATTCACTGGTATTTCTCAATGCGGAGTCAATGGAAAAAATTTACCAACGGCTGAGAGAAAAGGCCATTGTTCAAGCACAGTTCGCTCGTGCGAGCCGTGGTTCTGCCACCGATATAGGTGGAGTAAAAAAATATTGTTGAGCCAGTCGGTTGGTTTTTTAAACTAGGCGTGCCCTCTGCTCTCGAGTGACTGCGAGACGAGATTTGTGCAACACACGCGAGGAGCCGATAATTTTCATTACCGCGTGAAAAACACTCGCTCGCGAAAAAAGCCGGGCTTTGTGTGCCTTCTTTAGAGCGCGCGTCTCGCTTGTACGGGCGTAGCTGCTGAGAAAAGACCCAGCATCAATACCGAGGGCAGGAGGTACGCGAAAGACGAATTTCACGCACGCTTGAAATCATGCCGGAAATTTAATTAAATTAGAATGTTTTTTATCGCGTGTGCGCACGTATACGTAAATGGCGTTCTGTACGCATGACTGGTTGCTGTGCTCCATATTTTACGTTTTTTTTTTTTTTTTTTTTTTTTTTTTTGTTTAATTTTTTCATTAATTCATCCTGCGGGTGTCCATTGACCTGTATTTTGTGAAATTTATCATTTGGTGTTCAATGAACATGTAATAGTTTTAATGAAAAAATCTTATCACCGATTAGTAAAACGAAAATAACAATGGTAGTGATAGAAAAAAAATGGATTAAAAGAAATAGAAACGCGTTGATTGTCGAGGTAAGATGAAATCGAAGCTCGACGGTAGCCACGATTGTTTTTTCACGCGTCATGCAACTCTTGTCAGTACAGCCGATAAAACGTGATAAAGAAGCTCTAACGTCTTGCGGAAGACGAGCCTTGCCCCACACGGGACTTTTTTTTCGAGCAAACGCATGCCAAAGGGGAGAGAGAAAACTTGAGCATTGTGACTGTCAGCTTGGAAGTGCGCCACTTGTGGCACTTGCCTTTTTTTCCATTCAGCCAAGGCTCTCTTTGAGCTCTGCACTCGAGATCGCTGGTTTGCGTCTCGTAATTACTGAGACGACTTTTATCGTAAGAGCGCTGTTTTCGTGCTCCCTCCCTTCGATGCACTCTTTTTTTTTTTTTTTTTTTTTGTGTTTGCTAGTTCAACCGCGCGTATTTGCGTATTTTTTTACTCAGAAATGCAAATCGAATCAAAGTGAACTGTGTAAACAGGGCGGTGTCTCTGGGATACCTTTTTCTCCTTGGGCATGAATACGCGAAAGCAAACCTTTCCTTAGAGTATTGAACGAGGTAGGAATGTACATTGAAGGCAGATTTTGTATCTTTTATTACTTGAATGAGTAGTTCAATCGTAAAATGTAACGGTCATCGGAGATGAATTCGAAAGTATATTTATTTAAGGCTTGTGTAGTGAACCAAAAAGAGAAGAAGAAAAGAAAAAAACCGAACTCTGTTGTTCATACAGTGATAAAACTGTCGCACGTAACAGTAATTGAACCGAAGCTGCAAAACAGGGGACTGAGAAAGACACAATTTTTATTCCCCCCCCCCCCCCACAAACGAGCGACCCCATTTTCACCTGGGCTTACTAATTTCGCGACATCACCGAGCAAAGTTCGGGCTCGAGCAAAGTCCGAGGGAAGAGAAAACGAGGAGAGGCGCAGCGGAGCGGAAGAAGCAAGAAAAGGCGCGCGAACAGTACAGCCTCGCGTATGAAAAATGACTCTCGGCTCTCTCTAAGCACGCGAAGGGAGAAGAATGGACCGAGGGATTAAAAAAGTTCCGGAAACACGGTGCGCAGTGTTGGTATACGTGCACGTTGACGTGTTTAACGCCAGTGAGGCTTGCACGCACCGAGGGAGGTTTCGCGCTTCAAAGTCTTGCACGGGAATTTGAATAAAATAAATACTTTTCAGCCAACGAGAAAATTCAACTCACCGCTGTCTACTGATGAGAGCAAAAGCCGCCAGCCACAAAGCGCAAACGAGCCGATCCACCCCAGACCGAATCCAAAGTATAGGTAAGAGGAGCAACGTATGCACGTGTACAGACGGTGAAATTTTATAACAACAACTCGTGAAAATGCAATGGTATGGATAGCACAGTGAGAAAAAGTTCGACACCAGCAGCGCGTGCGTGCGTTGCGGCAGCCGTCCGAGGACTGACTGACTGCGGACCAATACCGGAGGTAAGGCTGCTGCGCTCTCGGGCGCCCCGTTAGCCGCTACACGTGCTCAGCAGCACGGCGCGTTGCCACGGCTCTGTGCGTATATACCCCTAGTACATGTACGCCCCCGTTCGCCATCGTCTTTGACGATGTTGTTTGTTTTTCTTGGGTGGTTATTGGCTGGCGGGAAATAAGAAGATATACTTTTGGCTGGATTGATGGACCGCTTGGCATGTACGTGTCTATTGTCTGGGGCTACTTGGCTCGAGGGATGATACGACGGTGCAAAAAAAAAAAAAAAAAAAAAAAAAATAGAAGAGACGAAATGGACACGTATGTTTATTGGGGTGCCGTTTTGAGGAAGACGATGATGAGGGGCTATTAAGGAAAGTGGGGCGATTTTTTTGTTAAGCTCGAGCTGTGGCATTGCAAATGGGAATTTCGAGGGAACGACATATGGATCCCCGTGCTCGTTGGAGACTAAAAATAATTTTTTTCGCAACGTGGTTAACAAAATGTTTACCATTCGTTTCTAAATTGCATATTGTGCAAGTGTTGCGTGGTTACATAAAAAAACACCAAGTCCCACACTATCGCTGTCCCTGCGTTGTGCCTGTCTGCGTTATGCCTCCACAAAAAAAAAAAAACCATTTTTATTCAAAGTAAAAAAAATAATAATTATTCCGTCGATAATCGCAAATTCGCCTTCATTAAAGATAGCAAAGTTTCAGAGAGTAAGACTATTGCCGTATCCTATCAAATTTTTCTCCTAAACGCACAGAAAAAGTATTATTTCGCTTCGTGGTGCAGGGAAAAGAACAAAGACACGAAATTTGTCGCAGAAGCTGTTAGCCAGCACGAAAAAGAAAATTAGAGTTTATTTTATTTTTCCGAGGAAAATATGAAAAATGGCATTGCCCGCAGCTGGTTTACCGCAAAGTTTTGCACGTCCTGCTGCAGAAAGTGCACTTAATTGTGCGCCTCGCCTCAGGCAACCAAACTTTCGGGATCGACTTAGCCGCACGTTTACCAGGGGCCTGAAGAGGATACGTGAGAGATTCCGTAAAAAAGGATCTGGTAAACGGTTCTTAAACAAAAATTAAAATTCAGATTTTTTATGCTTACGTACCCGATGTGACACTTTTTTTTGATGTTTTTGAAATTATTAACTTTTTTTATTTCATTTATAAAAATTTACATTGTTACATTTTAGATTTTTCCGATAGTGGCTGGTCAGAAATTAAAAATACACTAGTTAAAAAATGCAGAAAGAACTGAATAATAATAATAATAATACAGATCAAAAGTTATACTAGTGTTTTGAGCTTATAACAATAGCTGCAGAAATGCAGCAAACGAGATTGGAATCGCGGAAAACTCTTGTTTTTCTCGGGGTTGATGTATTATAATATTCATAAAGCGTAAGTAAAACTCATAAACTACCTCCGATATTGATATGGAATGCGATGCCACTATTTTGTGTATTCTTTATCAGTTTGTAAAAAATATGTGTAATGCAGAACAACATAATTCAAAAATAAGTACATGAGAATTCATTAAATCAAGAGAAATACTTGTTTTAAATAATTTCAAATTTAAATGTGCTTGAAGCAAATTATCAATTACAAATACATTCCCAATTTTTTAATGTAATTTTTTCATTCAGAATCAAACAAAAATTTTTTTCGTAAATTTACGAAACATATTTAGAACTAAGTATTCTCTTTGGATACTTTGAGTATTCATTGAAATTAATTGTAATACTTGTTTAAACATTTTTTATTCCATCTTGATTGAAATCATTATTATTATTTTTTTTTAGGAGGATGGCATACATTTATAATTTAAATTGTTAAACCATTTTCAACTTTACTGTACATCCCTGGAAAGTATAAATAATTATAATAGAAGATTTAGGGCATACGAAAAAGGAAATCCTAGTGCAGAGCTTGAAACAATGTCGAAGTAATTTTCTCAAAATAATATGCAAGCAATACGGAAGCACGGGAGCTCCTGTAGAGTTCTCTTTCTCGCACCCCCCGTTAAAAAAAACTCAAAACAGCACTTTTCAGAGCCTGAAATATCTCGGGATCGCGAGCGTCGTTAATTACTTCGCAACGAGCAAAACTTTGCGTTCCCGTGCAAAAAAGTTCACACGAGCCTCGTCACGGGAAAAAAAGGCAGGCCTCCCCAGCGAAAGAGTTGGTGCGCGATACGATCCCCCTAGAAGCCAAAATACCGTAAACTCCTCCAGCCCTCGCCGAATAATGAAGAATCGGCGGGCTATACCTACTTATTTTTTATCTTTGTTCCGCACACAACATTTTTATACCGTGTTGTATGTAAGTATACAGCACATATTCGAGGACGAGTGCGAGGTAGCGTACACCGAATTTCCGGCCTGCGCTCTAGGTAATGTTAATAAAGCGTGCTTTTATTTTATAACTACCTAATTTTTTGTTACTGTATTATTTTTTTTTAAATAAGCTTGTTTTCTAAAAACTAAAAAATCACTGCCACGCACCTCTTAGTTTATGATACTTGTTTCGAGTTGGTGCGTGCGTTGATCTCAATGTCGAGTACCAATGTTGAGGATGTAATTCACTTTTTTTTTTTTTTTTTTTTTTTTTCGCCATCAGGCATTTCACCCAGGCAAATGTATTTTTATAGCGCGCCCGCGAACTTCTTTTCGATGCACGTGGTATCTTTCAAAAAATTTAATGAAGCATGGTATGATAGCAGGGGAATTTTTTACGTTTCCGTGTCTCAGTTTCCACTTTTCCTAAGATATGGTGCAAAAGTCGAGCCTTTTAGATGCAAATTGGAGAAAGAAACTTTTATGTATACAATATACGCCGCCTAAAAAGTCCACATCGTTCGGGGACAAACTTCTCCAGCGCATACGAAGCAGTTTGGGCTGCCTTTGTGATCACTGGGAGGGAAAATCTGAATTTTTTTTTCGACCCCCTTAATTGATCCGAGCGCAATCATCGCGACACATACCTTCCGAGCGGAACTCGCAGCAGCGGTGCGATGGTATACTTAATTGCCGAGAATCGTCGGGTCGCCGAGATTCGGTGCACTTGAATAAGCAACGAAGCGCGCGAGCGACGGCGTTTTAATTGTCGCGAGTGGGGATCAATTAATTCGACGGATGGGTACAGCTGTATCGCTGCCTTGGGGGATGGGGGAACTACGTCGTTTGTTGTCGATGTTGTCGAGTATCGAGGGTCCGACCTAGATTTCAGTCAGGATGGAGGGTTGTTTTCGTTAATTGGTGACTATTATTTGGTGTATCGATTATCGTAGGATGCCATTGGAATTACGTGTATTTGTATGGTATAAGCATAGGTGTCTCCATGTATAATATACGTAAATTACATAGGTATGTAAGTTGGTAAAAATATTACATACAGTAGAATACGGAAACTACAAACTGTTTTTTTTTCCCTTGAACTATAAGTCATTTGATACGATAAGATTTTAGTACATAGAATACAATACATATTTTATTTTGGGTAAAAAATGACAAATAAAGAAAAAAAACAAGATGGTAAAAAAAATTTAAAAGAGTTTACGTAGGAAAAGAAAATAAACGAGAATGTTTGCTTTTAAAATCGGAGTGGTTATCCGACATAAAAAATATTTTATAAAATACGAGTAGTTTTATTAGTGAAATCTCAAAATCATTAAATCCTCAGTTCCCTACAACGTTAAACGTATTACGCGCTAAAAATGTGGATGGATTTTTATTTTACGAAAATTTTAAACTTTGAACTGAACACGACTTAGAATTCTTCTATTAACGAGTTTATAAAAGAAACAAAGTTATTTGTTTCCAAGTGTAATGCGTCATCGATGATACAAATTCCGTAAACATTTATCAGTAATATTTTAGATATATCTAAATAAGATAGATATTTATGAAATTTGACATTTTATGAGTTAGTCATTGATGACGCATTATACTTGGAAAATAGTAATTATGATTTTTATCAAGTCGTTAACTAAAGAGTTCTAAATTGTGTTTAATCTGAAATTGTGAAAATTTTAGAAAAAGACACTTATCTAGCAAATATTTTTCACTAGTATAATAATAAATATATTGAATGGTGAANTTTTAGTTATTTTTCAAACGTTTTATCAGCAGTACCATTATATATTATGTTATTTAAATCTAGTAATACGCAAAAAAAAAAAAAAAAAAACCATTTTTATCATTGTCCGAAAAAAAACAATACAAACAAATGGAAAACAAAAGTCTGGCAGAATCGTAATTATTGGAAAAGTTAGAGAAAAACTTTGTATCATGGATTGATATGCCCTCGGGAAAAGCGTACATCTAATGGAAGAGATAGCTATTTGCGCTTTTTATTGCGTTCTGATAATAAACCGCGTATACGATACATAAAACCGCGCCCTATCGGGTAATCGAGAATATTACCCGACCCCAGTCGTGGATACCGATACTCACATTGTTTTTCTTTTTTTTGTATGTTTTTCAAGTCGGGCTTGTAATTCGCCGCTGTGCTGTTTGCTCATTTTTTTTCGAAGCTTCTGTTTTTTCTTTATTCAACTTCGCCGTACAACTTTTTTTTAATAATTCTTAACCTGATTGGCCCGCACGATTGCTCGGTGTGGTATATTCTCGGGAGCGACGCAATCATCACTCACACGAAATAATCACGCTTGCGAATCTCATTTGGGGGGTCCCTATTATTTTAATCGCTTTTCAGGGGACGCCGTTTCGCGCGTGGCTCGACTCGGCATTGCGAAAGTCATCGTGCACCTTTTAACGGACTTCTCAAGAGTCGAGTCACTCTGTACTCGTCACCCGCAAGCCAGATACGTATCCGCCTTTCGTGAATTCAAACGTGCCTCTCTATGGTGGTTGCCAGCTTTTGTTGCGTTGGAAAAACCTTGATTTTGTTTGTAAAAAAACATTAATTAAAATAATCGGTGCCGGCATTTGATTGTACGCGTTAATCAATTTGCGTTATTTGTGCGGGAATTTTAATCTAACGGTTTAATTAATTCTTACGAATACCCGTTGCAGCGAGATGCGTTTGCTGCGAACGGAGTATACCTACCTCTTTTTTTTTTCACGGAAATTGGCGCGCTAGGAATTCACTGGATAAACGGGATATTTCAATGATTTTTCCGCTCAGCGGTAAGTTTCAACTTTGTTTTAACCTGCATCAAAACGAAAGTTAAAACAACAAAAATCCATGTAAAAGCTTTGCCTCGATAAATCCGACATTTAAAACTTTCCCAACGTTTCCGTGCCATTAGGAAATGGAGTCTCGATTGGAGTTTTTTCGCACTTTAGCTATAGTACTGGGTAAAAAATAACACGCGTTTCGTAAAATTGCAAATTTTTTTTTCATCCAGAATTTATCAAGCAGGCGATGACTTTTCCAATCGTGTGTTACGTTCGACCCACTTTTTCGTGTCATTTTGTACCAGTAGAGTTTAGCTCTCCCCTTTAAAAATACGAGAAAAAGACGCGAAAGGGAGGGTGCGTACGGCACATCTCCATATAAATCCACTTTGACCGTGTCCGCCGGGCAACCGGCCCGTAAATACACGCGTGCCCGAAGGTCGACGGTGTATACATGTATATCTCCACATTTTATACCCATCCCCATTGGATGACGGACAAACTCGAACTGCCGATCATCAATATCGGAGGATTATGTTTCCCACCGTAGCCCTGTTACACGTGCGTGTGCGTCATTTTGTCGTCTTCCTTTCACGACCCGAATGCGAAACCGCCGATTTATTAGCCGAATTTCCGAACAACCGAGACTCTTACAACACTATCTACAAGGGCGTATGACGACTCCTACGGTGGGGCTGAAACGAGTGATGCTCCGTGAACCAGATACTGCAGAAATTCCATTTTTGATCCGCGATCAAACGAAGAGTAGAAATAAAATGTAAATTAATGACGACCCATCACGGCCCGTTGGACCCGAGCGACGCTCGCTCGATGGAACAAAGAGCCGCGTCTCGGGCATCGGGGAGGAGAAAAACACATCGTCTAATTAATACTCATCCGCGTACTGCACAGCCAGGTACATCTGTTTTAATCCCATTAAAACGCAACGAGGCATAGGAGCGGCGGATCACGCGATCGCTAATTCCTCCATCCGCGATAATAATCAGGCGAGGGTGGAAGGGGAAAAATGTCATCGCCATCCCTGCCCCCCCAAGCTTGTATCCATCCTGGGGCGCCCCACCCTTGGTAAATAGATACCCGGCAGGTGGGTGCACGCGAGGCTTGCTCGATTGGATTATCCGGATAATTCCGTCAGTTATCTCGTTCACCTCCATACCGTCCGACGCGGAGTCGAAACTTCGAGAGGTGCGAGCCCCTGCACGGCCAAACTTTTACTCATACACAATTTGGCGCGCGCCTCTCGCCCATGTGTATGTATTTCAGTTGGAAGGGGCTGGTCTGCGGGACGTGCTTTTTTTGATCGCAAGGTGCGTTTCAACGAGAGGAGTAACAATGTTGAAGGCCCATTGAGTACATTCATACATGTGTGTCATTCACAGTGACGTTCACATGGAATCCGTTTTGAATTCATATTTTTTAGACTTGTTTGCTGAGAATATCTTCAGTATACTTGTATAACACAGTGCTCTCAATGAAATTTTTGACAGCGAAAGTAACTCACTGAAAATTGTACAAGTCTTATACAGTCCTACTTATCTCGGCTGTGGGATAAACTATGCGGGTGATCTGATTAACTGGTAAAATCAAGTGTGCGCATATTTTTGTTCCATTTTACCTGATGCCTATGAAACGTTAAAAACGTCATGTGGAGCGTCATAGAAAATTCATTCTTATAAAAGCGTTGAACCCCAGAGATTTTCACAGCAAAGAGAGCCGAAGAAGCAATCTGGCCTAATCTACTTTTATACCGTGCCATTGCAAGTAAAAGTTCATCGGAGCACCCATTTCTTTGATACTTTTAATAGTTCCACGCTCGTCTGGGGAAAAAAAAAAAAAAAAAAAAAAAAAAAAACTGGAAGCAATCGCGGTGTCCCAGTCGTCGTTTGGTCCTTGGTGTTATTTAGAAATTATTCGATTCCCATACGTTCTAGGCAAAAGTTTCCGACCCGCGAGGACGAACCCTGGGTACGTCGGTTGTAACAGCTTTTTAAAAGTGTCTCGAGGAAAAAAAAACGGCAACTCTGGGCGCGCTCACGAAATTTTAAATAACTTGGGGCAAGATTTTTTGTCCCCCCTCCTTCGCGAGAAGAGTCCGGAAAGTCTTTCGAAAAGTTGTCGGTTTATTGCAGCGCGAAATTTTCGCAATCTGCATAAATAGTCGGACCCCTCCTCCCCGGAGGGAGGGTAACCGTTTTTACGCCAAGCGTTTAAAAGCTAAATTTTGTAATAGCCGCTCTGTTTGAGGATCGGAAATTTCGGGTATGAAACTGCGCTTTCACGCACGTGTAAAGGTAGCATTTTGATGGAATTGGCAAAGGTCCGAAATTATCGTCGTGCGGCAGCCAACCAATGATTGCTAAATCACTGAAATTGGTAGCATCGCGTTTCAAGAGACTGCGAGGTTTTATTATTCATCCTCCCTCTTTTTTATTCGTTTAATCATCCCGCGTGTGTTCAAAGTGTAATTTATTTTATACCGTAATAAAACACTCGGGTGTCTGGTTGTATATGTACACGTTGCGAGGGAGGGGGGGAGGGATAAAATTTCAACTGCATGGAGACAAAAGAAAAAAAAGCTTTGTATTTTCAGCTTCCCGAATACTCAAATCTATTGCTATACGCGTGTACGCGGTGTCTCGGATGTTTAAACGTCTCGCTCATTTTCACGTATTTTTAACGCAAGGACTCAAAAAACAGGTCCAACGTGTAGATTCGAGCGATCCTCCCCCAACAGCAAACTCGCCGGGGAATCTAGTGGCAAACAGGAAGCAAATAGTTTGCCGTTGCTCGTGGCGCATAAACGCTCGGCAGTTGACAGTTTTTGCTTGATTAATTGCCAAATTTCACGTGGAAACGTACCCACGTTTCACGCCCTCGGCATCAAAAGGATGGCTTGCCGATTCGGTGCACCACCACGCGTACAGTTGCGTATACACATCCGCAGCGGAGATTTATCGCCGCGTCGTCTTTTCGCAGTTGGCTGTATCCCGAAATCTGCGAGTATATCGCGCCGAGGAGCCGAATAATTCAGGCGACGCGGACGCTCGGGCGTGTGTACCTTTTGATGAATAATTCGGACGAAGGGGGCGTCGTTCGATATGGACCCGTCGCGGATGCTACTGCCTTACACGCGCTATTTCACTTCGCAGCCTGTCGTACACGTTACGTACACACTCGTCACTTTGCGGTGGGAATAATTAAAATCATTCGCGTGCGCTGTAGGTGGGATATTTTGCTCATTCGTTTACTTGATCTCCGAAAAAAGTCCCCACTCTCGGCTTGAATCGAACCAACTGTGAATCACAATCTGCAACCGTCAGATTTTTTTGTTACTCGTTTGTAAACGATTGATGGTACAATTTGATCAAGCGTGTGATTTTGTGATTTAGAATTATCCGAGTACCTTTGTCGGCGAATCAAGGAATATTTTGCGTACGTTACATGCAACGCAGATATCTCGAAAAACAAAAAAGACCAAAGTCAACGCGTCGACATTACTTTTCGTTTATTTTTCAGCTCGCGCGGGGGTGTAAGCCGTCGCTGGATTATCTTCCGTCAACGAATGTAAATAAATGCTCGATGATTCGATGTGGTTGTAGGGGGAGATTTTTTTTTTTTTGACGCGAAACTTTAGCCTATTTTGCAAATACAATGGGTTTGATTTACACCGTGAATATCCAAAAGGCTTTGGAATAGGTAATCTCCGTTTATTTATAGCATTTGATGTTATTTGAGAAAAAAATGTTTATGGATATATTTTGTCATGAAAAACTACAGCTCCATTTAAACGGAAAGTCTATGAAAAAAAAAAAAAATTTCTGACCCCAGAGTACTCGTTATACCGTCCAGAGCGTATAGCATTTGAAATCTGCTTCGGTAGCTCTTCCAATGGGGTATTGTGTGGATGTAACGGGCAGCTCTTTGGCCACGTCGACATAAACACACGAGTGCTGGAGCAGATTCTATACGCGCGATGGAGGCTATATGATCAGAAAATTTTTCGATCCTCCCTCTAGTGGGGTCGTCCGCTTCTGCTGGTGCTCGATGGTACGGACAGGATGTATTGTGAGCCTGTGATGAATAGAAGAGTACCGATGGGTAAAAATAAAAAATAATTACACGACTCGACTGGTTTAAAGGTTCTCCCGATAAACTATATGCATTTGTCATCTATGACCATCAAAATCATCCGATGAACCTGTAAATACGTAATCATATTTTATCTTTCGAGTACAAGTAAGCTATTCCTACTAAAAAAGGTGAGTCCCTTACCATTCGACCATGACCATAGTCAAGCTACAAAATCCTCAATCCACAATTAATTCTCAATTGATGGATCGGTCCGAGTGTCACTCGGTCAACGTCACCACCGTTCCGATGTTTCATTTTACATACACAGCAAAACTTTTTCTGCCGCAAAGCTAATCGTAAGTATTAATCAAACACTCTTAGTTTTGGGGCTCAATTTACATTCATGGAAGCGACGCATTACCACTGGGGGTTGGGGGGAGTTTAATTTTGAAAAAAACCTGCCGTCACAGCGAATTTCCCGCTCAAAATCACCGAAAAACGTTTCGGCCGTTGATTTTTAAACTTTCACTCCGCAAAGTGCTAGAAAGCTTGCAGCCCGCGTGATTTACCATTCACAATGAAAGCTCCATTCGTTCTCTCGCGGACTGATTGGAAATCCCGTGCCCGGATTGAGACTTTTCGCGCAAAGCTCGAACAAACGCGGAAAAGATGGATGCAGGGGCATTAGTTTTCCCGCTAGCGCGAATTATTGATGGATCCGCCTGGAAACTTTTCGAATGATCCGGTACACCAGGAAAATCAAAAGAAAAAAAATAAACACCATTTCCGTGCTACAAAAAAAAATTTGCCCTTCGAGGTGCTCGACTCAAGAAAAGCTCCAATCAGCGAGGGAGAAACAGAGGGACAAAGAGGGCTCTCTCGAAAAAATATCCCTTCGAGGATTCATGAAGAGTCCGAGTGTGCTCGTGAAACGATTCGCGTCAGCGCAGCGCCCGTCGTACTGTATACCTGCATCCGCGGTCGAGTACATCTAGGAGCGATGAGCCGCACACAAGGAGGAGTATACGGGGAGGGGCATTATTTCCCTGTCAGTTGCACAGTGCGTCCCCATTTACACACGCGCGCCTCCAACCAACAGTTCTTTGCCTCTTCTCTCTGGTGCGACGACGCTACGAGCCTCTTTACCCTCCACAGCCAAACTTATTATTCCGAAGAGGGGATTGGGCACGCGTGTGCTTTTGCAATTTTCATCCGGCAGCCGTGGAGTTACAGGAGGTAATTCTATTTGCCGTTTTGTGCGTCAGATGGGTACACTCTTAAGATTCAATTTTGATTGTTGTTTCATGAGCGTAGAGCGAAGGAAAGGCTGAAGCAAGGCGGGAGAGCGCTGCAAGTAACTCGAGGGTTTTTACGGGGAAACTTTTTAAACCCATACGCTCCGTTATCGTGCGGATATTAACAAGTTTGATCGTCTCGTGTAATAAAATGGTACGCCACGTGTAGTGGCCATTGGCTCACAAAGTAGAGTCGAGGTAAGGAGCAAACAGCGCGCCAATCGAGGAGTAATGTTTCGAGAGCGACCGGTCGAATCACTACTGTATAATGACAGCCATCAAAGGATAACGTATTTGCGAACTGCGGAGAGGCACAAATCAAAGGGCAACCGTGTTGTGTATATATATATCCAATACTGCGGTCACGTAATCAAAGGGCACTGGTTTACAGACACGCGGCACAGCTTTTCCACATCATTTCGATGGACTCTTCAAAGTCAAACTTTTCTTACCTATTATTGGATGCTTCATTTTTACTTTATTTTTCACGTGCTCTATGGGTACCTGCTCTACGTGACTCCGGTCGCCATATTTATTTATTTAACGCTTCACGTGATATCGATCAGTTGCTTGTTTTTAACATTAAATCTCGACGCGTCGGCGGTAACTTTGGCGTCGTTTACCACGAGACATGAAGAAAAATATTAAACTCCCAGTGAAATGTTTCCAAAAGATGCGTCGTCGGTACAAAAATTGATAGAAGAACCAATGAAAAGATTACCGAAAAAGCCGGGGAAAAACAGAAAAAAGTAACGCCGCGGTCGATCAATTTCAAAAGCAATTGGAAACCAAACAAGATCATTACGAGGGAGGAAATAGCGCACCTCCGATATATCCAGGCTGTGCGCGAACACATGGGCGATCTGAGATCGATAATCCCCTTGAATTACCAACTAGATTGACTTTCGAAATTTCACGCTTACGGACGGCGGCGACCACACCACGTACGCGTGTGTATTTAATCGGCGAACGGGCGCGGCGTCCATCGACCATAGTATAATTAGATGCTGGCGTTAGTTTGTAAAGGGCGAAAAAGAGCCGCTCAATTATTTGGATTTACGCTCGGGAGCAAACGGTCGCTTGCCTTTGGGTGCGATTATATGGGGGGGTGTCGCAAATCGATCGGTAGCGGCTCGCGTTCATCGGTGTCTGCCCATCCACGGGATAGAGAACACGACAGGATGGAAAAGTTGATCTCGCTCTGTACCTCTATCGACACGTACTTATATTGGTGGGTATTATAGTTGCCACTCGAATTCCGTGCTGAATTCTACTGGTGTGTAAAATTACCTTTTACGCGTCCCCGATTTCGTGGCTTGTAATACCGAGCGTGTATATTAATTAAATTCCCAATTAATCGGTCTACGGTACGAGGCGAGCGTCGCTCGGATTGCTCGATTTTTCAGGATTTAATTACGACAGCTATGATTTATGAGAATCAGAATTAGAACCCTATCATCGTCATTTGATTTTCATTTGATGTACGATTGCGTTTTAATGATACATATCCACTCATTGCTTTTAATGATTTGCGTACATGGTAATATATATTTTTATTGACTATTATTAAGGATGAGCTTCTACCCAATGGATTAAATAAATAAGCCACGAATTTTCCGTACTGCTTTTCGTGTAATAATAGTTATGCTGTGTACCTACTTAATTTTCAAATAACGGCAAACCTGCATTGTGATTCAAGGTAGGGTGGAACCTTACCGACTAACGGTTACCTGTCCGTTACAGATTTCCGTGCGCCGATAAGCAAATTTCTAAATGTTCATATACGGGTAAAAATAATGAAATCAAAAAATACATACTATTAAAAATATTTTAATCATCTTAAATTACTATAATAATATTATTTTTATTTTTATCAGTAAAATAAATTTATTCCTGGGTTGAATTATCACTTTTTTCCGTCTCAGCAGTTTTGATTTTCTCTATCAACATAACAGTTAGCACAGATTGTTTTTCAAGAGATTTCATACCTTTGTCAATAGATCCGAGAATCCCGTTAATCTCTCGGAAATTCTGAAAACGAAGTAAAAATTAAAATAAAGACAATCACTTTACAACACACGATATATTACCCAAAAAAAAGTCAACCATAACCTCACCTGTTTTAGATTTTCGTACAACGCTAGCGTTTTCTTTTCATCGTATTCTTCCGGGGGTTCGTAAAACGAGCTCATCACCGAGCTCTGATCCATTTCAACCGTACTGCTCATTGTAATCTATGTGAATTACAATTGTAAACGTAATTTCAAACGAAATGTCACTGTAGTGTCAACAAAACTCTCGTACTTTACTTTATACCTGTACCCACACCAAGAATTTAAAGTCTTTTTCCCGCAATTTTGTACAACATGAAAACACGAAAATCTCCAAATGATCAAGACAGATACCCAGCACCTCATGTTTATTACTACTTTTACTACATGTATGTTAGTCATTATTATTAAACAGGTAAGTAAAAATAAATAACTTACATTTTTAAAAATTTTAAGTATAAAAATAACATACGTATATATCATTATCTCAAACCTTGTTTCAGATTTTCTGTATCTTGCGCGTATGTTGGCTACCCTGGAACACTGTAAAAACTCTAAACGTGGCAAAATCAAAGTTGATAAAAGCCACAACGAAATGAATTGGCGCAGCTTGTAACAATTCGACAAACGTAAATCCCCTGTAAGCCCTTTGAAAGCTCATTATTGATTGTTGAACATAAATAATGTAGTATGTATAGGGTAGGACTATTGTTTCTTAAACTAGCGTCAATGTAACGCGTCATTTTTAACGATATTAGGTACCGATGAATTGCCAATGAGCTTACAGCAATCCCTGATGGTAGAAGCGCATACGTCACATATTGGCACAATGTATGACAAAAAGATAAATCTAAAATGTTGTCGACGTAAAACAAATAATTGTCAAAGGACTGCGTTTGAAAAATTTACCCACGTAGGCACATGCCGATTACCGATCTTTCCTCCGAAAAAAACTGGAAAACCACCCTTCCACCCCATCGGTTCGACAAAAATCCGAGAGCACGTCCCGGTCATCCCCTTCCACAACTTACCGAGCAACAATCTCTTCCGAGGGCATATATATTATAATATGCATATATTATATAGACACCCACATGGTATCCACCCGCGCACGCGTACACAGGGAAAAAGCCAAAAGGCGCAGCGCCTCCACTTGAACAAACACACAGGCACACGTACGTACACCCCCGCAGGGAAAGCCATTACAGTGTAATCCCCAGATGGTCCACTGCGACACACGCAAACACACTCCGGCTCAACGATAGTTGGTTCATTCATGTGCCGAGGCCCCTCGTACCTCCATAAAATACATCGCGTGCGAGTGTATAATCTCAAATACTCGAAAGCGTGTGCACGCAGCTCGGCCTCTCTCTCCCTCACGAGCAAATAAAATATATATCTTTTGCTGGCACAGCGAGCATAGGTATTATACATCACTTACCGAATAACACTTGTATATATATATATATACCCACGCGAGCTGTGTGTCGCGGGAGAGGCGTGCGGAGAACGAGAGACGCTAGTAGGTAGTGTACAGGGGAGCCGCGCGTGGGTTACCTTATATGGCGATCGCCGAGGAGATCGCTCGGAGTTTCTTGGGCTCCGAGGCGCGTTGGTGCTCCGTGAACGGACCCGAGTGCGGATAAAATTTTTTTCCTGCCGGTGCGACGCGACAAAAAGTGTCAAAAAAAAAAAAAAAACACCCCTTCCGTTTTTCCCGCGAGCTGTGAGTCGAATTGATTTTTCGAGCGACAAACAAGGGTGAGGTGCGTATGGTCGAGGGCGCGGCGTTTGGAGGATCGAAGAAAAAGGGGCGCAGCGCGACGTTGGATCACTAGGACGAAAGCGACGGCCCCACCGCTCTCGACGGGAGCGAGAAGAAAGTAAGCCCGAGGCCGACGGAGTCTCGCCGGAAATACACATACGTGTATATCGTTGGTTATTGTGCTCCGGTCTGGCCCGTTTTTCCACTCTTCTTCTTCTGCACATATTATCTCTCTCTCCCTCTCTCACGGGACGTGCATCTATACGTGTGCGTGTGTGTTCCGATGGGCTTGCTCTTCTAATATCACCTCGCGGGTTGAACGATGGGCTGCTGCCTGTGTATGGGTCTCCGGTGCATGTGACCCTTTTTTTTCTTCTTTTTTCAACCCTTGTTCGGGACTTTGCTGTGTTTCCCTATATTTTCCGCGAGTGTGTGCATCCGGCAAGTGCCGCTGGCTTTTTCGAAAATCAAAAGGACCGTGAAGCGTTTGTCATGGGTTGGCACAGCTACGTGACTCGTTGGGATAAAATTGGTAAATGCATTATATGACTTATACAATCATCGGAAACTCCTCGTTTGATCCCACCTCCTTCCCGAGTCGTTTTTTCGGATTGTGTGAAAAAAAAAAAAAAAAAAAAAAAAGGCTCTGTTATTATCGAAGCTTAATCGATTCGATCGAGTCCAAACATCCGCAAGATGTATACTAGAGAGTTTCGGGGGTCCGATCAATAGGGTATTTTGCAAGTGGCGGTGACAGCATGCGCCTCGCTTCTCCAATACCGTCACGTGTCCGCTGGTTTTCGCGGAAAAATTTCATTTCGCAATTCTCCCCGCCTCTGATTTTTAAATCTCACCTGCGGACAAAGTTACGCCAGAGACGCCCGTTTGAAGCCTGGGTTGGGCAACGCTCTCGTCGTATGTGCGTGGGTGATCGGGTTTTATCTCAACACCTACAGCAAAGACGGACACACGCGTCTTGGAAATCTTTCGGCTGCATTCACGGGCAGATGGATATCTCGCGCCGATTAATCGATACTTGCTTGTTTACGTAAGACGCTGGGATGAGGGGTTTCGATTTTATGGACTGCGCACAAAAAAAAAAAAAAAGTCATCGACTCCTTTAACTTGGGGTTCCGGGCTCGTTTGTTAAAGTGCTTATTTTGGCGAACGACTGATTCTTGAAATTACACCCTGGAAAATCACCAATGCAATGGGTGCTTTTCTGCTTCGATATTAAATTGTTGAATAACTTGTACAGCTGAGATAATTTTAATTGACCGTTTGCTTGCGAAAATATCTTAATGGCACGGCTGATTCATGTTATTTGTTGCCGAGCGATCAATCATCCAACTCATTTTCAAAACAATCGTTCGAGCTTTATTTTGATACGGTGTTTTTTTACACACACGTCCCATTGGTCACTTCAACCCAATGACTTTTATATTTTTCTAACTATAATATCCTTTTTTTTTTTGATTACGTAAATTTGTACATTAGGCCCAGCTGGAAGCTGCCAAGAAAATCTGAGTCAGTGCATTAATAATAGCTTACCGTTTGTTTCGCTGTCCAGTTGCGCGTCTAACTTTGCTCCCGAGAGTCGTATTTATATACACTGATGAAAAAAAAAAAAAAAAAAAAAAAAAAAAAACTGGAAGCAAATTAATTAGCGCATGATGAGACAACTTAAAACTCGAATAATTTGACATTTCAGAGGAGTCGCGTAAACATGGTACAGCTCATTCGTGAGTAATAAAAAAAAAAAAAAAAAACAAAAAAAAAACAAAAAAAAACAAAAATCCACCGACAACACTAACAGCTACGCAATGAAAATGAATGCTTCTTTAAACTTGTGTTTGGCAATGAGCAGCTGCATGATCATTAACATGAGCAATGAAAGGTAATGTGTTCTCTTGATTCGCCCCATTTTTATTTCGTCAATATATTACTCAATCGATCAATCCCATAAATTTAGCCCAATGAGTAAGACGTGCCACTTTGTACGTATATAGATGTATAGACCACAGTATAGTGAACAGCGTGTCGAGGAATTTTTTTTTTTCCTCCAAGTATATGCGAGTGTTAACTCAAAACACATTGCTCACGCTAGCTTTTTAAGGATCATAATTTTCTCTCGGCTCGCTTTTTCATCGCTCACTTGCACGAGTAATATTCTTGTATTTATCTTAACACCCGAACTTCCGATCCCGCAATACTTTTCACTAGATAGACAAACGCTTTTTCTCCCTCGTAGCCAAAAGTAACAATAATCACTCGAACACAAACAATACGTTTGTCAAACGCAATCAAGTTGATTTGAAAAAAAAAAAAAAAAAAAAAAACCAATAGACGAATCTTTTGACCGCAGGAATGAGTCGCAGCTCGAGGTGGTTCCTGTCGCTGTTACTGATATCATGGACGAGTACCAGCCTGATGGCCCAGCGCACATCAAAGCCGACTGGCACGAACGCTTGTATCAGCAAGCAATCGTGCCACGAGTGCATCCAAACGCCGAGCTGCGCCTGGTGCTCCATGCCCGTGAGTATATTTCATTCTTTTTTTTGTCCAACCCCCGTCACCCCTTTCCCCAGTTGAAACATCGAGTTTCACTTCCATTACCTCACCCCCAGAACTTTGAGGACAAAAGATGTTTCCTCCCGCACGTGAACACGAGGATCTCCGAGGAGTGCCCGGACAACTACACCTTCAACCCGGACAACGTGTACATCAAAGTGCGGCAAAAGGAGCTGTGGAAGGGCAGCTACACCATAAACCCCGGTAGGGAGGAGGGCATCGCTTGGGAGGCGGGTGGTCAGCAATCCTCCAGCGGAAGCGTCAACGTCAAGGGAGAAAGTGGGAGCAGCGCGTCGGCCAGCGACAGGAGCGAGGCCGTCCAGCTCTACCCACAGGAGATAAACCTCAAGCTCCGAATAAGTGAGGCCAATATATTTATACACCGTGTACCCTTTTAACCCTTTTACCGTGCTGACGATGATGTGTGCTCGCAGACGAGGCCCAAAAGATCAAGATCGAGTACGCCCAGGCTGAGGACTACCCCGTGGACCTGTACTACCTGATGGACCTGTCCAACTCGATGAAGGACGACAAGCAGAAACTGTCGGACCTTGGGCAACTCCTCGTCGAGAGCATGAGCAACATCACGAGCAACTTCAGGCTCGGCTTTGGCAGCTTCGTCGACAAGGTCGTCATGCCCTACGTCAGCATGGTCCCGAAAGCGTGAGTACTCGGCCAAATAATAATTGGAAAAAGGGGTATCGTGAGCTCGATAAATTTTGTGCTTTCCTGTCGCAGATTGCTCGAGCCCTGCGATGGTTGCGCTGCTCCGTACGGCTACAGGAACCACATGCCGCTGTCCCAGAACACCCAAAGATTCGCGGTAAACGACATCTCTTTGTACATATGTATACAGTACATGATAATTATGCTTGCGAATAAAAAGCAACAACGTTACGGTATGTATAGAAAGAGGTGCACGACGCGCCGGTCTCCGGGAACTTGGACGCCCCCGAGGGTGGCTTCGACGCCATAATGCAGGCCATAGTCTGCCGGGACGAGATCCAGTGGCGGGAGAAGGCGCGCAAGCTCCTGCTCTTTTCGACAGACGCGGGGTTCCACTTTGCCGGTGACGGCAAGCTCAGCGGGATCGTCAAGCCGAACGACGGCTGCTGCCACCTCGACAGGAACGGCCTGTACACCCACTCGACCCTCCAGGACTACCCGAGCATATCGCAGATCAACCTCAAGGTCAAGGAGAACTCGGTCAACCTCATATGGGCCGTCACCGAGGAGCAGATCAAGGTTTACCAAGCCCTCACCAAGCACATCGAAGGCTCGTACGCGGCCAAGCTCAGCGAGGACTCGAGCAACATCGTCGATCTCGTTCGCGAGCAGTACAACGCCATATCGAGCTCGATCGAGATGAAGGACACTGCCAGCAACTACGTCGGCATCAAGTACTTTTCCAGCTGCCTTGGAGGGGGCCCCCTCGTCGAGACCAACAAGTGCGACGGCTTGAAGGTGGGGAACAAGGTTGAGTTCACGACCGAGATCATGATGTCCGCCTGTCCGAAGAACCGCTCCGAGTGGAAACAGAAGTTCCTCATCTATCCCGTGAGTTTTTGTTCCTCGTCTTTATTGTTTTGATTCCCCCTTGGCACCGTCTTGGACCGGGATGAGGGATGGATTGATCGTTATTCTCCCACAGGTCGGTATAAACGAGTCTTTGACGGTGAACCTGGAGATGATATGCGACTGCCAGTGCGAGAACAGCGGCGAGCCGGGTTTCGAGTACAAGTCGAAAAAGTGCAACAACCACGGGGATCTGAGCTGCGGCGTGTGCATGTGCGACGACGGCTACTTTGGTAAGAAATGCGAGTGCGGAGCCAACGACAATCGGCAGATGCTCGTCAACGAGTTTGCCTGTCGGCGGGACAACACGACCAACGTCGACTGCAACGGCCGGGGCGTGTGCGAGTGCAACGTTTGCGCCTGCAATCGCAGGGACGAGCCCGAGGTGAGGGACACCGCAAACAACCTTGTTACAGCAAAGAGGGCTTTTTTTTTTCAAACTACGTTTCATTGATTTTCGCAGATGATATGGGGACAGTACTGCGAGTGCGACAATTTCTCGTGCGATCGGCGAAACAATACCATTTGCTCGGGCCACGGGTCGTGCAATTGCGGCACCTGTATATGCAACAAGGGCTGGAAGGGCGACGCCTGCGAGTGCAGCGACGACACGAGCACTTGCATCAGGCACGGGCTCGAGTGCTCTGGACACGTGAGTGTGGCTTTTACTCATTGTTTATTTTTTCCGCTCTTTACCATCTTACATTTTATCAAGAGGACTCTATTTGAGGCATATGTAGAAGATAAAGTCCTTGATAATGTATTTTCACAGTTCAGAGAATTCTTCACAATGTAACAGTTGTGAAATCGTTCATGAGTATATATTTAAGCTGTACTTGATGAAAAAAAAAAAAAAAATTTTTTTTATTCTCAGGGCGTGTGCGAGTGCGGCAAGTGCAAGTGCAACATCGAGGGCGAGCACCGCTACTCGGGTCAGTACTGTCAGATCTGCCGCACGTGCCCGAGCCGCTGCGAAGAGCTGAAGCCCTGCGTCCTGTGCAAAGCCTTCAAGGCGGGGAACCTGACCGAGGAGGAGTGCAACAGCACGTGCGTCAACTTTGTACCCGAGATCGTCGAGACCCTCGAGGTCGACGTCGACCAGGAGGAGACCGGCTGCTGGGGCTACGACGAGCAGGACTGCAAGTACTACTTTGCCTACTACTACAACATGACGACGAATCAGCTCCACGTCAAGGTACAGAAGGCACGGGAGTGTCCGCCTCAGGTGTACGTGCTGGCCATCGTGCTCGGGGTCATAATGGCCGTGGTCCTCATAGGGCTGGCGATTTTGCTCGTCTGGAAGCTTGCCACGACGATTCACGACAGAAACGAGTTCGCGAGGTTCGAGAAGGAGAGGATGATGGCCAAATGGGATGCCGTGAGTTGTGCTCGGATTTTTTTTTTTTTTTTTTTCTTTAGTTGCCAGCGGCGCGCCAACAAGATTATTTTTGTGCTTACAGAGTGAAAATCCGATCTACAGACAGGCCACCTCGACTTTCAAAAATCCCACCTACACGGCGAGCTCGGCTCACATGTCGATGCACCAACACATGCACCACAAGTGAGGCGCGGGAGTTCAACCATATTTGGATGAACGATCGAAAGCAGTGGATTATCCGGCGTTATCTTGTTCTTCCAAACTTCAATGACTCAAAGGATGCTGTACGCACGACGTGGCCATAATAATATTAATATTAATAATAGTAATAATAATAATAATTATAATAATTTTTCGGGCGCAACTTTTGCAAAGAGTTGGCTCCACTGAATCATTTTTATCCTTGTAAGTATTTCTCGTAGAGAAACTCGTTTACACAAAGTCTATTGATTGTTAGAGACTGAAGATATTCGTAAATTATGTGTTATTGAAAAAAACAAACAAAAAAAGAAAAAAAAAGAAAAAAGAAAAACACAATACTGCCATACTGTGGACTCTACAGCCAGTGCTTCGAAAGAAAAGTCCATACGTATTAAATATATGCATGTTTGTGTGATGATGTTATACTTACCCGTGCTGGTAGTGACTAATTGACGATGAAGCAACAAATAATGTATCTCTAGTGATCGTCGCTTCGTCCAAGCACAGAGATGCACATTTGTAGAATTTTAAATCTGTCTCCAACTGTAGCAAATCTAAAATGTAAAAGTGCCTTCCTCGGTAGCCTTAAATTTTTATCTCCCAATGTTATAAATACTAACGTAACGCTGCAACTGTGTGTCATTATAATGATAAGCATTTACTTTCAGATTTGCGTATACAAAATACGCATGTACGACTGGAAGTTACAGTATTTCCTGAAAAAATCATCAAAACCCGTCAATTAAAGGAGATAAATTCAGTGTACTTTGAAACTTTTGCATTTTACAAAATTGAATTTATGGTAAAATTATCATACACAAACAGGATCCACACGTAAATTCGTTTTCACACTTTATTCAAACTTGCCTTCGTAAATTTAGTTTATTTATATAAATAATTTATATAAATTGCGATTAACAAAAAATATTTGTACATACTTACTTGCCTGTATGAACGCTCAAATTCTGTATCGACTATACGAACTATGATTATAATAATGAGTTTGCAGATTTAAACGGCAGCTAACGAGAATAGTAACGATAGCGCTCGAGTCAACGCGAGATTCTGAATATTTTCTCAGGATATCGTGACTTGAAAGTCGATAACGTTTACTCATACTTAAAGTGTACGTCTGAAAAAGGCGCCTTGAAACCGAGTGCAATCCATTTATGGGCTATGAGCCTTGAAAACTAACGTAATAGTAAGCGATTCCATTTTCAAGATAAACGTCATAACTTTCATCGAGTCCCATTGAAATACGTGTTTGCATTAATTTAATTTTACTTATTCTCGTAATTATATACTTAATAATTTATCAAAGATTTATATAAATATATATTTTAACAATAACTGTACATAATTTAATAAATTTTACATAACTTATCCTGATAATTTTATTTTAAATCCCACATGAAATTTTTTTTTTTTTATATAATATTCGTGTGACGTCACGACTGAGCTCTTAAGATGTAAAAAAATATAAGTATGGCTTATTACAACTTTGCCATTTTTTTCAAACTTATAAATGTTTACTCTACACTTATATACGATTACCACGTGTAAAGTAAATCAACAATTGATACGTACAAAAACACATTTACGGGTGGTCGGCAATATCTCATTCTACAAGTGCAGCTGGAGTTAAGCTAGCTTATATAAGTTGACGTGCGTGTATGCAAAATATATATATAATTAATAAAAATGTGCATTATAAGTAAAAGTATATTTTAAAATAAATAATAAATTAAATTAATGTTAAATACCAATGAAATTATTTATTAATGTTTTATTTACTAAATTAATATATTTAAAGTAGGTATTTTTTGCGGAACAAAATGTAATTGCTCGTTACAACAATTTGCGGTTTCCCAGGAAAAACTTGATTATTTTTAAAAACAGCGAGGCGTATAAATTAACTTATAAACTTACACTTCCTGCCCGCCCTCGTTAAAGCCCCTTTTTTGCAAAACATTTGCATAATCGCATCTCCTCCGTTGCCGCTGCTAGCCCGCATCCCATTACGTTCCGTCCAAATTTCACGAAATGCAGGAGTAACACTTTTAAAAAACATCCGCATTATTTATTTGCCCATGAAAATTTTCAACCCCATAACTATTGCATCAAAGACGTAAAATCGTATACGCGGTATATGGGTGAAAACGAGCGAGACGAAAAAAAAGGGGGTGTAAGCTTCGAAGAAAGGGATACATCGTATATATACACGTAAGAAAAAGAGGCCGCTCGCGCAGGAAGCACCGGCGAATAAATATTCATATGGTGTTCCCGGTAATTTTTCGCGCGTGACACCGCCGCCGCGCCGGCTCCTCTGCTCTTTGTTCGAAAAGAAGCCACGCGCGCCGTGGAGCCGAGGGCTTTGAATTATTGTCCGGGAGTAAAAACCGCAGCCGGGAATCGACGTCGGCCGCGAGGATTTTCGATGAATTTTAAATCGCGGGACCCTCCCCTATCTACTCTGCTTATCTGGATTCGCTCGTTTTCTTCTGCTTCCCACGTGTACACATTTCACGAGAAATTCAACTTATTTCCGTGTACCCACGTATCGTTTTGTACCGTACGTACATTTGAATTGAAAATTATTTTTTTTCAACTTTTATTACAATCCTTTTTTTCAGACTTTAATGAAATTGTATTGCGTGACGAATATTTTTGACGTGCTCTCTCTCTAGAGTAAGATTACCATTTATAGGTACGTGGGTTATTAATTAATTTACAATTACTTTTTTTTTAGGAAATTCACAGGAAATTTTTCGGCGTACGATTGCCAATTAATGAAATTCTATGTTCAGTCGATGGTAAGTCATTTCAATATGCGTCGCAAATTCATCTCTTGAACGACGTGCACTGGCATTGCTGGAAAAACTATTTGAATATTAAGTATTTAAACTGATTAACGATGAAGTAAGCGTCAATCTCTAGTCCCATTTGCTCTCATTAGCATTCGAAAGGCTGGCATGTATTGCACGATTAAATTAGGTTATTCGATGCAATTTTTTTTTAAATTGTAATTATTTTCGTTCCAGATTTATTGAGAAATGATTACGTCAAACGTATTTTTCGTGTCAGCAATCTCAATATCTTGCTTCGAAAATATGAATTTTATTTAAAATCCTTGACATATGTACGTATTTTTTTTTTTTTTTTTGCTCAATGCCCTTAAATTAATTTATGACCAACTTTATTTTTCTTTCTCTTCTTCATCCATGCCCTTATGCAATATCGCATTTTTTTGCTGTTACGTAAATTCTTCCATAAGAGCGAGCATATCTACTACTTTTTTTTTCACGAGTTACATAAGAAACACTAATGCGTTTTAACTATTCCATACCACAAGATATTTCATTGAAAAAGCACAAACTATTCCAAGTAAAAATCTAATAGAAGGCAGAGATAACAATTTCCGTCGGACAAACGTAAGCTCTCTCGCATCATTTTTGAAGAAGCCCTTGACAGCGGGTTTCGATATTTTTTGTCCTTCCTTTTTGCTTAATCCGAAGCTTATAACAATTTCATGGCTAAAAGCAAAATGGGTTGTAAAATAGAACAAAATCCCCTGTTGTTCCTGTAGCTTTTACTAAAAATTTCCCCGAAGCTTTTATACTTACTCTGACGAGTCCAGATGTAAAGTGCTCTTTTGTGTGTGCCCTTCTCGTATCGCTTTTTAAGCATACGTACGTTGTTATGCGTGTAGGTGCTTGAAGCTCACTCGATGTGGAGAAGCTCTTGTTTGATATTTTACGTTGAAGCAATGAAAATTGTACAAGTACAGAAAGAGTTATGAATTAAAAAAATACGCTCCCTCGAATCAAATAAGCCTCGTGGCTCTTGGTAATACGGAAAGATGCACGTTAATTAGCCTCAGTGCCAATTTCGAGTCCATTGTCGAAAGAGCGCATTGTTTTACGGAATAAACTTTGTTTTTTTTTTTTTTTTTTTTTCCTTTTACCTAATTTGATAATTTGAATATTTAAATTTCTCGGTAATTCATTTTGTCCATGTCGGGCCACTGTTTTAATCTTTTTCGGCGTTATTTGCATAATGATGAATAAAGCCAAGACGAAGCTCTAATAAATTAGCATGCTTTCTGTTAGTATTGCACAATATATAATAAACTGGCTGACTTTTGGCGAAAAAGGAATCGATCCCTCGCTCATTTAAATTACAATTTTCCATAACATGCTACAACGCGCATTTAAAGATTTCGCACCTGCTTTACTAACAATTGCTAAAAAGAATACCATGAACGTATTTATTGCGGTCTTGGGGGAAAAAAAACGGGACAGGGGGAGGGGTACAGTCGCGTTTGTGAATTATTTTTGGAATCTGGAATAAAGCCAAGGTATGTAACCCTGCCGCGCTTTTCGACGATCTCGCGCGTGCAGTTGAAGATAAACTTAGCGCACTTTATTCGCGAGTCGTTCGCATCATTGATATCACGTTGTTGGGTGCATTTGACAAGTATTAAATTTCACGCGAAAGAAAAAATAAAAATACGAAATATACGGAATGGGGTGTACGATACGGCGGCGTATCTATTACGCATCGCGTAACTTATCATTTTTTATTCATCGCATTTCACATGAGCCGCAGATGTGGTGAATAAAGTTGCAACTGGGTAATGCGCAAATTTTTAATATTACATCAACGTAATGAAACATTTCCGAAACACCTGTTGCTTTGATTTGTAGCGAAAAAAATAAGATTGTACCGATATTACAAACGTCATTTAATTACCACATAGTTTGAATGTAACTTTTACTATCAATAAAACATTTGATTTATCGCACCCTTCCTGTTAATATACTTACTACGTCTGTGTTGAAAAAAAAAGAAAAAAAACGTGAAACCGAGTAAATTAACCAGGAGCTTGCATGATTTGTCGACCGAAATAACATTTCGCGGGATCTATGTGGAACGGTGGCGAAAGGGCCATAAATATATCAGGAGTACCGGCAGATGAAAAGTTCGTGTCCGATCAGTTAAAAAAATCGATCGAATAATTATTGCAGTTTTCGGCTGCAGTAAGACATTTATCAAAATTTGTACTCCTAAAAATTAGTTACTGAGAATCAATACCAACTTGTGGTAGCTATTTTCTACATCAAACAATATTTCACCAGTTGAATTAGTATTTGAACCAAATTGACATTTTGATCTCTTATGAAAAAATATTACAAGGAAAATCATTTGGATCTACAAGTTTGACATAATATTCTGTGTTGAAAAAAACTGTAGGCTTCATTAAAACACATTTCATTTTTCTTTAATTTTTTATCGTTTTCAATAATGGTTTTTGTCAATAAAAAGTAAGATTTTAAGTACCAAACACTTATATGGTCATTATTTATTTCCCTGCTTTTAGTGATTCGTTAGATTTAAAACCTCTAATGGATTTCTTGAAGGAACGTATGGAACAAAAATATATATGTGTGCCACATATGAATTTGTAAAGTTATGGTAAAAAAACGTATTTTTTTCTTCAAATGACTAAAATGGCTGAGAACTTTTGATCTCAGCTGAAACTCGTCGAAATGCAAATCATTAGGTACTTATATATAAAGTAATCTACACATGTCACGTAAATATTTCGTACAAGCCTTAAATTACTCTTTTGATCCCTCAAAAATACGAATCAAGCAACGGTCAATAACTTGCTTGCTTACAATGTTGCACTCACGCACTTCTCGGACAATAAAACAGGTGACAAAAGTTTAGCAGCCGTTATTTAAGGAGCCCGAATAAAGGAAAAAAAAAACGATCTTACCAACTACCTAGACGTATACCCATAGCTACGAGTAATAGGTGGGCAGAGTCGTAAACCGAGCGCCCAGCTCATAATAACGCGTAAATCCGACGTTTTTATTGTCCATCAGAGTAGTTGGCGTTTGTTATCAAAGGAGAGAGAGTACAGACACCCACCCTTGTACGTATATAAGCTACTTAGTGCACAACTGCGGCAAGCTTAAGAACTTTTCTGTTCAGCATACGAGGAAGTAAGAAATAAAATAAAAATATAAGCACCTCGATAAGTTGGGCTCGCACCCTCATTCCGAGTGTTTATACGCGCGTTAAAACCGGCCAAATATTTTATTTCACTGCATTCTAAGTGTGGCTAAGTCAATGGCCCAGTATCATGATAACAACACATACCGCATGTCGCTAAAATGGAAAATTGATCGTAACAGCTACAGGTGGAGCGAGTGTTTCAATTACAGTATTATTTCAAGCCCAAATGCATCCGGCTGTTAGGCGAAAATCATTCCTACACTTGTCTGTCGATCGGACAGGTATGGACGTGGGGTCGTAAAGCTTCCCCCCTTTCCTCGTAAGCTCCATTCCCGATGCAACAGCCGCTGCTACCGACGCAACGAAAACTCGTTCGCTTTATTACCGCTTAATGGCCGAGCTATTTATGTACACGCCCGTGTGTACAGGTAACCGGTGGTCCTCACCCGAGGGCAGAGCAGCAGCCGATTTGCCTCGATAACAGACCGGTAAATCGGTTTCAATTTTTTCGAGCCTCGGCTATTTGTGAATGAACAATGTTATCCCGCTTTGGGCGCGTGAAATCAGATCTCTCGGCGCCATGTGGACGTGCACTTTATTTGATGTATACCAGCAATTTTGCGCCCCTGCCCCACACTATTTTTGTCTCACCCCCCTACCTTTCGTACTTCCTCTATCTCCTGTTTTTTTTCCCCTTTGGGTGCCATCTTGCTTATGTTCTATGCTACACAATGTGCCATTGGACAAAGGCGAAAGGAAGCCGGGAAAAGAGCACAAAATGGATCTTTTGATTTCGTCAAATTTATTGGCTTACTCGAGGATACATGGTCGAGGAAATAAACAGCTGTGAATGGTCCAGGTAAAGCTCTGCCGACGGACGTGGATACAATGAGAGTCGACACGCTTGCAAAAGTGAAAAAAAAAAAAAAAAAAAAAAGAGGCATGACATGGATTATGCGTGAGTCACTCGGAGGGTGAATAAAAGATGATACCGTCCCGTAATGGCGATTCATGCAATGCCACTCTGCTCATGGGGGTAACCGTACATACATTTTTCATGAATTTTATTTAAAGCTTTGCGTATTATTCATCAGATGGATAGGTATATGGAAGTGATGTGTATCAGCGTTTCGTCAGACAATCGGTGATTAATATTTCATCTCTTAAGCGATTGGCTGAGACGTTTGTTTCTTGAATTATTTATGATTTGTAAAAAAAAAAAAAATCACGCTAATAATAAACGGATCTGGATAGTTTGAAAAAAAAATTTGATAAAACAATTAGCTACGTGAGAAAAACTCGTGCAATTACGAAAAATTAACGGAACATGTATGTTCCCGCACAATTTATCTGATGAATGCAACACGGAATATACATGTGCGCAAAATCATGAAAGCTTCTTGGAAAGCTCTTGGATTATCACTCGCATGCCAAGTAGAGCGTGATGTTTTATTACGCCCATCATTCAACATTTTCAATAGTACAGAGAGTACATATGCTGAGAAACGTCAAAGTTACCTAAAGACAAATTCGTAATTCGCAAGATTCGCAATGAAATCCAACTCTTGATTCGCTCAAAATATGCACTCTTACGGCGGGTGTAAAGGAAGCAGCGAGTTCTCGCCGGGAGGTAAATTCCCGTGTCCCGCCTCCTCCCCCACGAAAAAGAGCGAGGGGCAGAAGAACTTTGCTCTCCCGCGCGGGCATCTAATTAAGTCGTTATTAATCTCACCGAGTTGTCGGCGCGCCATGAATATTCATACCAAGGCGCGAAGAGTACACGCACGTATATACACGCACAGTTGGATACCTCGCGCCCCGATACAGCTATTTATACGGCACAGACCTATATATATACCGCTTGTGCACGCACGCAGAGTTACGCTGCGCCCACCGTGGGAGGGAGAGCAATAAAAGTGCTGGCTCGTATATATTAGCCAACTGATGAATTATTGCTCGAAATTTTACGTCCGCGCTCTGCAGTATAAGTCAGAGGCCGAGAGTGAGGAGCCGAGGGGTGGGGGTAGCTCCGGCGCACGTGGAAACGTCCCCGATATGTAATAAGAAACCAGAGAGGGCTTGAATTAATGCCGGGGTATATTTCTCCCGGCGAGAGTATCTCTTTGTCGCCGGTGGAACGGAACTCGCGTCGCTCTCCGTGTATAGGTGTACCTGCGCTTTTTCTCCCTACTCTCGCACGAAACGCGCACTCCAAAGTTTTATTTGTTTTTCCTTTCTTTTTCCCGTATATACGTTCTCGCTTCACTACAGGTAAGTTTTAACTAAGCGAGAAGGGCCATGGCTTAGTTTGGATTGACTTTTGCTGTGCGCATATACGATGTTACGTTCTCGCAAAGTACTAAATGATGTAACGCAAAGTTTGGTTACGTGGAATCGGAGAGGACGAAGAAGAAGCAAAAACGTCGATACACGTGGGGCAAGGAGAGTTGGCAGATAATTCACCGCTAATAGTAAGAGTCAATTCGTTGGGCTGAACGTATTACTTTTTTCCTGAAACGAGGTCACACGAGTGAGAATCTGGTATTAGCTTTGAAGACTGAAAACGAGTTTCTGAGAATCAAGAGACTGTGGGCTATAATAGTTTCAAGTAAATAACCTATTGAAATAATTGAATAAGAACATTTTTTTAAATTAAAGTGATGTCACGTTATTTCAGAAGAGTATTTACTCGATGGTATTCTATAGTGAACCTTATCTTGCTCTCAAGATTTATTATTATTATAATAATGAGTTTGCAGATTTAAACGGCANGATGATCATTAAATTTTTAGTAAAAAAATTATTTTTTACTATTCTGTGTTAAATGATTTGTCAGAAAACTCACGTAATAATACATGGTGAGTTTATGTTGCACTATCAGTCATGAAACCTATGAAATCAATGGTCATGATATTTGCGTTCATGTGACGATAGAGAGCTATTATTCTTTTTTTTTTAGTAAAAAAATTATTTGACAGCAAAATAATGGAATCAGTTGAAAAATTCAATCCAAGTTTGGTCGTGTTGTCAACACGATTGCAGAGTCAGTAATGAACTTTGCTCGCTTGTCTCCACAACTGAAAATAGTTCAATCAAGAGCGGCATTGCCGATGAATTTGATTTCTCGGCAACAGTCCCCGACTGTTTCTATTTCGATACCTTTGGTTAGCTGCACGTGTACCACTCGAGATATAATTAGTATATTTTTCAATAATATAGTTATCTTAAATGAATTTGGTTTCGATTATAATTCAATTGCACGGCCAAGTCGCAGAAAATGCTTACGCCCGACTATTCGCGTACTCGTACTACTGAATAACTCTGTACACCGCGAAATTTCGGAAATTCGACGTTGTAAAGTTTGTTTAAAGGTATTAATTACAATGAGAGTCGGATATTGAAGCAAGAGAAGGACAGGGTACTCTTGAGTTAATACGAACACATCATTATTATTCGTCAAGTGATTCTCGAGTAAACAGAATACGGGAGAACACTGACAATCGGAGTAAGGAGCTTAGTGAATCAGAAGAGAGGAGGAGGAGGAAAGGAGACCCTCTTGGTATAAATGTGCCATCATTATCCTGACTCCATTCCGAGCGATGCAAGCGTTCTAATCCCTGCGAATGGACCAATTGACTATCCATCTACCGTCGAACCCGATACATTCTGACCTACTTTGCAGAGGGAAAACGAAGACGCGCCCGATCTTCTGCTCGAGTACCTTTGTACTTTAAAGATCGTCTTGATCATTTTGGTCACCTCTGGGGGAGGTTATCGATACACCGATGGAAAATCGAGGGAACTCGTGGTGCTTCAGGTAGAGTTTTTACCATGCCTGATTTGATTCACGGCTGCGTACGGAAATTCGACGAATTTGTAAATTAATTAATTAAAAAACAGCTTCATCTGCGGTGAAATAAAAAATTTTGTGTGGGGTAATTGAGTCGTTGAAAAATAAAAAATTGCGTCTAGATTCCAAGGAACGATAATTAACACTCAAGTACGATATTGTTTGATTGAAACTGGCAAGTGAAGCTATTAAAATTCATGGCAATTAATTTATACAATCTTTTTTTAACAAAAAAAAACAAACTCCACAGTAATGGAAATTGAAATTCAATATCGAAAAAACAATAACTGGTCTTTGGGTTTTTAAATAGTTTATTTTTTCCTCTCGCAGCAAAAAAAAAAAAAAAGAACTAGTCAAGCGTATTTATTCATTTGCCTATTGAATTTCGCGGCTGCTCCTCCGCCCATACGACAAAGAGAGATTGACCGAGTGAGTATCTTTTTTTGGCCGCGCGTATCGCCGAATCGGAAGGAACTCGAAAAATAGAGCCACAACGGTGGCCTGGTGGAAAATTAAAATCCATCAAGGCGTAAATTGAACGATGGCGCGAGTCCGTGAGCCATCAATCGCTCGGGGTTTAATTAAAAGCCACGGAGTCCCACGCGCCGGTACCGACGCTGGTTTGTTTATCCACCCGTACCCTGTGCTCCTCTTCGACAATGTCTATTGTACACACATTCGCGACGCGGTGACTCCTTACAATGGCCAGCGTGACGTGCTCCGAGTGCGTGTACTTTGCCGTATCGGCCTTGCGAAAGGAATAGTCGATTATAGTCTCGGTATTGGATATACTTTAACGGAGAACAGAAAAATACAATATACACCTCGAAAATTATTCTTATTATTTTTTATGTAAAAAAAGGAATCGTGGAAAGCACTCTAAAAATAATTATGCACCGGAGCTTGGTTTTCAAAAAGATTAAACGTTGCTCCGATACTTCCAGTTCCCATTATCTTTTTAAACAGCTTTTTAACAGTCACAAGTAAAAATGGTCAAACGAGAGGTCATACGCTTCGACGGACAAAGTTAATAAAACAAACAGGTAACGTCAGGACTCAGGTTTAAGTTGAAACGAAAAACCCACTTTTCATCATCATAAAACGTTTGTCGCCCCCGGCTTGTTCTAAGATTAACTATACGTATAAAAAAATTACCTTGTTGTGCATCGCAAAATTGTTTTTTCACAGAGAGAGCCAATCTAGTTTCGTGAAAAGGGAAGCAACGGAGAGCTCATCCAGGATAATATTCCATCGAGTATGAAAGCTCCGGGGGAAAAAAATGTCCACCAACGCGAGATAACCAAGTGCAGGAGCTTGCCGGAGGGGGAGAAGCTGGTTAGATAAGCGCACCGTAGACGCGGCAAAGACAGAGGAAGGGGACAAGTTTGGGCTCGAAGCTATTCTCCCAATCGCCGGGTATTTAGATACTGCACGGGAGTCTATGGGCTACGTCCGCTTGTGCACATCCTAGCCACGAGTAGCTCTGGCTTTCAACGCGATAACACTTGGATGTTATTTGGTACAGCGGACCGTGTGGAGGATCAGAGGCAAACGCTGCACTGAACTGCAATTTGTGAGTATTAAAAGCAAGCTCGATGATTTTTGTTGTTGTCAAAGTTGCACGTTCGTATTCCCGGCTCAAGGGCTACGCCAGTTTTCGAGTTTCAGCGGGAGCTCATAAGCCCCCAGCGAAGCAATATTTCTTCGAGCAGCGCTTGATTTGCGCATCATCCCGGCTTTCGCGCCGAGCCCCGGCCGTACCTAACTGCTCTTTCGGCCCAAAAAACTTGGACAACTTCCCGGTTCCTCGGCTGTACACCCGAGCGAGGAGCACTTGCGTGCTCGCCGGGCATGTTCGTCCTCAAGCTCCCCTGCTCGAGAGATTACAGCAAAGTCACGGGAGTCGCAAATCAGGCCGCCAACTTGAAGTGGAACAGCTGCAGCTGGAGAGTATCAACGCCACGCCCCCTCCCCGTTGCCATAGTCGGGCGCTTTTAATTTAATTCGCGTCGCACGCGCGATGCGAAGAAAGGGAGCACACGTCCTTGTCGATACGCACACCCGTCGCAGGTATACATATACAGAGATGCCACTCTGAGCAAAAGACGCGAGGGCGTCTCGCCGCGTCCTCGAGTAATTTAAATTACCCATACGTGGAGGGCATTTGCTTGGCTGTCTTGTTGCCCGAGATTCCCAAATGTCGCCCGTCACTTGGCTCGAGGACGCCTACCCCTCGCTTGGGTGACTTTTTGTTCCAACACGGCGATTTTTCAGTGTCTCGCTCGGTGCTTACACGCCGTCCGTGCTACCGGGGAACGGAGATTCGATTCTGGCGTATACAAGTAGTGCAGATCCTCACGGTAATGTGATTGGATGCCGAGCGAGTGGAGCGTCGAATTTTTTTTCAACCCCCACCCTTCCATCGTCCTTGCACCGGAGATGTTTTGACTATCGAGCTTGTTTATCACGCGTGCGCGTGTCGCGTATATTGTACGTGTGCCAAAACCCACGTGAGTGCCCCGCGTACAGCTCAGTGTTGGCAAACTGGAGCAAAAAAACAACCATTTACAGACCCTTCTTTTTTTTTTCTTCTTCCGTTATCCTCATTTGTCCGTCTGTATGTTTAGCTTCTTTCCTCTTCGTTTCCGTCCGTACTGGAAGTTTTTCCCTTTTGCACCCATAGTGGCACAGCAGATGCTCGCTGATGGAGAGACGGACTCGCGAGCCGCAATTTTCCACTTTCCGTTACAAGCTCCCTCCCTCCTACGAGTCTTATTTCTCCTTTTGCATGATTTTTCCGGCTCCCGTGTGTACTCTTACCTACACGTTTTTCCTCTCGAGTGTATGATATTCGTACCGCGTGCGTGCATACCGCTCGCAGTGCGCCTCGACGCGCAATTTAGGACGGTATTTTATATATTTTTTTTTTTTTCCATAAGCCCTTTTCAACATTTTTTTTTCCCACCCCGTCGGCGCGAGACTCCGAGCTATTTTAAATTAAAAGTACCGTTGCGCGGTATTTGCAGCTTCTTTATCACGCAGTTCGCTCTCTGCGGCGTTTGGACGGGCGTTCTTTAGCTTTTATACAAAATAATATTCCCCCCCCCCCCATTTTCATTATTTCGCATGTTTTTCAAGGCTTTCGTGGCAAAAGCAAAATCTCCATACTCCACGGGTAATCTTTTTTTGTTCTCACAGCGCTCCACAAATGCAATTACTTTTCAAGTTACGAAAATGTTTTTTTTTTTTTTCTTTTTTCAATGCAAGCTTCGAGCAAGACTCAATATCATTTGCAGGTTACGAGTGTCAGTAGTCCTGGAAGAAGGAAGGAAGGTTACGTGCCCAATAAGCGTAGTGAGCATTGATTGTCATACCGACCCCATGTGAGTAGAGGAAAAAAAAATGCTCGAGTCGAAAACATCAAAGAGGTCGTCGTCAGCCTTGCTAAGCGATCTCATCGATGGAATTCCGATAAACGACGAAAATTGGCGCTGCATCGTAGCCATGCTCGTGGAATCTCGCGAGGATCAATCGGCGCTTTATACGTCGAAATTGAACGAGGCGTGCAAAAACGGCCCCAGAAAGGCCATCCGTAATATCAGTCGCGATCAAATGCTGACGACACTCGGAGCAATCAGCACAAACAAAGGTTAGAAGCCCTCTCTGCCCCCGACGAAGAAAAAAAAATTGGAAAAAAAATTAGAGGTCCCGTGAAATGTACCAACCCCCTCGACTCAATTAAGTAAGTAGTGCCGAGCAACTGCAGAGGGGAATCCGGTGGTGCGCGCGTGCCGAGCTGGAGCGGTCCACGGGAGACAGCGCCGTGGGGGCGAGCCCCTCGGAGGCCCGGCTAATCAAGTGGATGATTTACGAAGCACGACTCGAGTTTCTGGCAAGAGAAGCGGAGGAGCTCGAGCTGGCTGGCGAGCGCGACCGGGAATTCCTGGCTCTGCAGCAGTGCGCAAAAACCACGCGAACCGACTCGGCAGGGCGCAAGCCCAACTCACGGCTCAGGAGACGGGGCGAGGAGTGGCGCGACCGCGCGTACGTCACCGATGCTCCCGAGAACGGTCAGCTTTTTTTTTACCATCCCACCTCCCACGATAGCATCCCTATTTTACGATTTACAAGAAAAATTGCGGAATTGCATTCATTTTGAAGCTCGTTTGTCGCTACGGTGGAGAAATTAACTTTTTCTTTGACCTGGTCCACTTAAACTTCCAATATGTGCGTACTTGCGGCGAATTGTAATGGCCAAATAATTGTTGGCTCACAGGTCCCAACATGTACGTCCTCTTGACGGGCTTTCGCGATCCTGGCCTGCCCCTCGAACTAATTAAGCTCGGAGTGCCCCTGCGCTGCATTCTTAGGCTCGAAAATCTCGAAGAGTCGAAGCTCGCAAGTTCAACCAATTTTTCCTCCACGCTCGATTCCTTCGAGTACGTTTCGTTACCCACGCAATACCCGAGCTTCGAAAGACTCCAAAGGGGCACTTTTTTTAAGCCCAGCGATATTGTTTAGAGCAACGCTCGGGGAAAAAAGGGAGGTGGACTTTTGGCGGGACTTTGACGCTACCTGCCTCTCGAGCGACCTGTTCGTCCGGCCGTACTGCCAACCTCGGCGACCCGATGCCGATCTCGAGGCAATCTACGATGGAGCGTCTTACGTGCTGTACGACGTGCACCATACGCTACGGGCCCACGAGGCGTACCTGAGGAGCATGAGGGTGGTGGAGCTCGAGGATCCGAGGCCCGATAAGCTAAGAATGTCGGGATACTACGAGTCGATGGACAAACTGCCCGATGGGTATTTCTCTGTGCGTCTGCTGCTGGAAGCCCTACTGCTACAGGCCGTCGAGAATATGAAAGACGCGGGTAAGGATGAGTCGAGGGTTTCCGGTGGTTTATTCTTTTTCAAATGATTAGTATTCAGAGAAATTTTAAAATGGTGTATACCTTCTTGAGACCGGTAATGGAAAGAAATCTCCAACTCGGGGAGGAAAAAGTAAAAGTTTCCTCGATACTCCTCGGCCGAGAAGTTTTGTTTTTCTTTGGCTGTTCTCATCGCGGTTGAAAGACAAGACGGGCAAAAATTGCTCCTTCGACGGCTACGGGGAAATTTTTCCTTGAAAAGAGCTCGGACTTTGCTTCCACGGCTTCTCCATACCAAATTACTTTTCGAAAAAAGTGAATGTTCGCGCGTAGCTTGATACTCTTCTTTTTCGATTTTCCAATGCAAACGACCCAAAAAACATTTTATCCACCTCGCTACTTTATAGTTCCGACAACGAGCACCAAGCGATATTGTTACACGCGCTTGGACTCTCTATGATTTTTCAAGAGTAGAGTAAAATGCATACGCACGCTTTTGCCCGTTAAATTCGAGCTGTGGCACACAGGAATCGTTATCGAGACGGAATTTCTGCTTTTACAATAATATGGGAGATCCGGAGGGACGTGAAAAATTTGTTTCTCCGTACAAATACCCCACAGAGGAGCAAACACATCAGGAAAACGGCAGTGACGACGTGCATCGCTCGTCTCCTTCGGCCGCGGAGCGCTTAGTCGCGAAACTTCATCGATTGAATTTAAAATACGAGCTGGTACCACCCACCGACGAGGAAGCGTCTCCGCGAGTCTGCTCTGCCGCCGAGCCCGAATTAATTCTTCACGGGGACTCTTTGCGGCTGAACGCTCGTCGGGCCAACCACGAGGCAAAGCTCGACAACTCCAAACTGGAGCCTCTCGAGCAGCCCTTCATCGCCGACGCCTGGAAACGCGCGGCTTACAAAGAGGTGACGCGTGAAATATTCATGCCTGCATGCGCGAGAATCGCTGGTTCTTTTTTGAATTCCTAAATACCTTCGTTTTAGAACAAAAAGTGCAGAAAACACCTGCCTGGGATATTCGAGTACTGCAGGAGGGAGGGCATCGACCGCTCCGGAGCTAAACACCTGCTGAACCTCCTCGGACTCGGGAAACTTATAAACTGCTCTTGCGTGGACTGCCCGTGTGATTCTCAGCAACCCCTTGGTGACTCGTTCATCGGTTCCACAACAGGTGCTCATGCCCAAAATTCCAGGGAAGGTCCCTGCAACGAGGTGGATTCTGACGAGAAAGACAACACGTCAAGTAAGCTCCCAATGATCTCTTGATTCGTCTTACGAGCGAACGACCCTTTGCAGCTCCAAGCTTCGATAGCGTCGAGTCATCGGAAGGGTCGATTCGCATGAGCTCCTGGAGTCCAGCCTCCCGGTTCCCCGATGGTTTTTCCTCGTTGTCCCGGCCACACGGGAGGGAGGTTGCCTCAATGGGTGGTGAGCCGTCTTCCGAGGGCTGTGCCGATGTGTTCGAGCTCTTGGACCCCGTGGAGGACTGGGAGGGGCTCGAGGATTACACCCTAGTGGAGCTGCTCGGGCGCCGGGCCTTTGCCCAAATAGTCGCGGACTGCCTACCGGAGTCGTCCGAGGGTTGCGTTGTTGCCCGACACTTTGCGCCCACCGACTCGATACTGCTCCTCGTCCAGCACCACGAGGTTGGTGGGTGTTTTTATGCCTCGAGCTCGCCGTGCCCGAGCCAAACAAGACCATCCGCTGCTTTATGGCTCACGGGAGCTCCGTCTCCTGGTGCGGCTCGTAAATTATATTCAAACGAGATAGATCCGCGTGCTCGGGGGAGGGCAAGAGCTGTACCAACTTTGGCTGTTTGGCTCATCGAGATTCACCGGTTTCCGAAAGAAAAAAGAAAAAAAAAAAGGCAAAGATAATCGTAAAAAAAAAACAAGAGCAACAACAACAAGAGGCAGCGTGTGCCGAACTCCGACAAAACAATCCCTCATTTCCCGGGCCGCGAGCGATAAGAAAGCGGGCGTCTCGGTGACAAGACAGCCGTGGCCCCCTCGAACTTTTCCAATAACTCGCCCCCACCCTCCCTCTTCGCTTCAGCCGCGGCGTTCCTGCGAGACGACGGAGCAGCGCGTCACGCGTGCCCTGAGGACGCCAGTCTGTCTGGGTGACTTCTGGGAGCACGTCGTGCCCGAGGAGGCTCGATGGTTGGCGCATTGGCGGGACGGCGACGCCGAACTGGCCCTTCGCGGTCTTGGGCCGAGGGGGGATGGCCCCGACTTTCGGGACGAGGACTTTTTTCTCCCCGACTCGCTGAAGGCTGCCGCTCGTCGGGAGAACAGTAGTGGCGACGGGAAATCCCGCTCTCTTGGTATTTCGATCGGCCAACGCTTTTCGTGAGCTGGTAAAAAATCGAGTTGGCACTTTCAGGCAGCGCGAGCTCGTCACAGGCCGAGCGAGAAAATTCCCACGATTTTCTGTTCACCGGCTACGATTTGGGGGTCCAAGGACGGGTCCACGTGTCCAACTACTCGCAGGTGTACCGCGCCAAGGACGGCACTCGCTTGCGCCTCGTTCACGAGAACTGGCTGCTCGGGGATGGCCAAGAGCGCGAGACCACGAGCGTGGAGATCCGGCGATTCGACGAACCGGACAGTTGGACCATTTGGTACCACGAGAGCGGGCCCACGAGGTACTTCAACGTGACGCCGAGCGACGGTGTAGTCGTCGCGTTTTCGAGGAGCGACTCGGGTAACGCCGCGAAAATCAAACGAGCCGAGCTCTCCCTCACGAACCAACGTTTGACAAATCCTGTTGAGCTGATGGATAATTTTGGTAGCAGGATCGTCGCTTTATGACTTCCAAATGTCGTGGTCATCGGGCTTGGTCATCAAACCGGTGGACCTCGATGACACGGTGCACCCGTTTTGTATCCTCCAGCAGCGCGCATCGAAGACACAAGAGCCCGGCCACGAAACGGGGGTGAATAGGGAGACGCAGCGCAAGTACCTGTTCAACGGGGACGTGGTGAAATTTTTCAGCGATGGCACCATCGTCACCTTACGCCCCAATGGGATCGTAATTACCGTCGGGGACAAGGATGGAGGTAAAAAAAAAAAAAAAAAAAAAAAAAAAAAAAAAAAAAAAAAAACATGTTCTACGAGGAGTTGTTTGAGCCGCAGACGCGCAAAGTTTCGTTGAAGGACTCGAGATGTCGACAGCTTGGGAAAGCAAGAAGAGCGCGCCTAGCCTGTACAGCAAGGTACGGGTATTACACTACGTGTATACCCATTTCAATGAATTGTTTAAGCATTTGAACGGAAAGCAAGATCGAGCGAGTGTAGGAAAAAAAAAAAAAAAAAAAAATGAAATCCTCGACGGCGGACCGTAAAAGCGCGCCAATAAAATACACACATTGGTGTATCCTTTCTGCCACGTTAGCCTTGATGATTTTTTTTTATGTAGACATCGTGTGGGTGCGTTTTTTGCGACTCGAGTGAAACGTTGGTCGAAGCTCAGCTGCGCTACACCGTTTTGGAGCTTGACGGTCATCGATACGAGGTCTCCGGGGGCTGGATCGTCCGGGATCTCGAGCGGCTACGCTCGCACGTCGACGAGGACTACCATTTCGAGGAGAAGTTCCTGCGACGCGAGGACGGCACCGACGCGCTGTTTACCGCCGATGCCGAGCTGATTGTCAATTTCCCGGGTACGCTCATCTCCTTTTCACTTTTTGTCCTTCCCTTCCACAGCAGATTCCATCAGTTTTTTTTTTCATCCAAAAACAGATGGCACGCGTACCCTGTCCAGCTGCATCGTAGAAGCCGAAACGGCGAGCTGCGATTGGTCCCAGGACGAGTTGGAGCGGCACTTTGGCGGAAAGGAGCCCGAGGGCTTTGTCTCGGTTCTGAGAAGCCGCGTCCTCGTCGAGCACCCCAACTATGCGGCCTTCGAGTCTTCGGTGAGCGGCTGTCTGCTACTGGGTAGTTCCAGGTCTGCTGAACCGCGCCTCGTGGAGTTGGGGCCTCGAGGTCTGACTACGCTTTGGCTCGACGACCGGGCTCGTGTCGAGGTAAACGATGACATGTCCTCTCAGACAGTTGTCTCCCCTCCCACTTGGTTCTGATAATAAAAAAAAACAAAGCTCAACGACGAAGGTGTTTCGCTGAGGGTGCGTCGAGCCTGCAATTGTGAGGAGACCCGCTTGGTTTTTCCCCATCCCAGCAGTACAAAGGACCCGAATCTACTCGTGGCAGTGCACGACGAGTCGGCTCGGCTGCACGTGAGCCGGGACAACGTGAAGCTTGTCGCGGCGACGGCATCGCCGAGTGAAAACAAAGGCGGCCGTCCATCGGTGGTACCGCCCTCCCACTGTCGGCTGTTTGCCCTGACTCGGGACGGCGAGGCTCACGAGTACCAGCATCGATCGAGCCGGGAGGCGCTCCTCGAGCGAATGCTGACGACGGACGATGAGCAGTCGAGTCTGATTTGTCGGCCCACCGACGGGAGCACGGGGACCGACAGGTGGATCGCGCTAAGGAGCATTGACAGCACCCTCGGGGGTTGGTCCTGTTTCGACAGCCGTACCTTTCACTATCAGGTGAATTTTAATTGTCCCCTCTCTAACGATGTTACCATTGTTTCCATTATCTGATCAACCGAGCTGTGTGGGGACATTCGTGTGACAGTAATAGGACGATACATCATAATTGTTCGACCATCGATTGTTACGAAACGGACTTTTTTTTTTTTTTCAAGTATCATCAGCGTCATTTCAAACTGTTTACTAGTCGACTATCGATTAAAAACAGTTTATCGCGTGTCCCTTTACGATCTCAGTTGTGGAAAAAAAAAAGAAAAAAAAAGATACGATCGTTACGTGTACATTTTCACGCACTCGACCCAGTATCGACGCGACTGTCTATAAACGAGACAAAAGGGTGGTGCGCCACCCCCTGAGCCCTCCGTCCTCGCATCTAGCCGCGCAAATTTATACATCGATCTGAATAATGCATGCATACACGCAACAGACGCCGAGGGCTGAACCATCGGCAAAATACCGTATCAGAGCGAAGGAGGACGAGGAGGAGGAGGAGGAGGAGGACTTGGACTCGTGGACGAGGCCGCTCGCAGTCAAGAGCCCACGACCTATTTTAATTGCTCGGCTTTTCGAGGGTATCCCTCGATCGGGCGGTAAATCCGGGCTGATCGACGCCAAGAGGGCGCTCGTCAATTATTGGCGCGAGGTACGCTTTTTATCTCGCGGGTCCACGTGAGTAGTTTGGAGGGTATCCCACACATTGGCATGAAACGAGTAAACCGTTGCTCGTACATACCGTGACCAACGCGTGTCCTCGGATGACACGTGTATTACGTAAGTGCATGTATAGGTTTACGAAATAATCACGCAGGTGACAACGGGCTCGCCCAACGAGAGAAGCGGAGAAGGAGTTGGGGCACCGACGTGCGAGTGTCAAGGGGATATGGAGACAAGGATGAGGGACATTGCCCGGGACACGACCAACACGATCGATGCGAGGATTTACGAGGCCGGCCGACGGGTTTGCACTGCCTTTCTCTCCATCTCTTTGGGCTTTAAATATGTATTCACGTGTACCGACCATCGCGATGAGTTTCTACTTTTTTTTTTTTTCCTCTCCTCTCTTATAAATTCACGTAAAAGCGAGTCCTCCGGTTACCCCCCCCCCCTCCACCCATGCTCGAGTGTTTCGTTGTCAATTCTGTGGCGAATAATAAGTCGGGTATCGGTTTATCGCGTGTCCTCTCGGTGTAAGGGGTTTTGATAGCGATGGAGATGGGGCATCAAACAATAAAAAAAAAAAACATAAACGCCGCAGCACCTACGACAAATGAAAGCGGAGCGGACGAGGGGCTTGATCGATCTCCGCCCGGGAGGGGAGGAGGAGGAGGATAATGAGTGGCGCCTTTGAAAAATCCGTCCAGTCCTTGGAATCGTTGTCAAGAGATCCTCGCAGGAGATTACGGAGCACCGCCACATCAGCGGCCGAAACAACAAGCGGGGACGAGACGGAGACACCGGGTGGGATCAGAGTGTATGATGTCCTTCTCCTCGTGGCAGAGGGGGAGGAGAAAAATGTATTGTACAAGGTGTCCGAGGATAAGCGAAGAGATCAATTAGCGAGAGCTTCGAGAACAGATACTCCTTGTTAACGCGGGTTTTATTCATTGGACGAAATATATCACTAAGGGTAGGTTTTTTTTTTTTTTTGCCGTGTTAATGGAAATTGTCTTTGCAAAAAAAAAAAAATACCATATGATTGTACTGCTTATTTCTCCGTTAATTAACGCAGCTCGCATTTTACACCAAGTCTGATTCGACTGCACTTTTCCCCTTCGAGTGATACGTTATACTCTTGAATTCGATCGTCCGAGATAACGGTACTCTTTAGTTGCCCTCCTTTCTACCAGACAACGATTTTCCCACCACCTATACACTAATCGAGAAACTTTTCTTTGCTCTCGTTTCGGCAAAAGTTTTGGTACATGTAACATCTGATTTTCGCGGTTATTACTCGACGTATCGAGTGGGTGTGCCACGCCTTTGAGATCGCGTTTCATCCAAAAAAGTGCCCTTCGTTCTCCTTCTCTCTCTCTCTCTCTCTCTCTTTCCCAGCCGTGTGTTCTCGAGTCCGCGGTAAAAGACCGGAAAAATAGGTACAGGTAAACAAACACCCCCCAGGAATAAGAAGTACCTCTCCCACCCACACACGCACAGGCGCACGGTGCATACCGGGACGGATTTTTCTTTGTTTTTACATTACAGGGAACTGAGCGCCCGTCTGCTGTGGCCCCTCGATTTTCAGCTGCTTACCTCTGCCAAGTTTTCAGCGAAGCGTGTGCGCCCTGTGATTTCGGAGCGCATGTGTGGGGTTGTTTTCGCGAACGTGTCCACGTTTTTGCTTCGATGCGATCGGATTTCTTTCTCGAGAAGCTTTTGAATCTCACGGGGGAACATCTTGAGACCCTTTTCTCACGGTGATCGCGTTGCATGAATTTCGATGTCGCTTCAATTATTACTTTTACGCCATCGATCCACGCCAATCTGTTGGAAATTCTCAACAGCCGTAGTTCAATCTCTGGGAGTTACGCAAGAGCTCATTTAATCTCGTTACGTCGTTTGCCATTGATGATACATTCGTTAAGATCACCTCTGATAATAGTCGCAATCTTTGAAAGATTATACTTTTAGCGACCGACCCTGTATAGGATTACTTTTTTTTTTTTTTTTTTTTTTTTTTTTTACCAACTAAAAAAACCACCACGATCACGAAGGGAAAAAAGAAAATTCGCAGGCAAGTTAATAACGCACTGTCTGCCGACACATCAGCTCGATAAATCATCGAAAACTAGAGGGAGTTTCATTCGAGATTAATCCACGACAAAATCGACGATGGATCGAGTTCAGCGCTGACGGGATTATCGGCAGGTCAGTCGAGGTAAAAAGTTAAAAAAAAGAAAGAAAAAAACGCGTTTTAATCATAAAACACGCGTAAACTGAAAAAAAAATCCATCTTTGATACACTACAGCTTTTCTTTCTTTGTATTTTTGCTGTAAAATATTTGAGAAAAAAAAATTCGAAACGCCGGATCCCCAGAACTTGCTCCGCCAAATGTTGCGAGGCTTAAGACTGAATTTTCACGTTTCTCGGTGCCATAAATGTTCCCCGGCGATGGCAGCTCCAGATGTTGCCGCGCAGTCAAGATTTTTCCACGCCTATACGATTGCGCGTGTCACACGTGCACTTTACGCAAATGCAGAAACACTCGGGCAAGAGCAGTAAAGACGCAAAGTGAGGGGGTTAAACAGTAAGTGCGTAAATTATGGACCTACTCTTTTTTTTTTTTTTTTTTTTTTTTTTTCTAATCAAGCCTCCTCTTGTTTCCCAACAGTTTTGCCGAAATTTTACCCACTCGGTGATTGAATTTATCAAACTTTTGCTGCACTCCTCGTTGGCGCTCCGATGAAAAAGTTTCCGAGTATCTCGACCGAAGTTTGTTTATTTTCAAAAGGGAAAAAAAAACATACCACGGTCCAGCTATTTTTTGTTTTGTTTAAATCAACATAGTGGGAGAATGCTGCACCAGTTTATAGGAAACACCAAATATTTTCGTTGGTTAACACAAGTTCAAAATTGGATACGTTAATTTAAGCGCGAAAGTGTAAAAAATGATCGTCGGAGCGTTGAAAATAGTGTACGCGTACATGTAGATTTTAGACTCTTCTGTTTGGTCAAAAATGAAAAAAGCGTATCAAACCACTGTCACTAGCTGCCGCTCGAGGCTCGGTTGATTGAAAATTCCAGGATTCGAGCTTTTTCACATACGACGGCGATAGTATCCTGGAAAATCGAATTGTAGGATTAGAAAAAAAAAAAAAAAAAGGTTGAAGGTCCCGTCATACGGCGCGAGGAAAAACAACACACGTGCAAATATCGAAAAAAGCGAGATGAAAGGCTTTCATGGGGGGGTGGAGAGGCAGCTGGAAGAAAAAGTTTAAAGGGCACGCGGTGCATCTCTATTGTGCTGCCGCCGATGTTGGACAAAAGTTGGCCCTGGCCAGCGAGAGATTTGATATATTGCTAACGCGAGTTCAAGGGAGAGGTACCAGTGGGAGAAAATTTCTCTCGAGCAGCTTAAAGCCCCGCGCAACAACTCCACCCTTCCCTATATCGCGTGTCGCTGGATTTTATTCTCCCACCCTCTCTCTGGTACTACTCGAGAAAGATCCCGGTTGCGTAACAACAGCCACGTACACACACTTGCCCGTGATAATGGTTGGCTGGTATCGCGATTTTCAGCCAGACGCGCCAGAGGGTGTAGCCGGCCCGGTGTATTATTTTGATTTATCGTCCCCGTTGTTTTTCCCTTTGCTTGTTTTTTTTTTTTTTTTTTCATTTTCCAATTTTTCCCCCTCTCTCTAAATTTTTTGTTTTCCACCCCCAAAGATTTGCAGCACTTTGGGATTAGGAGCCTCTCATTCTCGCTTCCGCAGACCCATCGTGTTTTCTAGATCCGCGATAAATATTCATGAAAGCCAGAAACAAAAAAGCGCAAGCGTCGGGTCTTGTTTTCTTTTTTTTCCCCGCCCAACACGTGCAGCCCGTTGGTTATGGTCCACCCGCGCTCGGACAATTTAAACTCATCGCGGAGCAGCGAAAAGTTGGCATAAACTTGGCCCGGTATATAAAGATTCCCCTTGGAATCTGTCAAAAATCCCCCGCAGTGCTCGCCCGTTTACGTGGCGCGACTACGTATCCCCGAATTATTCCAAGAAACGCTAAAAGAAAAGGACTCGGCGCGAGAGGAGGGTGGGGGGGGGGCTACATGTATACGCGAAAGTTTGCACGAAACGGCTCTCCTCTTCGCTATCCTTTTTCTTCTACGTGGGGCCAAAATGAGGGCCAACCCCTGCAGTTTCCCACTATCGAGTTTTTCAAAGTCCACGATATCCCCGTGGCTGTGGCGATCAGCTGCAGGCAAATGGTGAATAAAAGACTTGTGGCTCTGCATTGCTGAGCGAGCTTTTGAGTGCACACAGAAACGGGGAAAAGTTTCATCGCGGGGCTTCGTTTCCCTTCGTTTGCCATCTATTTTTCGGTGTGCACACACTGTTTTTCTCGCTACTCGCGCGATATTAACTTTACGCGGATTTTTTTCTTATAGATTATTGGATTTTCTATAGTGCAAATGGCTTAAAACTGTAAAAGCTCAAACATTTAATCGATGAGCAAAAAAAAAAAAAAAAAATTTTGTTTGCAACCCCTGCGAATCGAGAGAAAATACACGTGTATGAATATCGGGGGAAAAAAGGCAAACCGAGCTTCCTGGAATCGGAGCTAACAGGGTTCTAGCTGGAATCGAATCTCGAAAATAGTACAAACAAGAAAAGCAAGGAGAAAGCGATGCAGCGGCAAAGCCTATCCCGGCTTTCAACTCGAGCACCACCCAGTTTGAGGTGTCTAAAAGACCTTTTTTTTTCTCTCTGTCTCTCACGTATAGGTTTTACCCAGCCAAAGTTTAAATGTGTTTTTCGTTACACGAGGCTCCTTGCACGCGTGTGCACGTTTACCTGCCTTTGAAAATCATTCGCGTTTCCACTCCAAAATGTTGAGGATGCACCGTAAAGGTTGATCCAAAGGACTTTCGCTCACTTTTCCTCATTTCGATTTTTCACAACGCGTGGGAAGAGAGAATATTAAAAAATGCCGTTTCAAACAGTGCGCGTGGACACGTTTCGGATGAATAACCCAAGTTGAGATAAATACACGGAGGGTATACCATCAGACATGGATACGCGGACGGGTATGATCGGATCGACATACATACGTAAATCAGCTCGAGCGGAACGGAGGAGCAATGAATACACTCGCAGAGTCGGAAAGAGATCGAGCGATGGAGTTAGAGAGACGGAGGCGGCTCAGCCGAGCATTATGCATTATATATATATATATATATATATATATGCGGGCTTGCTCGTAAAACAAAACGTCCATGGAGGATGGAAAGCTCTTCCGTATACACGTCGAAGCGTCATCTTTCTTTCCCTGTCCCGCTATCTGTATCACATTTCTCGATTCCTATACGTACTTACATCCCCTAAAGAAATAAGCGCCGTCGAGATTTCGCCCCTTCCCCCTCTTGCTTCTCATTTTTTTCAGCCCCACCTTCTATAAAAAATCAGCTGCACGACTTTCATCGTTTTTCTCCTTTTACCACAAGGACATCTGATATACTTGGAGTATCGCATTCTAGGGGGGGGGGGGGCACAAGCAATCACTGTTGTTGTCAAGCACATTTGTGATCGCGGTATCCAATCGACGCGGTTAATACATCTTTCGGCTTTGCGATGCATTTCCTCTGAGCAATGATAACATTGTTATTATAAATATTATGCGCCAAGAAATGGGTCATGCAAACAAACGAAAGCTGATGACGGTACCGTGCCCGTATCGGGATATCGATCTAAATAATCTTGTGTGTATATGTATACGGTTAGCACATACGCGCGCTTGATAAAACAATATCTGCATCGTAGAAGCGGGGGACATTTCAATAATAACGCCATCGCTCTCGAATGCCACAACTTTGTTCTTCTTCTTCATCTTTCACGTGTCCTCCCAACCCCGGCGCTCGCAAAGAAATCCCAGAAAATCCGAGCGAAAATACCGGACTGCCGGCTTTTTGATGCCCCATGACTTTCCGATCCTTCTCTCTCTCCCTCCCCCCTCCTGCATTTTATCCCCGTACTGAAAGTCACCTCGCAATGATCAAACAATCCACTCGGCAGCGCGGATATACATAATGCGCGCACGGGGAACCAGAAGAGCCGGCTTGCCGCGTCGATCTATCATCAGTGTGCGGCTTGACACTGTTCCAAAGCTGCTGACCGATAGAGCAGTTACAGCTTACTGTACGCATCGATCTGTTTTGTATACGGTATAGCCACATCTTTTACTTCTATGTAGTACTACAATATCATTGAGACAATAAAACTTGTGTTTCTAATGAAAAAATTTCCGAGAAAAAAAATGTATGTGTAAAGTAGAGGGAAACCTCCCCTCCCCCGTTAAAAGCCCATTTTGTCCTTTTTCGTGAATCCTTGAAGATCGTTTCGAAAGGCACCCACCTGCAGTGCTCGTGTAAGAGAGAATTGCGGTAGCACGACGCGCTGCTGATCACCCCCCCCCCCCCTCCTTGAGATCCTTATCCTTTTTTACTACATAGGTACATCCCGTGACTCGTTCATCAACTCGGACATATTTTTTGTTGTTGGAGTGTAAACGATTTGTCACGTAAACAATACGTGGGCTAGTTACCGTGGTATCTTTTGCTTGTTATTAATGATTTTTTTTTTTTTTTACAGTCTTTTGTTTGTTTGTCTATTTACCCAAGGGTTCATGGATGCTTCATGCAAATCACGATAAATTATGTTGAAAAACATGATTTCACAGACAAGATTCGAATACGAATGATTCGTAACTTATGCAGAAACACAAGCGGAAGAGAATGTTAAAACGTGATTAAGGTTTCTCCCTTGTCTACTGCTCCAGTTAAGTACAGGAGGGTTTTACTTGTGTATGTATACGCATTTATACGTACGTCAGCGTTGGTATTCACAACCATGAAACTGATTTTCACGTCTTTCTTGGCAGATGTCTTTTAAAAATGACAGATCACATGTACATCATAACTTGTCTGCTCAGGTTTTTTTATTTTGAGTCGAGAAACGCTTGTACAGATGATTTTTTAATGCACTTGCTTATGGGCTCACGTTAAGCGGTTCAACTTTGAGCTGAAATTTCTCGAAATTTTGTCCAATTAGCAGTATAAACAGAGTTATCATTGGATTCAGCAGATATTAATCTACCAAATCAAGCGTATTTTGTTCCTCAGATTTTCGCTAGGGAGCTACCTTAATTGAAGTGACTTAGACGCAATGAAAAAGTTTTATTTATATTACGTGTATATCTTGATGGAGAGAAAATAGGAAAGAAAAGAACCCGAGCTTGATATTCTCTGAGCAGAGGAGGGAAGTGAAATTGAAGACAGGGAATAGCAGCAGTGGCAGCAGTGACAGGCTGTGGAAGGAAAGAAAGACAGACAGACAGACAGAAGAAGAGAAACGGAAGGTTGGTGGTGGCAGAGGTGTTGGCTCGAAAATCCAGCAGCCAAGGAGCCGAGAACTTTTAATATCGGAGAGCTAGTCGCACACTCTCTGGCTCTCCGTCTCTTTCGAGCATCCAGGAAACTACGGACTTTTTTTTTTTTTTTTTTTTACTTCCTCGCTCTCTCTTCAAGGCGATTCGTATATATGCAGGTGCGACGACGACGGCTATTTGCCTCGAGACGATCCTTATATCATCCACCACGAGCCGCTTTTTTTTGGAACAGTGAGATTTTCCGTGAGTGCTATATAGCATCTTGCATTCCCAAGACGGACGAGGAGGGAGGATTTCTTCGAAAATTCGCTCCCATTGACGCTGTTCTTCCCTCCCCGAGTGAGCTTAGGATTTCGTCGGCTCCCCTATTTTTTTTTTTTTTTTTTTTTTCTTCTGCTGCACAGCTCTAGAAACCTCGTTTAATCCTCGTCAGTCATTGTCAGCGACGTTCTACGTGCACCAACAGTTGATTTTGTCTTTTTTATTTTCATTTTATGTTGTTTTTTTTTTGCTACAAGTCTCTACAACTGACATTCAACGTAGCATTTTTTATGATTTTGATTTTAGGCAAAAGTTATCCAAACACTCTTCCTTAAAGCTACAGCATCCACTAATTAGATGAAGGGAAATAACTTGTCGTTCCATCAGCCGAGAAACTGAGCAGGTTCATTATTTCACATCTCGCGTAACAGCCTCTTCCCTCCCCTGCCAACAATTATCGTGGCATAACGCGAAAGGGTAGCAGCCAAAGGGGGTAGCTGATAATTATCGAGCTATGAAAATCCATTCGGTTCGACTAATCGCGTGCAAATATAATAACGCGTCGAGAAGGAGAGCAGTGGAGATTCAGCCTAAACTACAACGATCGAGCAGTGAGATACGAAGATGAGCGAATTGTTCCGATGCAAGAGAAGTGAAAGGTTGGGGGAGTAGTATTAGCTGCTGAAAAGATCACATTCCATTGCTGTCCGACAATTAAACGTGAAAACGAGGTCAAGGGTTGCAAACGGTGGAACCCCTCTCGATCAACAAAGGGACAAGTTTATTGCGTTTCATTGCTAGAGCGCCTGTTGCTTGGTCAATTGGGCGAACGAATTGCAATCTGTGCCGCTGGTGCATTCGTAAGTACGCGAGAAACGAGGCTTTTCTCTGTGCAGTTGATTAGAAATTTTGATGGATCTCGAAGCTATTGCCCACTAATTCTCTTGTTCATAGTTCATTCGATGCTTTCATTGTTGTTTGGATGATTAGAGATCTTCCATTGTTCGTTTCGACCGAATGCGAAGATTGTTTTGCGTAGTGAGTATAATTGTCAGAATCCGAGGCAATCAATCGTTAAGTAATTTAAGTGCCCGCCTGGCCACACGTTGGCTGTACTACTTGAATCAGAGCATGAGATGAATGAAATCGTTAAATACGTTTCACTCGAATTCAACTGGAAAAAAAATTGTACGACTTGTTTCTATTTGTGATAGTATAAAACTGTTTGATCATTACATTTTTTTCATTCCTGCTGATAAACAACCAGTAATCTGACCAACCAAAGGAATTACTGCACAAGATCCGAAAATGACATTCGTTCTCACAGAAGCAAAACCAGTTGTCTGACCATGTCTTGGCTTTACTACTTAAATAAGAGCGCTGTTTAAGCTCCTTGCCCTTAGAAAATCGTACGTCTGACCACACGCTGACTTTACTACTTTGAATTCATCTGCCACTACTTTAGTGTCTCCATTTTATGTAGATTCCAGTCTTAAATTTACTGTAACTGTGAACTAGTCCCCAGTAAGGTAGAGTGAAAAAATGAGAAAGAAGGAGCAAACAATGCGCGACACGCAAATACAATAGACCATAACTCTTGTCCCAACAATAAGCCCGCGAGCATTGATCACAAGCGATACGAGAGATCGTTATTCGTCCCGCTTTGTATCTTCACGCAAAATCAATAGTCAAAGCTCGTACGTGAGTGAAGAAAAATAGCCTCATCCAACTCGGCACGTTCTCTTACTACTCTGCTCACCTTCCGAGCTAAATAAAATGCTATGCAACGCAACACATTCGCGCGAACGAGAAAATGGGCTTGGATCGTTTGTACTCATCAAGACAGCATGCGTTAGTATACCTGCCGCTCTATGGATGCGTCGTGGTGCGCTTATTTCGTTCGCGTTAATATTTATCTTGGCTCTTACATCTGACTATTCAAGAATCGTCCCTCATTTACCAGAAGTAAGTCTAATCCGAGCAACATTAAAATTTGACAAGCGTAACGGATTCAAAGGAACTATTCAATTTATGCAGATTTGGTCGAAGATTTTTTTTTTTTTTAAGTCCAGGCTGAGGATATTACTGGCGCCGTGAATGAGAGCCTTAGAAGTAAATTGGAAAAAGAATCAAATGAAAGTGACGACGAGAATGATAAGGCTATTATACTTCCATCGAGTCGATGTTCTTCTCTTTTCATCGTTTTTTTTTTTTTTTTTTTTTTTTTTTTTTTTTTTTTTTTTTTTTCACTTTTGTGACTCGATCGCGTCTTTTCACGATGGTGACGGATAATACGAAAAACTGAATGAAAAGGAGATGGATGGACGAGCGGATGAATGGAAAATATTTAAGCTCGATCAATTCCAACGTTTAATATTATGGATCTGTAGGATAGATCCAGTGGGACCTTTTGAAGTAAAGTAATAATCACAGATGGGGATGAAAGGATCTTGAAATAGGGCTTTCAGTTTAAATACCCATTGATCAAGTACAAGGTATACGACAGAGGTCACGTGACGCGGTTCTGCGGTGTAGTTAACGAGAGTGATTGAAATGAAGAAAAAAAAATAAATAAATGACAATCGGCAGAGAGTGTACTCGAGAGACGAGACCCGCAAAATAGCTACTGAATGGTAAACATCAGAGATGGGCTATCGGAACAAAAAAAATGGACAATCATCGTCAGAGCATTCACGAGACGAGCCATTTGGACATTTATTCTTCATTTCACGGAATCCGTCGTTACAAGAGCCAGCGAGCGAGTGGCGAATCGATTTTCCCTTTATCCTCTATCCATCTCTCCTACCCTTTTTTTTTCCTCTCATTGTGCCCCCCGTTCGTATATTTCACTTTATTTCTTTTGCCTTTTCTCTCCCCCTGCTATTTTCGAGATAGAGAGATACAATGCTTGATTCCGTCTAGCTACATTCTCCGGGAGTCTCAATTCGACGGAAGAGAGAGTCGATGTATGGTGAAAAGTCACATTGGTGCAGTACCTTCCGGCTGCTATACTTTTTTCCTGCCCCGTCTCGTTTTTTTTTTTTTTTTTTTTTTTTTTTTTTTTTTTTTTTTTTTTCACTTTTGTAACTCCACGGATATGGAAGCTTTTAATTTTGAAATGGTTCTCCCAATATTTATTCAAAGTAGCAGAAATATCAATTATTCTTTATCGAAAATCCATTGTTTTCAATCTAAAAATTTCGCCCAAGAATTGAGGGAAAAAAAATCATTCACCCTGAGAGTAATTCATCCTTTTAAAAATAAAAGGGAATCATCCGGAAAAAGGACGAAAATCCTTAGACGCGGAGCACGTGGCGTTGGACCAGCACAAAAATTCCAAATTTCCATACAGAGCGCGATGCTACTGCGCTCCACCGCATGTTTACCCGCCAATATTTTTCCTCCTCCACCTCCTAGCTTTTATGTGCACGCCGTTGGTGCTGGCACTGCCGCAGGGGGGTGGCTTTATTTATCCATTGTAACATCATTTAGTTCAGTCGACGTGCACCGAAATTACAGTCCGCTCTGTCACTACCGCGCGCAACGGCGTCACTCCCATTCTTTCTCTCTTTTAACGATCGTGTCTTTACGTACCCCTTTACGCGAATGGGGGAAAATAAAAATAGCTGCGGTAAATAAATGAAAGAGCTGCACCCTCGCGGCCCATGAAGAGATGCCAAGGTGTAAAAATACCCACCGAAACAAAATAAGAGCCGCCCTGTTGTTGCCATTGCGTGATTTTACCGTCTGCCCTTAAAAAAAATTAGTCCGAGGAATTTACTTTCCGGGAAAATAAAAACAGAATCCGGTGCGCGTGTGTACACGTGGCGCGCAGAAAAAATGTTGTCGCGTGTTTGTTTGTCGCGCTTTTACGGTATAATTCAGACAAGCGTGTGATTTAGGTAATATGCCACCAGAGTCGGTGAAAATTGATAGAGGCACGAGCGCGGAAAAAACAGAGCTCTATTGGAATCTGGTGGTGTAAAAGCGGCTTTGCCAATAGGGGGCTCGGTGATTTTAATCAACGTGTAATTTGAAATCGGGATATCGATTCCGTTTTTTCATCTATTGTTGCGCGATAAATGAAAAAAAAAAAGAGTCTACCTGCGTTACATGTAAAAGAGGACTATCGATATTTGCTTTTCATACCTTCTGTTAAGTGTGTACAATGTACAATTAAAGCTTTCCTCGAGCAATACGGTTTTATGAGTAGCTCAAATATTCTGATTTCAAATAAAACAGTTTATTCACATAATTTTATAAAACTGAATATCGGTGGGAATCGATAATACAGAGAAATGAGAACATCCCAGAGCACAAATGGAATACAATTTGAGCTTTATGGTGTCTAATTAATAAGGAATGTTACTGGAAAGCGCCCACGCAGCTTCGGATTTGAATTACGACATTCCTTTGATTTTTCTTTTTTTCAGAGTCCATTGAAAACAGATTTGAAAGCACCGAACAAACAGAGTAATATGGAGGTAGTAAAAATGCAGAGAGACTGGAATTTCACGATGCACCTATCGGGTACTTTTTTCAATACCATCTTAAATTATTGACATATCAGCCGGAGTGGTGGCTACATTGTCGATATGGCTTTTGATGAGTTCTTCCAATTGCCTGTTTTTACGGTACAATATACAAGCCCTAAAAAAAAAAAAATAAAATAAAAATCGAACAAAAATTGTTTTTATCCAATAACATTTGAAAAAACTCGCAAAGCACTGCTCAAACATCGCTATAGTACTGCCTCTCGAGTTAAACAAAATTTGTGCTTGATTATCCTTACGGAGTAACACGCTTCGACTAATGCAATGTAATTCCGAAAGCCGTAAAATAACAAAAAAAAATAAAATAAAAGATTTCCAGAGAGAGGAGAAGCAGAGCAAACGAGAGGAAGCGGAAAGTAAGTAAGGGGCGAAAATGAGGTAAGCGAGTGTGCGGTAGAGCAGAGGGAGGAATATAAGGAAGTCGGAGCGTGAGCAGTGTGGTGATTCAATAACCGCAGATAACGCGACGAGAGAGCGAGCGAGGAGATAAGAGCTCGAACAAGGTGGCTCGGAGATACCGCCGCACACATGCACGCACGCGGCTGTCTGTTCCCTTCGATGGCTTCCAAGACTACTATCCGAGCCCCCCTCGGGGGAAAGTCCTCGCTGTAACCTTGCGGATAAAGAGTCCGTACAGCTCCTCTTCCCTCTTACCTGCACTGCTACGTGGATGATTTAAGATACACCACACCTGAAATACCTCAGCTCTATCCCTCTTCACTTCGGATTTGAGGAGGGCTCTCGGTACAGTGGTCTCATGGTAAGACATTTACGTTGTACTTACTATACTCACCTCAATCGCTCATAATGCTCGTGCTCTTTTCCACATTCATTACTCAGTGATACAATGGCCCGGTTGAGGCCACTCGCGTACGAAAGCTCACCCCTTGTCAACCAACTCGCGATTATCCTCGCTTCGCCGACGGTACCGTTCCCACTGGAGCTAATAACCCACCAATTTTAACTTTAAGACCAAGCGGAAGAGTACAAGATGCTAACAATGGTAGGTACATACATTGGTCGGTGGGAGTGCAAGGCGCAGAAAGACGCAAGCATCCCCGTGGCCCATATTTTCCGCCCTCGTAGCCAAAGCGAAAATGCTCGGGATCGCTTCTAATTAAGCCTTCTCTCTGGTTACAGCTGGTGCCAAGGTAAACAAACCGAGTGGGGGTGTGCACGCGTTAATTCAGCCCCAACGACGACGACAACATTCGCCTCTCTCATTTGTCCTCCCTCGGCGCGAATTTATCTCGTAAGCTATGCCTCACGGTGCCGCTATCCAGGCACCAACCCCTTATGTACCTCCCTCCTTTTCTTCGATGCGAGTAGCGGTGATAAATTTTATTTCCACTCCTATCTTCATTATATTTCGGTGGAGAGAGCGATAAGAGAGCGACAAGTGGTCCTTATGGGACGCGCGACCGCAGCCGGAAATTTATGCATTGAACGTTGGTATACTCGAGTCGCAGGCGCAGCACAGCACCCCATCGTTCGAGTATTTTGGAAAAGTCTGCTAGATACCGCGGTAGGCTACGGAGACAATACTCGTTCTCTCGTTTTGCGTAAAAGCCAACTTTTCAATTAAAACTTTTTTCCCCCTCACGTGTCCGACTGTACGTTTACCCTGACTACTGGTGCGCTCGGCAAACCAACGATGAATCTGGCTTTGTTCCCTCAATCAAACTTTCGCGGTATCTGAAAACAGTAGAATCAATTTCTGCCCGTACTGCAGGTTCTTGATAATATGCGTTGGTTAAAATTGTGCGCAAAAGTTTTATTTGCCATGAGGTGTTGACCGCTAGCTTGAGGTAGCTCAGCTGCAGTTAACCCCTATATACATCTGGGTACTGCAATATTTCCGCTCCGAATTCCAGGAATAACAATAGCTGTTCCACCGTAAATATCGTTGTTGGAAAATGTTCAATTGATTTTAAGGCATTCATCGTATCTATTCTGAAAATCTCGATTCTACGGTGTTGTATAATAAACGTGCAATCAATACGTTATTGAACCTTTAGAGCAAATGGAAGAAACAAAATGATTGACTCGTAAACTGTGATAGGTGTGATTTTTTTTTTTTTTTTTATTTGTCAGAGAAAAAAAAAGTATGGAAAGCAAGATTCATTCGGCACTTGAGTGTGCAATGTACCATCAGGTGTACATTACACGCAAGGGCAGAAATCAATTCGTTCCACTTGCCGGTTCGGTATACGTGGGCACAGGTTCGGGTCCAGGCAAGCTGGTAAAGAAATGAGTTTTTGAACTTTTTGTTGGAAACCACGCGGACATGATACAGAACTACTCGTGGACTCGTTGAAATTACGGGAAGATAGAAAGAGGTAAGGTGTATAATTATAGAGGTGGATGACATTTCTCTCTACTAATTCAAAACTCTCCTACGGAGGAACATGTTTTCCACTCTGAGTTTACAGGGTCGTGTATTTAGTCACAGTAAAAACGATACTGAATGATTAAAGTAGGTTCAATAAAAACAAAAAAACTCTTTACCAATGCTGTTATCACTAATTGATTTTGGTGGTAGCTTTTTTTTTATACACCAGATTATCTACTTGTATTTCAATGAAAAAAGGATAAATGAACAGAGAAAAAAAAACATTGCTTCTCTTTTGTATGTATACTTTTATTTCTGATAAGTCAAACGATGAGTCGCATCTGTGATTTTTGGTCCATACTCTGTAAAAGTGTGGCTGAGGAAAATTTATTCGTCAATCGATTAGCGTCACTGCTAGAACAACAGTAAATGCACTTTACCCATTGCTCTGTCATATATAAAGGTAGGTACATTCGTATACCATAAGATAGAAAAGGCCCCTTAGCAGATCTAAATGCACGGGGGCTGATGTAATTACACCGATAGCGATCGATCCTCTAGAGCGCAAGCTGACACGTGCTGTGTACCCGGGTACAGGAGGAGAGCAGCGCATCGGGGCACTCCAAAGCTGCTGGAACGAGGAGAAAGAGCAGCCCGATCGCTCGATACACCGTGGCACCGCTTCCATTTTCTCGAATCAGGCTGGACGAATCCGATTAACCGCATCACCTCCATTAGAGCGAACACGGTAAATTCTGTTTTTTCTCTCTCTCTCTCTCTCTCTGCGAGCCCACTAGTTTCGCCCTCCACGAAGGCAATGAATATATTTAGCTTTAGCCACAACAAATAACTACTCTACTCTACTCTGCAGCCGATCTCCTCTATTTCTCTTTCCAGTGCCACTCGAGGCGTCCGTCAAACCTGTGTATCAAGCGCGCGTAATGGGTCACCTTTTTGACGGGCTTCCAATAAAATTTTCAGTTACCATGAAAAAAAAAAAAAAAAAAATATTACATTGATATGCAATACTGGCCCCTGCACCAATTTGGCTTGTTTTAGTAAAAGCGCGTATGGTATTGCTTTCGTGGATATGTAAATCAAATGAAATATTGTTCCATCACTTTGACGTATAAAAAATTTACGGAAATGAGAATAACCGATGGACGAACAAAGAGCAAGCGCCGCACGCTGCGTTCCCCTCAAGCGATAAGCAAGAGAAACGATTCAACTCGGCGGATGTTGCCCTGACCCTTGAAACTTCAGCTCAGCAAGTGAGAGAAACCCTGTACTCCTCCCCCCCCCCCCGCCAACGAAGTAAAACAGCCCGCAGTGGCTGACCTCAGAACGTGCTTACCATCACAGGGCAGAGTGGCCTTTCCTTTCTACCTCCTCAAACTCCTCCTCCTTCTGTCTTAAACTCAATTGTTACTGCTTCCCGGACTGACTTGACGAAAGAGCGAGAGGGAGAAAACGGCACGCTCCCCTTACCTCCGAGCAAATATTCGGCATACCCGACTACTCTTCCGCTTTTGCATGTGGTAGCGCGTTGTGCACCCCGAATCGGGATTTCGTCGACAGCGCCCTACTGCGCTACTCTACTGATGTCGCGTGCTTGCCTTGTTTGTCAACTCAACCGAACCAACGAACTTTCGAGCTCTTTTGAGCCGATGACTCGCAAAAAATTTTTTTCGCGTCTTTTTTATTTTCTGCTTGCTAAATGTTTCTCAAATCATCGTGCATTGACAATCGCGGGTCATCCCTTCGCCATCAATGGAATTGATTTGTAAAATAAGAGCTGAAAGAGAAGCAGATAAAAAGAGCAATGACGATGATAATGGGCTCCTCTTGAACCAGATGATTGTCGAACCCGTTCTTCAAAGTGAAATCTTCCCATCGAGACAATAATGACGATGCAAAGCTTTTTGCCGATAGGAACTTTGAAAATTGCTTTCGAACGGGCGAGAAAAAACGGGGAGTGAAGGTTCGACTGCAAGATTGCACGGTAGGAAATACAAAGCCAGTGGTCCCCAGCCCCATGTTAAAAGGGCGTTTGATGTGGTTTTGATAAATAACGGGTGCGGTTTGCGTGTCGCTCTAGTTACATTATGTAAAGCACAAAGGGATGCCGTATAACGTACGCTTCCACCGACATGAGACTGACGATGCATTTTGACGGGACATTGAAAGGAGTTTCCAGCGATGATGTGAGAACCAACGTATCTACACCAGTAGAAATAAGTAAATAAAAATGAACAAGTAATTACAACTCTGCATTGAGGTGGCATCGCATGATCGCAAAAAAGCGGAAAAATCAACTCCACGTCTGACATTGCCTTGACTTGTACTACTTGGCGCTAAATTTTACCTTGTTTCCCTCTTCTAGCATTAGTCGGGTGTAACGTAATACAACACATATCCACGATTGAGCAGCAGTCGTTCATACACGAGCAAGCTCGTCTCATTCGCACGTAGTGGCAAATAATCGTAATATTCGAATCGGCCGCGAGAGAGAAGGAAAGATGTACACCGTCATTTGGCAGAGGTGGAGGGTCAAAAGTGACCTCCCCCGAGATATACGTATACCAAGCTCACTGCGGTTTTGCCTCCCACACGCATTCCGTGCGTGAATTCGCTCGAAAATGCCACGCACTCGCGCTACGCCGCTCATGCGTACGGTATACGTGAACAGACGCGTGGATGCGTGAGAAACCGAACGGTTTCGAGTGCTATCTGAATTCCATTATCGGTGGGGTGGGGGCATTGACATCTGACGGGTGTCGGGAGGGCTGTCCGCTTGCTAGAATTAAGTTGCCGAATGCCACGAATTTTCGGCGTCGCTGCACAACACCGGCAACTGGGATGCGGTTGTTCGTTAATTTGACGTAATCGCGGGTTGTTGCGCTGCTCGATTTGAAAGAGCCAACCGACAGAGTTTAGCGATGTTGATAATTCCTACCACTTGTAATACTACTACTACCACCACTAGGGGGCTTTTGTATTTCTATTTGTTTTCAGGGCTCAGTCCCAGCTTTCCTTATCATTTAACGTGTCAATCTATCTCCGTTCTTGACCTCTTGTGCGAAAATTTCAGTTTCACCGGGCAGAGTTTTGTCATTGAGTATATACTCCCCTTTTCACTCCAAGATGCGTGTAAATGCCTACGCAAAAACTCGAATGATTTGTCCCTCGTTATTTTAATGGATCGAAGAGTAAAGAATCTCTTCCAACGGCCAATGTACGTATACGAGGTTCTCCGAGAAATGTTTAATCTCACCCCGAGGGTAATGCGAAATCAATAGATGGACGATAAGCGCTAGCTACACTCGATACGATCGAATTGAGCGACGGGGCTTCGGCGCGAGAGATTTGAACTCGATCCGAAAGTTAGAGCACCGTGCGGTGGGTCCGGTGATTTTTGGGTAACGCGAATACAGAGAGGCGATAGTCATTCACAGTTGGGAGAAAAGTACAGGAAACAGCTCGGCTGGATCACGCGCTGGAAAGATGGAGCCGCATCATCGGCACCGAGATGGAGGACGTCGATCACTCGCCTGTTCGCTCTCCTGGCAGCCCATCGATCCGCGAGATAAGTAAGACGATTTTCTTTCAAAGTCGGCTTCCTCAGCAGAAAAAGTGGAGGGGAGGCAATACTCGTGGTAGTTACATACCCGTGCACGTAATCGCCAGGTGCATGACATGCAGCGCTCTTACTTTTTTTTTTTTAATCCAACGACTGCCGACATCCTCTTTCGAAAGGTGATGCATCGAGAGGTTTGTTTTTCCAATTAAGATCAAAGAATGCAAGAGAATAAACAAACAGTGAGCATCATTTGGCTCACGAAACACGTTGTAGGTCGTTTAACTCACAAGCGAGTCGTGGCCCAGCGTTCGAGCGGAAAATCTCGGGGCCATTCAATAAGTATATTTCGCGAGAGTTCCTCCGGCGTGGCCCATTTGGAGGCTATACCGTTCCTGGCTGGGCTCAAGTTTCAAGTGCAGGGATACACTGTAGTGAAAGACCTCAGCTGCGTGTCCCTTTCTGGCTCCGTGCCACTCTTTCTCTGCCAGCCGATCTTTTTTTTTTCATTTTAGCTCTTGGACCGTTTTTCATTTCTTGCCCTGCTTAATTCTCTCATTGTCAGTCTTGCTGGCCAAAGATTATTCCGGTTTTCCGTGGATTTGTTTTTTTTTTTTTTTTTTTTTTAGCTCCGCGTGAGATTGAAACGGAATTTTCATCGACAATCACTAGTAATTTTCATACCAAGTGGCGTAGGTATCGGAGGGTTTCCGGGTAATTGGTTGTAGAAGAAACCGAGTACTCTGCATACAAATTCAATCCGTGCGCATAAATCGATAATCCCCGTTGCATGTAACATCTTCGGCACCGCTTGCGAACCGATCTTTTATTCATGTTAAACCTTCAGTTTATGTAATTTCATTGTCCAATGTTTCCTGGAACTGTCGCACGTCGATCATCCAATAACGATTAATCATTTACCTTCTGGAGATGGAGTTTTGCGTATTTTGGTCCTCCTTTCTACGTGTACTTTAAAAGATTACAGAAATTATCATTTGAGGCTTTATCCGTTAGTTTATTATTTTACCTCAGCAAAAAGTAGATTTACTTTAATCGGAAAACTGATGGATGAATAAAAATGCTCAACTGTGTGAACTATGGTTTATTTTACCTTTTCTTCGTCACTGCCTTACAGATTCGCTTTAACAATCTTGCAAAAGTAATTTGTCTAAATGTATCCTTAGAGTATTTTTGGAATCTCAGCTTTCGTTCCATCGTAATTTAATTTCCTTTGGTTGGAATGATTAAACTTTACGTTACTTTGGTCAACCTCATTATTCGTACTTTTATATTTAACAGCACAAGTCCTAAGTCTAAAAGTTTAAACTCTTGCACCTTTCGCGTGCAAAGGTACATTAGGATAAACATTTAAAATGTTATTCACTCTACGAAGATACGAAGAATGTACCGTCCTTTAATGTAAAAAATGCATGCAGTTAAGGTGTCTCAAAACCTCAAAGCTGAATAATTCATCCTCTATCTCGGCTCTTTGCGGGAAAGCACACGCGCTTTTGAACTCGTAATGCACACATCAGGCTTACCTAAGCTCCTCTTCTTTCCCGCTCTCCTTGGTCTCGATTTTCTAATCGGGTCTCACGTGGCAAACGTACAAAAGGAGCTCCCTTTATTTTCACGAGTCTCGTGATTTCCTCTGCCTTACTGTTTCTCACTTTTTTAGGTCGAGGAAAAAGCTGGAAAAGCAGCGACGCCTCGAAGAGTTTGTCAGAGCCGCTATTTGGACTGGCTTTCCTCGGGTCATTCCCTCACAATGAAATTTCCTCGTGCAATCCTGTTACTCTGTGTGACCATTTTCTCCCTTTAACACCACCTTATTTTGCCACCATTACATTCTTACTCTTTCAAATTTCGAGCTACCGTACACGGATTTCTTTTTTCAGTAGTACGAGTCAGCGTTTTGTCAGACCACCGATTACAAAATTTTTCATTTTCAATCCCTTTTAACGAAAGTAGAATAACGCTGCGGTTTTGGCACACGTATATGTAATGCAGTCTCCCACGTTTTTATTATCTCGCTGAAAAAAATTATTCGATCGTCATTTAAAATATGTATGTTCAAATCTCCGATAAGTCATGAGATAGTGGGGACCAAATTGGAAAGAAACGCTGGTGCGTGCACATCGTTTGGACATAAGAACTCATGTTCCGTTGGTACTTGTTGTCTTCAGCTTTTCCTGTCTTACCCGATGAAATCCACCCAATTTCCATCCTTAAAAAAGGGGCACGCTTACAAGAGTAACCGGATGAAAAATAAGTAATGTCAAGTTCGTCTTTTAAATTTATCTCAGCTCTGAATAATATGACAGTATTTGCTAAAAATACGTTTAAAAACGCCGAAAGGTGCTTTTAAGCACCAAACTAACGACCTCACATGTATACACCTACGACCCACCCGAGCCACATATAGTACATAGATGCATGCAGATTTGCATGCGTGGCGTTTCGAGCCCCATATTTCCTGAACAGCCGATACATAAACGAGGCAGCAGCAGCGAAAGAGGCCGTCCCTCGCGACGAGCTTCACTGTACTCACGCCTCGAATTCTTCGCCGTCTAAGGGGAGGTGGTGGGGGTGCAAGCAAGTTAAGAGCGAATGCTCGGCGCGCGACCGCAATGCCCGGAATGTTTAATACGGGCCGCAACGACACGTCACTGAGTAATGGGCCGCCTTGGCTCTGGAATAAATCTTCGAGCCCCCGCACGTGGTGTCATACATCCTTGTTGAACCACCGAGGAAAGAAAGACCGCTTTGTGTATGTTCTCTCGACAACGGGGCTCACCACAAAATTACGCGGGTGCTTTTCAATCGCTCTCTTGTCTTGAGAATCCACGTATCGACTTTACGGTGTGTCTGGGTCCTCGACGTCTTTTTGAAACAATTATTTAGGAGCTCCTAATTTATACACAACATATCCGTACATTCGTACAATTATATGCATTCTCTCTATTTTCGGGAGCAATCTTGTACAAAATTTACCGTGAAAAATCAAAATTCACTTTTACCCTTGACGCCGCTGTACATTCAAAGGTATTAAAGAGTTCACCAGCAGACACTTGTGCTCGCAAAACTTGCACTCGGCATTAAAAACGTCAAGAGAGTCCTCGCTTTTTTTTCCCTGAGCTTTCGACGTGCGCGAGTGCTCCAGGGGACGCAGCAAAATAAATTCGGGCCAGTGGATGGTCAATAATTATTCAGAAGAAGCGAGCATAAAATTATCCGTACCGAGAGGGAGCGAGTGGAAAAAAAAATGCGTCTGGCTCCAGCACTCGTTGGAGCTTGCGATGAGGTTTTTAATTAAGCACGCCGTGCATTTGATTAAAGAAAAACAGCGGGCAGCTCCGGTAGAGAAGAGCGAATAATTTCGCAGGGAGGGAATATATAAAATCATCTTTGCTCGCGCGGGGGTCTTGCGGCGCCGCCGTAGCTCCGAAAGCACTCGACATTGTCGCGCGGGAAAAAAAAAAAAAAGAGGCATTCCGATTGTAGCCTACCCCTTGCTCCATCCTCTATCGTTTTGCGTATTGGAATCGCTCGAGAGCGGAAAACTAATTAATAACGCTAGAGGTCGTATTCAATCGGACGATCGGATTCAATTTGCGAAGGGAATTTCAACGACGCAGTCATGAAAGGAAATTTAAAAAAAAAAAAAAAAAGGTCAGTTATGAAACACTGCAGTCGCGCTGTTAGATTCACGGAAAGTATTGTCTGAGAAATTAATGGAACTCGGGAGAAATTTAATGAATCAACGTTTTATTTCAGGTAACGTATATAATACCATATGCAATAATACAATAGTCGGAGGGGATAAAGCGGATTGGCAATCCATTTACGGTTTGATATTACCCGGGAGTATTTGATCGCTAAGAGTCCACCTGCAGTACCGCTCTATTCTCGCTACGGAATTTGCGTTAGAATTTCATTAGAGTGCACGTATATATATATGCGTCCGATGCTGAGGTCTATAGCTACGTGCGACTACCATCGATTTAATTGTCGGCTGTAAAAGCGTTGGTTGCCTATACCGCGTTTTTACCTTTTTTCGAGCGCATCGATTTGTTTCGAAAAATTTTTTGCCAATTTCACCGATTGACAGTGAACACTCGCCAATTGAAATTGACAAAATTACGTCACTAAGAGTCGGCGAATATTCACGGTACTCATAAATAAAACATCCCGAGCCAAGCATATGATTGCGAGTACGCGCGAGAGTGCGGTTGTGGCTGTTTGTACGTAAATGGCACGTATTATAAAAAGCAATTAACGCGTTAATCTTTTTAAAGTGCCCAGCGGTCGTAATTAAGAGCTTGCACGCGCGAGCTTTTAATGAAACGAAAAAAGTTCCTATTACTAAACGGAGATAGCGTATAAAAAGTGGCGCACGAGCTCTGACGAGGCTGAAATGCAATCGTGCGAAAGAGAGAAAAAAAAAAGGGGCAATACGATACAGCCAGTTGATGTATAAACGGTCGCGCGAGCAAACGTAATTTACGCGACAGCGAACGCAGGGCAGTTAAAGGCGCAAAGAGACGAGGAGAAAGCGTTTTCCCGGTCTATTACAAATGCAGCAACGTGTAACGCTTCCGCTGCTAACTACCTTTTCCCAGTCCTCCTGTAGCTGCTATCGAAATAATAGCCCATCGGCGAATTTGAAACGCACCGCGAAATTCGGTGTTGCGCCTCTCCCCCAACACTCCGAAGCTCGCAAACGCGTTTATTTTCCCTCTGATGCGAACGAAAAATAAAAAGGTACCCCGACTTTCCTCCTTCTCCTCATTTCGCGCGTACTTTTTTCGCTCCCAGCTCTGGATACCCGTTTTTTTTTTTTTCTGTTTTTTATTTCAGAGCTCGGAAATTCTGGGCCATTGCCGCTCCTATATTGCCGAGAAATCAAGCCGTGACCTAAATTTGTTGTTTTTTTTTCTGTTGGTTTACTTTACTTTGCTGTTTTTTTTTTTTCCTATCTCAGCGGCGGGCAGATAACCAAAACAATAAAATAGAGCCCAGAGAGAGAGGGAGAGAAAGACACGGCCGGTATTGCCGAGCAGGCGGTAAATTACCACGAGCACGAAGGAGAAGAAAAAAAAAAAAAAGGTCAGCCGCGTAATCTGTATAATTACAGGCGTCCAACCTGTCCCAAAAAGACCGTAAACGAGCACAATGAAAAACCATCCGAGCTTCAACGCCCACCCAAGTCTCGCTTCAAGGGGTACACCTGCTCCCGGTACTCGGCAAAGTTATTAGCATTACAAGCGATCCTGGTGACGAGGTCTATCACGCTCGTGGTGTACTTGCTCCTGACGGGTGGTCCCCCCACGGGCCGGATCGGTGGTAGCGGTCGCTGGCCCCTCTTTTTTCTCTTTTCGCGCGGGGGTGGGTTCGGCAGGTAGAGCGGGAACCTCGAGAAGCAGCCGTTGAACGGACCCAGAGGGGCCGAAGGAAAGTACCGGTAGAAGCACGGCCGGTCGGGGGCCGCGACTTGCTTGTTTTTCCTCCCGGATTTCTCCGAAGGTCGAGCCTGGGCGAGCCGCCTGTAGGGGTTCTCGGTAAAGTACTCGGCGGGCTTGCACTGGCTCACGAATTCGCGCTTCGGCTTGACATCTGCGAGACAAAAGCACACGCTCAACCACGGGGCGATGCATTTACATTAAATCTACGTGCCTTTGGGGCCCTTGGACGGCACGAGGAGGTCTTCCGGGTCGTAGGGCTCGCAGTGCAGATACATGGGCAGGTAGGGGTTGATGCAGATGTCGAGGAAACCCGGGCCGCCCCGTCGACCGGGCTGTATCATCATATTCGGCAGGCATCTTTTCTCCTTGGCCACCTCAATTGGCGGCCGCACTTCGGGATCAAAGCGCTGCGGGTGCTTGTCGAAACAGCCGTAAGCGTCCCCCGGGGTGGAGTGCCACTTTGGGGCGGCCGGTGGAATTATGACGCCCAGCTCTTTGCGCTAAAGTTTCACCATGTGTTTCTTCATTTTCTCTTTTTTTTCTCTTTTCAGTGGGATGAAAACGTCGAGCGCGACATGAGACGAGTCATCGAGCGTATAGAGTAGATGGGAGGTGGAGGACATGAGCTTGGGGCCGGTGTGCTCAGATACGGAAATACATATAAAGAACAGTCGAGGAAAAGTAGGTGTATCCGAGTGGATATGTATTGGGCATCACCTTGGCTTTCGTTTTGTTGGGCGGCCGGCCGAGCTCGGGCAGCGCTTCGCCCTGAAAGATCCGCTTGACTTCCGCGTCGAAGAGATTTGTCCGCGCGCCGTAAGCCATCTGCTTTCCCTGGGCCACGCTCGAGCGCAACGATCCCAACGGTGGTTGGTACTCGTCGAATGGTCCTGTCCCAGGATCATCGAAGAAACCTTTGTGCCGTCCACCGAGAGAAAGAGAAAGAGTGAGAACTCTGATCACGATTCTGTTTGTATGTATGTCGATGATGTCTGTCCCGTTGGTATCGAAAGAATCCCCTCGACACGTGCGAGGGCTCTTTTGAGCGAGACCAGTTCTTTTTCTTTTTATTTTTATTTTTATTTTTTTTTTTTAGCCACTGACCGAAAGTAATTGCATCAAAGACTTTGCCGAGGGGGGAAGAGTCGATATTGCGCGTGGTTAGCCTTGCGATTTAGCCGAGAGAAGATTTTTGGAGGAAAAGCGATCAAATGCATGCTTTCAGATTCTAGTTCGCGGCCAGTGGCGTAATAAATAAAGGAGCTTGTAATATGGGCCAGAGGGGATGGTTGTACTGCTCTATGAACTTTAAAAAAAAAGGGCATTTTTTCTAAGGTATCGCCAATACTATCGTTCATAGACAACCGAAGAGTTACTTGTAAGCATCAACATGTTCGTACCGACTCGGTAAATGTCCCGCTTGCCAAAGTGCATTCCGTACTCCTCTTCCTCGTTCTCCACTGCCTCTTGCTCCATTTTCTATTTTTTTTTTTTTTTTTTTTTTTCAATTCACCACAACTTGACAATTGTTGATCAACTGTAACTACGAATTTTCATCCCGAGAAGATTATAACCTACAAGTTTTTCCCGACAGCGGTTTGAAGTTGGTGCTAATCACCGCTACATTAACTCGTGGAAACCTCCCCGTGTATACGACAAATTTGCTAAAAGAAAATTTCAAACGTCACGGGTAAGAAGCAATAGTAAGGAGTAATTGACTGGATGTCGTACCGTTGCTTCTGATAGTATAATTTTTCATATTTTGAGAGAACACGACATCACGATGAGACGTACACTGCGAATGTGACGATGATTAAAATTTTTTCGATCCCCGTGTAAACATAACTCCCTGGAGAACGAGTCTAAAAAATAGAAATCGAGGCCACGAAAAAATCGCCGTTCATAAATTGTAATGAAATTGCAAAACTTGCCACTCTTGTCGAGCTTGCCTCTATGCCCGCTCCTTCGCACCGCTCGGCCCGAGTTAAAACTCTCATCTGCAAAAGTCAAACATCCGTATACATCGCAGCGCCCGACAGCACCAGCGACGGCACCACTCGAAACAATCCATTAATAACAACGTCAGAGTTATTCGCGCCTCCCTCCGCGGGAGTCGGCGCGCAATTAGAAATTCGTCTCCGGTGCAGTAGGCGGCCTCGATTTACTTTTAATGAGATTGCGTGGCGTCCTCCTCCCGCGCGCTTACACTCGATACGTGCACGCACGTCCTTTCGCTCCAACAGCGGAGAGGGAGGGAGCTAACGGCCAGGGGGTTGTAGTTTCGAGAGCCGACTGCTCGGTTTGGGCTCATTGCTGCGCTTGGGGTGCGAGAGGCCTAAGCATCGAGGACATTCACGCCAAATTATTTTCCAACATCACGTTTCTGCACATTTTTTCACTATGTCGTGTTATTTGCGCGATATATCGAGACACTGAGTTGGAAATGTCGGGACGGGTGAGATTTCGATCACTCGTCAGTGCTTGACGATTCCACATCATAAATTATTTACACTCCGATTTGGTGGTGGTCGGGACAAATCCACTGGAAGTCAAACATTGATATAGCCGACCACAAATTGAATGATATTAGCTCGGATGAATGGGAGGATCGTTTCGATTGAAATTCCATAATGGGTGGAAAATCACAGCCACAAATGGCGAGTCGTGTGGGCCGTACGTGGTGTACGTTTTATCGATGACGCTGACAGGTACCCGAGTATCGGCTCTCTGACACTTACCCACTGGCTCCTTTCTCTCTCGTCGTCCACCCAAAGTTCGCCCCTATTTAGATAAGAAGCTCCAAACGGTGTACTGCCGTTGCCTATCGCAAGTGCGCTCGAGCGTCTCTAAACTGCCTGCAGCTGCGAGGTTGGTTTGTTGCGTAATAAAGACGAGCCTCCTAAGGGAAGAAAAGCTTTGAAATGGAGATTAAACTCGTGGATCTTTTTTTTCTCGCTCTTGCGATAATTTTCGTTCTTTTTACCAATACTATATCTGAAAAAAGTGAAAGAGCAGTTTTTTTTTTTTTTTTTTTTTTTCACAAGCTTTTCAGTCGTATGAAAATATGACCCAAGTGTGCGTGCAAGGCTTTTTTAAGCGCTTTATCGGTGTGTAGATGTGTAAAAAAACCTTCATGAAAAGCCACCGAGTGATGATACGTCAAAGAAAAACTCACGAGTGCGCGCTCGAGCCCACAAAGGTGATTAAGTCGAGAGCAGCCGTACACAAGAGTGGAAGTTAAAAGATAAAAGAAGAAGCCTCGCGGCTACTGCTGCGTAATGGGGAAAGAGAGAGCAGCGCCCAAACTAAGAGGCCCGTGTCGTACGAGTCGAGGGTAGCGAGCGTAAGAGGCCGAGGGGGATGGAAAACGGCACGAGCGAGGGAAAGAGAGACGGGGGTGAGGTACGTTGGTTTGAGGAAAAAAAAAAGAGTAGCCAGCAGTCGAGAAGGAACAGGGGGTCCTTAAAGTCCGATTAAACGGTGACGGTTGGTATGCAGGAGGGGAATGAGTGTCTTTTTTTTTTTTTTTTTTCGATTTCGAGGAATAGGCATGTATCGTGTCTTTCTTTTTCAACAGAGTTACAGAATACAGGGGATCCCGCTAATAATACGAACTCGTTGTTCTCATCGGTGTTTACGCTCCGAAATGATCACGTGTTCTTTTGACAGCATGTCATTGGTACCTCAGTGAGATGCATCAAATTGAAGAGAAAAAAAAAGCATTTTCGTTTCGATCGGATCAAACGTTTGAAAAAATAAGTAAAAAGTCTTGAAGATTTTTATATCTAGTCCTCCTCGTCGTCCAATAAAAAGTTGGAGTTAATAGTGCGAGGAAACGCAAAAAGAGATAAATACAAGGAATTTCCATTGATCTTTCTCTCGAAAAGATTCCATGGTTGAAAATTTAATAAAACTTTTTGCCAAATCCCATGCATGCGACAAAAGCCCAAGAATCGCAAGTGAAGTTACCTACGAAACAGTACAAAGCATATCAATCGCAGTGATATTTCTTTGTGGATTCAGGTAGAAATTAATAAAAAGACGTATTAAAAGAAAACCCATTAAAACGTAACGAAAATCAAACAGATAATTAATAACGAGCACCGAGTCAATTTCCACCACCAGAGCTCGCAATCGTGGATGCGCCGAGATCAATCACCCGCTCACGAGTATCCCACGGAATCCCAGAAACAATCTCCGATCGCGAGAGGGACCGTAACGAGCAGCTCATCCGTCTGAAATATATCGCGGCGCTCGCGGGTCCACGTGATAAATCCCCCCCCCCCCCCTCCCAGAGCTCAATAAATACGGTGGCCTGTAAGAACGAGGACAGGAGGAGCCCCACCTGAGTGCGCCCTTCAATCATCGCGGGTAGCAGCACCGGTGCCCTGTATGCCTGCAAAGCTCCGCGCTCAATCGGATAAATCAAACCAGCACAACGTGCGGGGAGGGGGCGATCGATCGGTTCGGCGGAGGAGCTCCTTCTGGAGCCCGAGCGAAGTTTATCCGGGCCGTCATTAGTACCGGGCACTACTGTCCGTTGTGTATTTGCACCGAGAGGCAGAGGGGCGTAAGGGAGACGGAGGTGGCGTTGGCTAGTTTCGAACCGGATCGGGTGAAACAGCCGATCCGAGCGCGCCGACAGAGAATGTCCATTACTTCATCAAACGGCCGGGGCCGAGGATTGTGTACACATGCCCCCCACAATCTCTCTCTTCTCTCTTGGGTCGTTCGACCTACACACACACACACAACATTTGGGTGCCTACTTGACGGTGGACGTGTTTGTTAACAGGTTGACCCTTTGACCGGCACCACCCGGCCTCGCTGTTGTGGCTCGTTTGAGACGCGCCCCGTGTCTTTCGGCTCCAAGCTCGCGTGTGTACCAGCGCTACTTTCGGTCGGGGAAAGGTGATCGGCTCTACCGAAAGATGCGGTCCGTGCAGTTTAACGGGGTTATTGATTTTCACTCGAAAAGTGTTGTTTGCACGTGACGCCACGAGGGCAACGAGGATGCATGACTTTACGGCTTTGCGGTTTAAGCATCCATTACGTGTGTCTTTGTTGGCATTCCGTTCTAAAGCTCGGAGTTTTTATTTTCAAACAAATCGAAGATCTTTCGGGAGCTTGGAGACCACTTTGTGTCGGGGATTGTGTTTTTCCATACATTTTTACGATTTTCACTCACTCCCCGTGAAATTAAAAGCCAAATCATTGCGAAACGTTGTTCTCCGCCACGGAGGCATCGAGGAATGTGTTTGATTGTATCGCTAAAATGCACACTCCACGCGAATTCGCGAGTAATCCTTCACTCGAGGCTTCAAACGAGGCACTCAGACAAATGAATGCGGCTCAGCGCTATAAACAAAAGTTTTGCTCGAAAGAGATTTTACTAGTATTAAATCCGCACGTTTTTCCTCTCAAGAAAAATAAAAATTAAAAAAAATAAAGAGATGGAGGGAAAGAAAGTTGCGACAGAGCAGATGGGGCTTGGAAATGAATAAAAAATGACACGCACGTCAACCTTCAAATTATGTAAAGTGAGGATGAAAAACAAAAAAAAAAAAAAAAAAAAATCGTCCAACGCTGTAAATTAACAAGAATTACGTCTGATTCCCTCTGTCCTCTTCACCGGCATGTGTGCACAGAGTCGAGGGTCTATCTGTCGTACGCACGAAAGGCAAACAGGAAAGGTATAAAAAAAAACGCGAAAGCTCAACGCTACGGGATACAAAGCAAAAAGACGTAGGTGCTTAAAAAAAAAAAATCTCTCGTTGAAATTAGCCTGGATTCTGTGAGTTGAAACGGAAACATATAGGGGAAGGAATCACATGTAATTGCGGGTTTAGCTAAAAACACAGCTGGTGTTATTTCAAAGCCATTGGCCTGCCACTTTGACTCGACGCGTGATATTATTCGTGTGGTATAGGATATCCTAATAAATGAAGTATAGGAGTATCGGTCCTTTCTGCCGCAACGGATTTGATGCAACAAAGTCAAGAGCAGAGTTTCATCCAAAAGCGATAGATAGTATGCTGCAAAGCGTCAAATCGCGTTTTCCGATCGGCGATACGAGACCTCCGTGTACATGCGCGTGCAATACCATTCGCATTGATCGCGCCGTTCAAAGTCTCGATCCGCCTGTGTATTTTCGTACCAATCTTTATTCCCGTGGCCTCGGAAATTTCGTTTCGATTTTCGGGCTTTGCAGCCGTGGATTTGCGAGATGCTCGGGGCGTGCACGAGTCGCCGTGAACGGTTTTACCCCGGTGCGTATTTGTTTCTTTTATGGATTATTTCGTAGGGATTCCGGCTAACTCTAAATTTTACAAAAATTCCCTACCTAATGAGATGCATTTCGTATTGCGTTTTTTTTTTTTTTTTTTTTTTTCAAAGAGCCAACAATGTAATTAATTTCAGTCATGTGGAAAAAATGGCAGTATCATTTAGGAGGTCGTGAATGAAAACATTGCTGTGCGTACTATGAGTTTTATTGTATCTTCGGCTCAATCGTTACAAACAGTAAACAACAATTACTGACATCAAAGTGTTCTTAATATCCGCTCTAATTTTTTTCGTCGATTCGTCCTGTTCACAATTGGTGACGCATTTTCACACACTTTAGACAATTTTTTTCTTTTTTACTAGCTTCCTCGCTCGGTTTGAACGCACCAGACACAGACTTGTACGCCCCTCATTACCGATAACTTACTGTTACTAGCTAATAGAACCTTTATTGCCTAAATTTCGTGGATATACAAGTAGGTATGCGAGTGTTTGATTCTATGTTAACAAATGAAATATGAGTTATAAATTTGAGGTGAGGGGGTAAGAGGAATATAATCATTTTTTTTTCTTCTTTTTTCTTTGTTTTTTTGATACGTGGAAAAGAGTACCTAATATACAATGAAAAAACAACGGAGCGCTGAGTGTTAAAAAAAATCCTACCCTCGTAATATGTTATGCAGCATATAAATGTATTATTTTACAAACAGTGGATACAATGTGCACGAGAGATCGCATGATCGTTACAAATGCTACAAGTATATAGGCTCCTGCGACACGTCGATCTGGTACGGGGGAAAAATTTTTTCACCCAACACTCATCGCCAACTTACTTGTATCATATCTTACGTTAATATGACGTAGATTGTCATTTGAAAACTTTTAACTTGTTGATTTTCTCGGGGGGAAAAATGCATCACGCCACGCTCTTCCAAAACTTTTCGCTGAATCAAACGAGCAAAATGTTTCAGAACCCGCGTGCCTAACTCTGCGTGACGATCTAAACACTTTTTCTTCCTCGTATCGTCGCTTGTACAGTTATTTATTTAGTTACATATTCTATACCGCGTTTCATCATCATCTTTTTTTTATCCAACGAATCACGAATTCCTTTTTTTCCTTAAGACTACAGACTTGACGATGCGGACTATTTATAAGTTTATACCAGGACTCGCGTCCACTTTATTTTTAGTAATCCTATTGGGTGTTAACTTTATTAGTTTATTATTTTTTTGTTTTCTTTTTTTTTTTTTAGTTTTCCCTTTTTTTCTCAGTTTCTTCCATTCGCACGAACGCTCAAGTACAACACACCAACTCTTTTCGTTGCAGGGAAATGCGCATTATGTACACGAAAAAACCAAAAAATGATAAGTAAACCTCAATAATATTTATTCCCCCGTAACCACTAGACCTCGCAAATTTCAGTGCAAAGATAATCCAATAACCCGCGCTTGCCACCGGCGAAAGCTCGCGCGATCCAAATAACAAGCTCCAATCAAAATAATTTCAGGGTTCGCGCCGCGCGCTCGCAATTATTTTTCATTCATCAGCGGGAGAAACGGCACCAAAACACGTGCATTATAATTAATTGGAGGGAGCATCAGAAGCGCGCGTGGACTTTGGATGGGAGAAACAAATGGAGCACCACGACGTGCAAGCTTTTCTCGGCAGCAGCGTACGGCGATGTCATTGCTACTGAATGTGGGCCGGAAGAATATGCTGATGTTGCTCCCTCTACCCGCACGCGTGTGTATGTCAGCTTAACGCACGTGCGAGAGTGTGACAAAAACGTGCTCAAGTCTTTTGTTGTTGTTGTTGTTGTCGTTCTCTTGTCCTCTTTTACTTTCCGTCATTATAGAAGGAGAATTAATTAATATTTTGGGCATTTGTGGTTTGAAGAATCAATTATTTCTTTTAGCATTAATCAATCAATATTGGACTGTTAGAGAATACGTTTTTTCTGCAAGTAATAGAGAATAATGCAAACTTCACGTTGAAGCTACTTTTTTTTATCTATTATTAAGTACTTAGTCGTTCTTTGTGAATATTTGAAACAAGCTTTATCCTGCACATCAACGAATGTTGCGTTATAAATGTAAACAGAAGAACTCGAGGACGAAAGTAATTTTTCGACATTTGAAATCAATTAGGAATCAGGATAAAAAAACAAAAAGTGGTATGAGACACCTTCCTGATACAAACGGTAATTGATAAGCACGTGTTTTTTTTTGGTAAATTTGTTGCTCAGCCAAAGGACAACGTCGAAACTTAATTGATGATTTTTCTGGCGCTACAGATGTGAGTACATTCTCTGGCAACGCGATCGGCGAAAAAAAAAAAAAAAAAAAAAAACCAGGGCTGCAGTTACCTTCTTTCTAGCAACTCTGGAGCTTACGTGCTTACGTAATATATTTACAACACCAGGAGCGCCTTTTTCCCACGCGCAGCACACCTGTATACTCGTTTTTCCCCCACTCTCTCTCATTTTCACTCATCTATACGTGTATATGTATGCATTTTTATCCCCAACCACGTCGTATGTACAAGATGTTATTTATATCCTTATGCTAAAGTTAAAATTTAAGATTAATTCATGCGCGGCTACTCGCTGCTTACAAAAGAACGACACATCTCTGTATCTGGGTGGGTGTTCTTTGTGCTCTCGAGATTAATTTTCCTCTCGGGGAAAGAGGCCGTAACATTTCCACGCGTATACTCTCTCGCGAGTCTATACCCATACGTATCATTATCACGCGGGGCTTCGTGTACTTTTTTAATTTTTTCACTCGGGCTCTGGATATACATATTTATTTTTCAATGATCCTTCCTGTACGCTGCTTCGTTAACGCAGCTGTGCATCCTTTTCGCAAAATTTAATAATGCAAAGAACATTTTGTTTTCGAAAAAGATATTCAACGAGGCTTTTAAGACTGATTTGGCAATAAAAAAATCTGTCGTCGAGAAACAGGACGCTTCTTTGTTTTTTGTCCAACTGGACCTATGCTCTCTGAACTCTTAGTCTTCGTAATGATCATCTCACCTTTCGCGACCAGAAATTTACTGACGCAACAACGATTAACCGACTAAATTTTACGTCCTCGAGAGAATAATGTTGATTCCCTCCGCTCCCGATCTACCGTGCACTAGCGCACGAAACAGTACGGCTCATTCGCTCGTGTGATTGGTGTACTTCGTCGATGGCGGTTGGTTTTTATTCAGTAGGTCAGGGTGAGATACTGCTCGTCGAGGCCTCGTGGTCACCTCAGCACAGACGACAGCGTCAACAGCATCGTCAGCAGGAACGTCGACCTCAAGCCTTGGCTGGCTCCGTGCTGCATAGCCGCTGGATTCTCACCTGCAACACCCAATTACACAAGCATTATATTTTAGTTCATTCGTTACACTAACGCGTTTTTCGTTATTTTTGTTTCATCGAGAGAAGACGCTATCAGCGTTTCCCCAGATTTTACGTGCACGGGCTTTTTGGACATGACCATAAAACTGGGCTCTCAAAATTCTCGACGCAGCATGTCAAAAATATAACATTACGGCATATCTTCGTGAAATTGCCCCCATGTATCTTTTGTAGTTGCAAGAATGGGAAAATCATAATAACAAGTACGGATGTTACAAAGGGGGCGATAGCTGGAGTTTCAACATTGTGGGCAGATGAGAAAAAAACTGTTCCGAAGGATCTTTGGAGCAAAAAGTTTAGCCACGGCACGTCAAAGTCGTAAGTTTAGGGGGAGGGTACGCTCTGGGGTCCAGCGACCACTTAACCGCGGCCTACTCTGCTCTCGTAACTATCGATTTCCCGGACTCGTGTGGCGTGTCTTTCTTCCGTGTGCAGCAACGTAGCCTATATATACATACATTGTGAGCCGAGAGGGCTCAACTTTCAAAAGCCGGGGACGTCCATTGTCGCGAATCTCATACACACGTGCCCAAGCGTATTACGCGCTATAGTCTCGGACTTACTCCGGAAAACTCGGTTTTATATTGCTTATTAGGAGGAGCGGCAGTCCTCGGGCCCACGCCGAGATAGAGGACTTTTGCACCAAGGGGGGGATTAAACTTGGCGAAGATGGTGGCATTTTCGACCGGGTAACTTGAATTAATACTGCAGCGCCTCGTTTTATTCCCCCTTGGTCCCGGAAATTCGTACGAGAATACGTGGTGTCATTGTGGATGGAACGTGACACGTTCTTTAGAAAAAAAAAAAAAAAAAAAAAAAAAGTTATTTCGCAAAAATAAAATATCATGTGAGAGCTCGTTTTATTGGATATGCAGAAAAAGTAATTTATCAAAGTATTCCTAGTATAGAGAAGAGTTTTAATTTATTTAGAATAAAACCTGGCTCGTACGAATCTGATGAGATTTAAATTATAAAAAATACACGCGAGCATTTCTCGTTCGAGTTCTTGCAAACTCGATCGAGTAAAAGTGCTAAAAAAAAAAAAAAAAAAAAAAAAAAAAATCAAGCGGAGAAAATTTTTTCCCAGTCTCATCGTGGTCGCAAAATTATCAGGATCCCACGCAGACAAGGTGTGATCACTTTTACAAGCTAGCGAGCGAATAAGTTCGCAAGAGTGGTGAGGTGCGCATTGGCTCTACAAACTTCTGCGAATACAAGTTTTCCCCAGTTTCTCCGATAAACGAGGAGTTTGTTTTTCCTGTAGCCTCGTTAGAAGTCACCGAACTCGGATTTTCACGACTCATCTTTGTTGCCGTTTACGGTCGGATTAAATTTTTCGAAAAACATTCGCGTGCTTGTATAATTCACACAGATTTACATTATTCAATTCAAGCTCTCCATTAGGAGAGATAATTATTATTTGAGCTCCTCTATCAGTTTAACGTGTCAATTAGACGTGCTTTCAGTTTGAATATTTGATTAATGTAACTCCACGAAGGCAGCAAAGTTATAAATGTGTTCCTTCAATATTAAAAGTTAATTAAAGTTTTGAATTTCATGTACTGCAGACAATGTCCATTGAAAAGTTGACTCGCGTAACAACTGTCGTCGAATTGAATCGCATAAATTCGTGGAATCAAATAATATTCTTAACAAACAGAGCTCCCATTGTTGTACCGGCCAAAATCATTTTTAATTAATTACTTGTGCGAATATTGTGAATCCATGGGAACTCCATCTCCGTGATGACACACAGGTAACCAATATATACTGGATTTTCCCACCATGTGATTTGATGAACCGAACTGATTGCGGTGATTATAGCTCGTGTACAAACCGCACAACTGTGATCGTCATAAACTAGCTGACAATTTACGTTGGAGCGTGGGGATTGTTACCTTTATTTACGGCTTTGTGAGGGAGATAAATTCACGTGTAGTTGTTAATGAAAAATGAATGAACGAGGAAAAATACCAGAGGGAAAAATAGATACGAAACCGATTAAACAAACCAAATTAATCAACAATACGATATAACATTTTGCGATTATCTTGTACGAGACATTGATAATGAACAAAAGAAATAACGGCGATTTTCACAGCCATCGGTGCAAAGAAAACGAGAAAGCGAGAAGAGTGAGAGAACAGCTTGGGTGAAGCGAATGAGAAAACGCGCGTCTCGCTTAATGTACCATGAAACAGTTATTGGCTAGAATTAATCTTAATTAGGTGCAATTTTCGACGCTCTGCTAACCATACGGTTCATTTTTGGGATCTCATAATCTTGAACCGTTTGCTGAAGATCATCGGTACTTTTGTATTTTTTCGTAATTTATGTTTTTTTCTTTTTTCTTTTTTTTTTTCCTGCAGTATGAAAAAAAGGAGCACTCACGAGACAAGTGAAAACGTAAACTGCAGCTTTTCGTAAAATTGTCGGAAACGTAAGCTCAAAAAACGCTAGTTCTTGCTCATACATATTGCATCTGGGGCTCCATAGGTACGTTACATAATCTCATTAACCTACTTTCGTTGCAACAGGAGTAAACAAATATCTCGTAAAAATTCCAACTCGGGCACGAGCCCATTGTATACACAATTATTTCGAAGCCTTCCCGACCACTGACAATTATTTCACTTCCCAGAAGTAAAGTAAGAGCAGGTGAAAGTTCTCTTGGAGCATTAAAGCGAAAAAGAGACAACACCAAAATCACCTGCTAAAGGGAGAGGGGGGGGGGTGGGCAAGAAAAATTTACGGCTTTGTTTGCGCCTTTCAGCGATTGTCTGGCCCACTCCTTTCCAGGGACGGATAAAAGCTCCAAGCCTCCTGGACCACCGCTACGCTCTACGCTTTAATTACACCTCGACATTACGGGCACTTCCACCATCGGCGAACTAGTTCCGGTCCCTGTTTTGCATATACTCGCGCGCGAGAGAAAAGATATCCCGGTTACACCTAATTGAAAGAATACAGCTGTCGAGTTGAAAACAACCAACGAGAGAGCGCCCTAGCGTATTTTTTTTACCACTACAACTGACTGCTCGCAAAGTGAGCTTGCGTGTATTTCTTGGATCGTAATACTCGTGTACAATATCCCGCCTTTGCGCTTGAATTTCGTATAAGCTTCAAAAAGCCCGTGTGTTACGAGAGCGTGAATAATACGAGGCAGAGGAAAAGTAGAGGAGGAACGCGTATCGTCTATACATGCGGTGGACGTTGGTCGAGCAAGGCCAGGCTGCCATTATTTTCTCTTTTTTTTGTACAACTACCTACCACGGAATCGCTCGTGGCTGATCCCGAGCCTTTTCTTTCCTCGAGCCGAGGCCCTTACGATTTACCCAGGATATATTTTGAAAACGTAACTCAACATTCCTCCGCTCCTCCCCGACTATACTCCATTCAACGTATCTCCAAGAGCATCGTCAAACGTACCCTCAACGAACAAAATTACAGGTACACGGGTAATAAATGTAATTGAGGAAATTTTGCTCATCTCCTAATTGGAGAGAATAAAAGCTGTTTTTGAAAGAATCGCATTCGTTGGATCTACTTGTGAAAGGATAGGTAAACAAGGTGGAAGCAAATAAGAACGACAAGCATTTATTTGGAACTTCTTGTTGAGCAGCTTCTTCTCTTGCGAGCGCACGCTCGTTTATTATGCATCGTGCGACGAGCCAAGGCCCGTATGCATTCGACGAGTGAAAAAGTGAAGATGGATTATGAAAATTCGAGTGCGCTCTTGGGATTTTAGTCTTGGGTGGCTAAGAAAGAGAGTAGGAAATTCTCTTGGCGTGTTGCGCTCGAAGCACAGGCGTCGCTGTGGCTTTTCGTTTCCCCCTCGTTTTGTCTTTATTCAGCAAACTCCGTAGTAACGACAAGGAGGACTGTGAGCTTCCTTTTCTACAAAGCGCCGGATGCATATGCGCGCTTACGCAGAGTCAAGATAACCGCACATTTGCAACGCCGTTTGCCGTTGGATAAGAGGCAGTGGGAGCCCCCTGAGAGCACCAACGGCGGTAGGGGGGGGGGAGTACTTGCAAACTCTATAACTGTATACGAGGTTAACTCTGTATCTTTGCTAATGAAGCGATGCTGCCTCTCTGTTTCGCGCTGAAATTTTAATTGGCCTCCCCCCTCGCTCGAACAATTGCTTTGCGTGATTTCGAATCGTAAAATAATGCGGCTACGGGCAATATCGCTGCCACTGTCTGTTCTCGTGTGTGCAAGGGCACTCGTACGCGTGTATGTTTCCCGCGTATAACTACACTCGAGCTCTGTGTAATTACGGTTTCATCCCTACCAATTACTACTGTTAATATCGTTGTTTTTAAGATTACAAAAGTTTATTCAAGCGACCTTCAGTTCAAAAGTATCACTATAATCGTACTACACTACTTGCGAAGCAAATACGACAATTTAATGAAAGTAATTCTTACTACTCGACGTGACGATATTTATAATATTTGACTACGAATGGTTGTATAGAAGTCAGGAAATAATGTACAAGTCATCTGGATATAGTCGATGCGTACCGTATCGAAAACAATCCACGAGTATCTTGTTTATGTAATAAAAAAGTGTTTTCATACTATAAAAATAATACAAGACAATGTACACGATGTCTGACCATAATCAAGGAATACTACTTGGAAAGCAAACGAAGCACAGAGAATCAAAACCAATTTACGAGAGTCTTATTGTTTCGTGTAATAAAAAATATTTGCCTCTAGTGTACTAGTACATCGACGAAACAATATATTCAGTGGATGACTATAACCGAGCTATACTACTTGCACGGAAATCAAAGCACGTATTGACACACTTGATCTGATTTCATGTCTGACTAAAGTCGAGCTATACTACTTGACAAGCAAATAAGGCTCTAAAAATCAATAGCAATTTACGAGCATCTTGTTAATATGAATAAAAAATACTTGCATGTATAAATGGAATACACAATGTACAACTTTACAAGCGCACTAAATACTTGCAAAGCAAACAAAACACGGTGGATTCAAGGCAATTTTAAAAACGTTTACTTTTTTGATCCAATACAAAACGGGAATCAAATGTATTATTGAATTTATGAAACAATGTAGCCCATGCACGAATACTATTTTCAAAACAAATAAGGTAGAGGGGACAAAAACAATGCACATAAGCTTGTTCGGTGTACTTTGTGTGTTGGCGAACAAGGTTAGTTCAACATAACAGTTGGTGAGTTTGGGACCACGTGTAGTAAGTATGGCGAAAAAAAAAGAAAAAAAAAAAAAAAAAAAAAAAAAAAGAACCAACAGCCGTGATGTACAGCGGGCGCACACGATAGTGGCGAGCCTGTGAAAAGGGACAAATGAGACCTCGGGCGATTCCAGCCGTTGCTTCAAACTCCGCCACTGCGGAGCACGGAGAGGCAAGGACGGAATCAGAAAGTTAGTAGTGCCCACGTAAGAGATAGCGAACGATGAGAAGTGGGCTGGGGCAGAGGCAGTTCTGGCTGCAGGCCAATGAGCCCCGACGCGATTACAATTGTTTATTGCCGAGGCGATACCGGTCAACTTCTGCCGAACAGCCCTACATTATCCCAGCGAGTTCGAGTCCTAGCTCTGTTCCTCCGCAGCTGCAGTGGCCGCAGTAGCCTTAACGCCGATGAACATCTTTCCACGACATTGACTAGGGCTTTCAGGCCCCTTCACTTTGGTCCACCCTCTATCGCTCTCGCTCCTCAAAATACAGTGCTTACTCTAGCTAGGTGCGAGAGAGAACGGGGGGGGGGGGAAGTACGTATGGGTATAGGCAAAGCATCGTCCGCGTAGCACACCAGCGAAGGCAATAGACTCGTGCAGGGAGCTCAAATGGATTTCGGCCACTTGCTTGCCAAGTGCTTCGGGATCCTCCCAAAGCTCGCCACCTTCTACGTATGGATACACCCCTTTGTATATGTACGCTGCTCCAATACATTACACCCGCGTGTGCAGAGAATTGCACTCAATCCAATCAGTATAGTCCCAACGACTCTTTTTCACGTTTACCATTGTAATTGTATAATCAGACCCTGTATTTGGATCATTACTATGCGATCACAATACTATTTCATACGGTATGACGATCCATTACGTTGTAACAGGTACCCGAGGACTCACTAATTTCGATTTCTTGATAAACGCAAGCTAACTGGGTCGTCACGTGCACTTTGAATGACTGTACTTTGTCAGTAAAGCCATCGATATTACGAGTATTACATGGAGCAACGAATTCCTATAGAAGAGTAGTACTATTAGCAGTAGTAGTACATGCGGGAGGAGTACGGTAGTTCCCATTAATTAAGTCCCTCCCGCGACGCCATCAGCGGCGTGTTAATGCAAAGTGAGTCATTACGGGGTCAAAACTTCCCAGGTGGGACGCGTAACCGCCACCATCGTCGCCCCAACCCAGTGTGTTACAAAGCTCGTGTTAACTGCACCTTACGAACTCCGTTCACGTCACGGTAGAAACAAGGGGAAGGAGCCCGAGTGTAGTAGCGGTAAAACGTGCCGGCCGCAGAGATAGAAAAAGTTGAGCTGGGAAACCAGACGAAACGGGACAGCCTCGCGGTCGGCTGTTATTAATGCGCGGCGCGTGACAATCGGTTGAAATAGCCCAAGCAGCCACAAGCTCTCTCTGCACTTGGAGTGGGAAAGGGGGTGCTCGCTCTGTACTCCGTCGCGCGTTAAGTAGCTCATTCGACGGGGTTGCAAAAGTTTCGGTCCTCTCATTCAACTTTGTACGTTCCATTCGGACGGTGCACGTTCGATTTGTCACGCATTAGTCGTGATTATTGCTACGTGTGTTTCGAGTGGATCGAGGATGTATCGGTGTTTTTTTTTTTTTTTTTTTTTTTTTTACGTTTTCATCGTTATTTATTAAAAAGTTCCCTTGGCAAATATACACATATATACCGCGCTTCAGCCATGGTGACCACTTTGCGATGAGAAACTATAAATTTTAACGGCAAAACTTGGATAACCGATCGGCCAACTGTTTTCGCGCGGACTATTTCAGCGGAAAATCGATAACTACCTACGTATCCATTTCGAAACTCAATTCAACGTTCATCAAAACTTTTTCACTGCGACAGCAGTATCACTTGGCCCCCGACATTTTTTAAATCATCGTCGGCCCGTATCGTCCCTTTGCCCAACCGTGCCCCTATTTTACTTCGAGCTACACTTTTGCGCTTTAAAAATACATTTTCAAGAGCTCAGAGTCCATCAAACGTACCCCCCCCCCCCCAACCATTAGCCCCTGTATGCGCTACATTGGCGTTTACGAGTTCACTCTCATGATGAGGATAAACAAAAAAAAATAGACCAGTGCTATTTGCTCACAAATCCAGCACAGCTAGAGAATTGTTGTCGTTTTGTTCATTGTTTTTTGTCTTTTCCATTTCCCCCACGTTGCGGACGGAAAAGCTAGCAGTGATAAGATACCGTCAACAGGGGTACAGTACAATTACTCCCTCGCTCTTTATCTCCTGCCTATTGCATCACCAGTAGGTCAATGATGAGCACAACAGTTGGACCTCTTTCCTTTTGTCCACGTACCACGTCTGGCTGACGAGGAAACTCGATCGGTCGAGTTTTTGGCATAGGTACGAGCTGATACCCTTTCATTCATTCATGTTAATCATGTTCAGGAAGACAATAAAACTGCCAAGAGCAGGTCAAACTATCGTGTTGGTGCTCATTCCTGCGTAGGTACGAGCGTCCCTGTCAACGTAACATCACGGCGAGATGATATTCCATGGAATCAAAAGCTGCAACCACAATCACTGTCGGCAGACATCGCAGATCAATAACATAACTCGACCCCACGCCACCACAATCGGTACGGTGAACATCAAAACCTCTAAATTGGCCACGCAGTGAAACTCTCGAAAATCCACAGGCGCCCTCGGGTACGCTCTAGTAAGGACGTAAGCGTGAAATGCCAAACCGCGCGAAATTCCCTCACCGAGAATCATCCCGCCCGTGCTGTTCGTCCACCCGTTTTGTGTCGATCTACTTAAACCGCGCGTATACTCAATGGGCGGAGGTTTTCCACTGGCGCGAATACGGAAGTTTTACTTCTCGCGGGAAACAACGCGCGAACTTTACTTGTTGGGGGGAATGAAGAAGCGAGAGGACGGATTGAAATTTGGCACGCGTGCCCCCACGCTACTACGCTGGTAAGGAGATAGACAGTGCAGATGTTTTGGGGGAGGGGAAATAGGTCGCGTGAATATTTTGAAAGAACTTTTCCATGAATACGCCATGTGACCGAGTCGAGATTATGTACGTGTCGACGGAATACGCGAAACACTGCGTTGTGTACGAACTCGAGGAACACACACGCGTGCATATGTGCCTAAAAAACAAAGAAAGAAAGAGTAAAAAGAAGAGAGAGGGAGAGAGAAAAAAGTAACTGACGGAAGAACAAAAAAAACGAAGCACGTGAAACGAAATAAATTTGAAAGTTACGCGAAGTTAGCTCTCGTGTGACACGCGTGTGTATACGCATTGCTTACGTACCTTGTAGAAGCAGTGAAAAACCAGTTGTTTGGAAGTATGATCGAAAGAAAGAGTAGATGGGCGTACCGGAAAACGGAGGGGGATAAAGTTTTTGGTCGTATACCGTGACGGAGAACTCAATGTTTATGTGATAAACTAGCGTAAGGCTTTTTTTTTTTTAAAGATTTTATATCGTATGTATGCTCTTCATATTATTAATGTTTTTGGACACCAATAAAACTGTTTTTCATTACATTTTCTTTATTTGGTTGATTTAGCTAGTAAAAGTAGTATAGTTTGATTATAGTCAGACATAATATAAATGGTGAAATGCTCGTACCACAATATTGTATCACTATATATTATCACATATAAATTGATTAGTATTTGTGAACTGTAATCTATGCTCTGATGTTGATAATTTCTCATACTTTGGCTGATGGTGGCCATATCCCATTCGTGTGCAAGATTGTCTTGGTTGGGGGACAATATCAACACTTTTGTTTACGCACTCGATGCATAATGTCCTAATAAATTTTACTGAGGCTCTAGATTTTATTTATTTTGCTGGTGGTATAGTTCGATTATACTTTCAAGAGTGCAGATTAGTTTTTTTTCGATTGATCATATCGGTCTTGTGTTTACTTTAAAAGCTTACACTTTCATTGTTACAGAATACAGTATGAAATAGTTCAATAATTTTAGTTTAATTTTAATGTATGATGGGAATAGTTGTAACACCTATGGGGTTCAGTCTACGTAGCGAATCAAAGCATATCATTACTTTTTTAGTTGTTTACCAATCCATTACATGTACTGTCGACTTACCAGTGACAAAGCAAAGGGATTGAAGTTAAATGGGTATGCAAGTAACGTGGAAGTTTGTATTTCCATTTGTATAACTTAAAATAATTTTACTGTCACCTCAACACTTCATATGGATGAAATCGTAGTAAACATCGTGTGTAAAAAACGTGGAAATAAAAAAAAAGTGCTTATAGAGGATACACGACAGGAAAAATCTTCGCACGAAGAGTACAATTACATGCGATTCGAGCTCGTACATGCACTCTCTCGCGCGATCGATCAGAATAATCTGGGTGACTGCCGACGGAGAAAGATAGAGAGCGCATGTATAATATATGTACGTGTATGTTAGAAGTCTCGAGTGCATGAGAATTTTGTTCGTAATGCGCTCTATTGAAAAGTAAGTATGCATTTGACGACCGCGACGAGAATTGTAAATTTTCGAAAACGCGAATAAAAATTCAGTCGAACGGAAAATCGTCGTACGTTATTGTTAAACTCGAAGAAAAAGTACATTTTCAAAAGCCATCGTATTACCGAATTTCCAAGATCCAAGAGTGTTAAGTTCAAAAATGTCATCACAGCTGTATAAACAACGATTCAATGAATAAACTGACAGTAAAAAAAAAAAAATACGTATACAAAAAGGTCCACAGACTAAACATCCCGCCAATGGCATAAACTTACTCGTACGATACGTAACCAAAGTATTTCGTACTGTACAGCTTTTTCGTATTGTTCCAGAAAAACATCGCTCAAGTCGATCTCATCAATCAGGAGATAAATTTTTTGTTCGAAAAAGCATCGTAAAACTCCAATGTTTTGAATCCACAGCAATACGGCAAGCGCAGATTTCCCAATCGAGACATAGAAACGCGCATCTCTTATTATTTTTAATAAAACGGCTGGCAGTCGCTGTTTTTCCATTCGCGCGATCGTGATTCTTCCATCAGATGCAGACACGGCATCTCTCGACGTACCGAACAGAGGGAAACTCGGGTACTCTCGTTCGAGTGCACTGTGTGTGTGTGTGTGTGTGTGTGTGTACGTGCACAGGCAGTCCTGGTGGCTGAATGGCCCCGGAGAAAATCAATTACCGAGAGAGAAGTGGAAAATGATATCGGCATCTCGGAAGCAAGGGGAGTAAACGAACGCCGGAGACTCCTCCTCGCTGCTCAAGAGAGAGTAAAGCCAGGAAGGGAGCGAGACAAACGAGCCCCAGTCTCCTCTTTTTCTTTCCACCGCTCCTGGGACTCGTGCGCCGTTTTATCTCGCCGAGACGCAATCGTTCCCCGACTCCGGCGCTCGTTCGACCTTTCGATCGATCATTCGATGTAACGACGATTTTACGAGGAAAAGACTCGAAACAATAACCATCCACGATATTCGCTTAGTGACACTCGCGATAACGCAAGCTCGTCGCAAGGGCTCTGCCAAAAAACTACCCGTCAATGGCAAAACCGCTGTAAAGTAAAAATGTCATGGGTGCAGAGCTTCGAACAATCAGATCGTAGGAAGTGGTTATTATTATTACTATTCCTCAAAAATCAGCAGCCACAGCGCAATGGAGTCTCATTCCACGGTGACACGCTTCGTACGCTCACCACAACGAGTTCGAGTACAGCCCCCCGCTGCGGCAGCTACAAAGTTATAACGGTATCAGCTGCGCAACGATTACCGCATATAGCCAAGGAAATAAACGCGCCGGTGGTATAGCCGAGCAGAAGGAGTGAGAAAATCGCACGCGCGGGGCTGTATGTGCACGCGTATATATACGCGGAGCTCCGAGGAAATGTATAGCTGCGCCATCGTCTCTATTTTATCGCTCGAGCGTGTACAGTTCGGGTAGTTTGTTAGTGCTAGTGGGTGGTGGTGCAATAATGTATACACTAAGAGAGAGACAAAGAGGCCGAGCTCTCCGAAACAGGGCATAAAGTACACTTGAGTGATTACATGCACCGCGTGCGCGCGAACGCTAAATTAGCTCATGGATGCTTCTTTTTTTTTTATCCTCGCGTTATCTTTGATCGGCCATTAGTTTTCGTAATCTGGATTATACAGGAGTGGCCGTGGGCTGTGGTTCTTTGTCACGAGGTGTTAAACATTATAAATGGACGATGCGTGGAAAATCAAAGAGTTTCTAGGGTCATAATAGCCGTTGATTTCAAAAACAGCCGAGTAGTGGTAGGCCATGCATTATGCAAGAGGAAAACGTACGGGGGGGGGGGGGGCACGCGGATAATAGGGATAATGGAAGGTTGAGGGGGTAGGTGAGTCGGGAGGTGAATAATATTGGAATATACTGACCGTTTAAAACGTGGACGGATACAGTGGTGCTGGCAACATCCACCAGCGTGCAGCTGTAGTTGCCGCTGTCGTTTCTGTGGGCGTTGGCTATGTACAGCCGCGAGACCGCCCCCTCGGCGCCCATGTCGGTTTTCACGCTGCAACAGACAGAACGCAGGGATACACTATCCGCTTTCAAGCTCAGACAACTGAATTATACTCATTTTATTGTTGTTATTATTATTGTTTAAGTTTCGAGAGTGTCAATTTCGCTGTGATGATTATTAATAACGGTGGTTATAACTATGATAACTAGTATAAAATTGTTTAGGTGCACATGAAAGTAGTAGAGCGACACTTGTAGCACTTAATCATCGGCAGCTTATCTTTTCCGGCAAAGCTGCTTGTAGTGTACACGAGTAGAGGGGTGAAAAACAAAGGGGGGTAAAAAAAAAGTAAATTCACCCCCTCGTGCATGGTTCCGGATTTACCTTCGAGTTAATTATCCCGTCAGTGCCAACGGGTGTCTCTTTGACGCCCGTGTCGCTCTTTAAACTTGTAAATACACACGTCCGACACGCGCGTCCGTTCGTGTGTTTTTCACGTTTCCCTTTCTTTTTGCAGCTTTTTTTTTCAACTGTGTTTCGGAAAAAAAAGACGACAAATATTTACAGAGATTGTCACTCGCCCACTTTCTCACAGACGCACGTCCTTTGAATGTTTACACGTTGGTCAAACAGCCATCGCTGATAATTAATGGCGATGCGCGTCGAGTTTTTTATCGAACTTCTTCATTTAACCTGCCACGAAAAAATTTATACCAAATGAAAGAGCTCGCCTCGTTAGTATTTATCAGAAAAATCAAGTTTTTTTTCAAATATTATCGATGATTAAATCAAAAATATTCGTGTATCATACAATACATGTCGATTAAAAACGACAAATTTGTAAATTAATTTTTCTAAAATGAAAGCTCTCTCGTATGTACCCATTGAAGATGTCACAAGGAAAAATGTGTCTGCACGGTGATCATATTAATTTTTGTCTTCTACTCGGCCGAGTCTCGCTCGAGCATACACAAAACGCAAAAGCTCGTTCGCCCCCTCTCTTAACGTCTAGCACCGCAGTCGGGCTCTCTCCTCTTAATACAATGCGAGTGGCCGAGAGCCATCCGCGCGGAGGTTACTTTTACTTTAATGCAACTTTAACGCGCCGTCCTTCTTTTTTACGCGCTGCTTCCTCTCTCTCTGTCTCTCTCTTGCTCTCCGCCCGACTTTTAAAGTACTCGCGGTGCGTATAAATCAAGCCGGACACCGCGCCGGGGCTCCTGGACTTGGCAGAGACTGGTCGGGCGGAAAGAGCCTCCTCATTTTTGCCTCTCGGCTAATTCGCGGGAAAAAGCTCTCCGCTCGAGCTGCTGCCGCTGCTTTGTTCTCCACGGAGCTGACAGTGGACCTCTTTCTTTTTTCGAGCGGGCCACCGAACCCACGCTCACGATCCTTCGCTACTGGACAGCTTTCGGCATTCGCATCGTTACTTGTACTTGATTTTTAAACTCACTTGATTGACCGGCACTTCGTTGAAACATTTTTTTAAGACTTTTATTCGCCGAAAGTTTGATAATTCACGTCTGTTTACGATAACGCGTTGTTTTCGCTAAATAACAATATCGTAAAACAACGAAGCTCCATTTGCCTATCTGATTCGTTCTTTATGTAAGCGAGAGCGTAGTACACATTGAAAAGGTGCCTCGGAGCTGCTTTTGTTTGCGCTTGAAATTGCGTCGCGGAAAAATTTCCAGACGCGCACACACATAATATGCATATATATACTGTTTCAAACGGAAGCTATGTACACAAGCTATCAGAATATCGAGCAGAGCCCAAGGTAATAATGTGTTCCTAATCCACTAATAATAAACTTTATCCATGACTATGATAACGATAACGTAAATTGATTTTGTTTTGGTATAAAATTCACGCACTGAAACGGCCCTTACTCCTCGTCACCGGCACGATAAAGCTCCTGCAACAACCAATACCGTGCATCCGCTTTATTTTGGCGTTATAGCGTGCAGTGGGTGCATGTACACGTATACACCCACTGCTTTTATTACTATGGCATCTAGAACATTGTTTTCTTTGCAGCATCGCATATGCCAGCTGACGAAGAGCCACTTATCCGGAGAATACGGTGGAAGCATAAAGCTCCCTATCTTGCATCATCCAATTAAATTATAAAAGGAAGGGCTTTTCAAAATGAAATCCAGCGACGGTGGGTGTACATCGTGACTCTCGTTATGCAGGAGAAAGACGCGTCTTGCCGGGATTTATCAGAGGCTCTCGATGAGCAGGGCTTGATCTTTGTTCTCGTAAAATATACTCGAGTTTCCCGTAGTTGCCAGGTTTTGCGTCACAGTTAACCTGGAACTTGGCTTTTTATGAAATATCACTGCCAATCACAATCGTTTCTCGTAGTAATAAATTACATTTAGGAAAGTGGAAAAAGTTTAATTAATCGGTTCCCAAATCGTAGAAATGTTTAATCATGCGGCTGACCATACGCGTACCTGTACTACTTTACACTTAACACGTGCCGATATCAGTTGAAATTTCATCCCAAAGGTTAAAACAAATCAAACTCGTGGTAAAATGGAAAACAATAGATCCAAACGGAGCAGACAAGAGTTTAAGGTCGGCAAGGCGCGCGTGTCGAAAGGAAAGGAAATAAATAAAAGGAAAGATGACGGGGAGCGGGGCAAAGGGGCAGGGGGTGGGCGCATGCAAACGTTTTATCACGCTCTTCTTTGGATTCCCGTGGAAAGCCTTTAAGAACACTCTTCACGTATACATGGCTCAAGGAGCTTTCACGAGTCTTTCAGGTCGCGAGCGCGAGAGTGAATGACGGCATCTTTTTTTCCTCCCTCGGCGTCTTCTGTTCCGTTCTCCGCGCGCTGTTATTCATTTACAGACTCCCTCTCTGTTTTTTTCTTTCCGACTTTTTCAGCGATGACGGATGAACGGGGAAAAAAAAAGAATAAAGGAAGATATTTCCACGAAACCAAGTCTTCTACTTCCACGGTCCCCAGATCTGCTCACAGGCGCGAATAAATGAGGCGTGTACAAGAAAACTTCGCGTAAAATTACATGGCTAAATCGAGAGATGGCGCTTAAACGCACCACGAGTGCTTTTTCCATGGGTGGGGCAACAGCAGCAGCTACACTGGCTTAGCTTACTGCCGATACTTTTCAAAATTGACTGGAGAACGAAGGGACTTTTACTTCGGTATTTTTATATTATTTGTTTTTTGTAGGAAAATATGTATACTTTAACGATCGAGAAGAGTCAGAGTGTGGGGGTATGGAGATTTAGTAGAAAACATAGCTTGTGAAAACACGTTAGCGCCAAAACGAGGAAAACACAGTTCGGAGTACAATATTTCACACATAATCTCAAAAGTAGGCTGTACCACGCGCGGGAATTTCCTCATAAACTACCGATGAAAATAAGCAAGTGGCCATGCATCAGCCGAGAACTCGAAGATTTGAGCTCTTCTCTCGCCGATATAGTAGGGTTTGGGCGCTCTCTTCATCGTGTTGACTCGGCCACCGAAACCCGCGCGGTGACGCGCATAAAGATTTCCTCTGCCGGCGATGCCGAACGTGGCTGCGCATACAACCGAGACGTTTTCTCGCTTGGCTTTGCCTCTCGTGCGCCTCACCGAGGCCGGAGACGTTTACTTCCTCCGCCGAGAGGATGGATTTCCCATCGAACGGTGACATTATGAATTACAGCGTGTTGTTGTAAACAACGTTTGGGGTTTGGACATGAGTTAGGATGGGGAAAACCCCGTGGGGTGGGTTTGTTTTTTATACGGACGCAAGCCATGCACTTCACTGATCGGGTAAATCAAGAAACGGAAGCCCGATGTGTAAAAGCCTCGTCAATGATAGTTCGCTTGGCTTATTGCGCTGCAATTACACGTATACAGTATCAGTGCCAAATCGATTGGCCGGGCGTTAGTTTACTTTACTTACGCGTGTATCTTTGGGTGCATCGGTACTCCACTGCGCATACACAGATCCGAGCGTTACCGAGTCAACCTAGCCATTGGCGCAGTTAACTGAACGACGTGCGTATACCGGCATGATGCACGATATAGCCGCGGTCTTGAGCTTTGCTTTGTACTCTCGTACCACACCAATTGCAGGTATACGAGATGCCCGCAGGCGCACCGCCAACCCACCCCTACCGTGCCTATCCGTTGTTAATACACAAGTAGTACGAGCGATATTAATCAGCGGCGTAAAACGGATGCGTGTGTATTTGCGAGCTGGGCAAGGTGTACGCGTGTACCTTTGAGAAACGCTAAGTACACCGTACACTCCAGTTCTCCGCCCTATAATGTGTATGTGTACTGTACGTGTGTATACACGTGCCAGCCAACGTGTTGGGAAGGCTAATGTATGTGGGAGAGGGGAAACGGATAGCCGAGACGATCTGATTGAATGGACGACTTGGGTAATATAATGCACCCAGCACGGAGCTCTCGATTCCTGGATCTACAGACCCATGTATATAGTGCATGTATGTACAGGCTAAGTTGCTGCCCCACGGCTATTGGATTAGTCCTCTACGTACAAAAGTATATATGTATGTACATATACATACGCACGTACATAAGCTTGTATTAAATATTCAGCGGCCCAGAGTATTCGTGCTCCGCGAAAACACGATGTGAAAAAAAAAAAAAAAAAAAAAAAAAAAGTGAACTCGACACAGCTTTTTCTAGCCGGTTTCGCTGGGAGAGTACTCCTTTTACGGTAAATACGTTGGGCTATGTCATGGAGAAATACGAGTTTATGAATAGTTGGGGATTTTCCTTTCCTTTTTTTTTTTTTTTTTTTTTTTTTTTTTTTTTTTTTTTTTTTTTTNTTTTTTTTTTCTTAAAGGTTTAAAGGTGATGCCTTATACATAAAAAGTAAACTTTATTCGTTAAACTGACAATTGATCCCAAACTTTTTACACGTTGACGCAAGCTATTGTTTTTGCTGCCAAACAAAGATGTTTTCCTTCAAGAGAAAAGGTGGCAAACACTGTTTTACAGCCAAAAAGAAGAAAGGCAAAAAAACGTTATCGTTGACGATCAATTTCCTCAAAAGGTCACGATGTAAATCCATAAACGTGTGACATAAATTTCGCAAAACCACCCCGCCACGGGCGCGAGAGAGCGCCGTTCAAAGATAAGTCCATAAAAACTTTTTCCCTTAACGGAGGGCGCGAGAAGTGTACGTTTCCTGCATTTGGCTCCCTACAGTGCAGCTGAGGTTAGGCGAAAAAAAAACAAGAAGGAAAGGGTAGCCAAAAAGGGGTAGGGGTAGAAAAAAAAAAATGGAGTCCAAGACAAATAGAGAGAAGCGAGCCCAACCGCGGAAGGCTTAACGAGAAAAAGAAAGGAACGGGCTTAAGTTTTGTAGGTTACTCGGGCGCGAGTTGGAATATTGCGTGCTCGCGTTTCTCGGAGAAAGAAAGGGGTAGAGAGTGGGGGGAGGGGCAAATGGAGGGAAAAAATGCCGCCGTGGAATGAAATTCCTCGGTAGGGTGGTGGTGGTGGTGGTGGTAAACGACGCTGCACCGCTTGCCTGCACTGCCGACTAAGTAAATAAAAATAAAAGACCAGAATGGACGAATAGGAGTGGGCTCCTGAGGGGTGAGGGTGCATACGTATATGCACACGCGTTGGTGGTCCGTTGGTGTGGGCTTCCTTCTCCGGCATCTGTATACGAGAAAGGCAGCACTGGAATTCTATTATCCGGGAAATACTAGACTCCCTTTCTCCCCATGTACTCGACTATTCGACTCGACTGCGTATATAGTAAGTACCTTATAGGCAGCGAAAGGGAGACCATACGGATGCCGACGAGGAGACGCCCGAGAACTGCAAGACTGCGCCACGATAGCTATACGCGCACAGGTGTATATGTATGTACGTGCATCCAGGACAAGATGAGGCAGGAAATTAGATATCGTATCTGATATATATTCTTCTTTACCTTTGACGCCCGTGTACGAATCGGATTATCATGTTGCACCGGAGCTATGTCATTTGTTGGCTTGTTCTGCATAATTTACATTCAATCCGGATAAATCAAGCGAGCTTCATTAGCCGAATTGAGCCTTAAACGCCACGATGGAGTAATAATAATGATTATAGTAATAACAACAAGGAGAGTGAAATTTATTTGAGATATGAAAAATAGAGCGCGTGTGCAAAGAGTGCGAGGGAGGAGGAAGAATCGTGTTGATGAGCATCGCGTTTCAGTCGAGACACTTTTTGAAAATGTGAGTAATGAGATGGATACGAGTAGCCGGGTAATTGCGTTACCGCGAGTAATTAACTCAGGTAGCGCATCCCCAAGATGAACGGAGAGATGAGAAAGAATCATAGGGCGAAATTAAAAAAAAAAAGAACAATAAGGCCGGGGTAGCTCGTGCACTCGGTGGCGGCAGTGGGAAAAGACGCGCGAAGACTAATTAGCGAGAAAGCGTGAGTTACGGCCAGCGTGCTTGAGTGGAGATTAAAACTTTGTTTTTTTTTATTATTATTATTATTATTATTTTTTTTTTTTTTTCAAAATTTTTTTGTGCCAAGTGAAAATTGGGAGGATTGTGTTACGTTTTTGTTTTTTATGGTAAAAAAAAAGTACTGGGTTACGCGTGACACGCGTGACGTTGATGGACGGTTCCGGATTTTGTGTTACTCACAGCATGTTTTGGACTTTTTTAACTATAAAGGCAAACATTTTTCTTCATTGGATAGTATATTTTACTATGTCGGTAAGTAACTAAAAGGTAAACAAAAAAAAAGTTGAAAAACAACACAGGGAACAAGACGAGAACGAAATCTCAAACAGAAATGAGGGAAATTAGTTTTTACCTTTACTCTACCTGGTTTTTAAAAACAATATTCTTTTGAAAATTTAATTTGTGCTAGAGTACCTACAAATAATTAGTCTTTACAGCGAGTTTTACTTTCATAACAATAATAATTTTTTTCCCCTCTTTTCGCGACGAATTTTAACTTTTCTCTCTAAAGAAAGAAGTTCAAAGAGCCTGAATACACGCGCATTGGGTATGAAAGAAAACTCTTTGTACATTTTTAAATGGTAAAACAAGTTGAAAAACTCTTTACGGGTTGTTCTGGAAACCAGGTGACGAGGTAGAAAGTCTCGAGTTAATAGTTGAAATAAAAAAAATTTAATGGTACAGCCGACCAAAAAAACTGTATTGACAGTAGTAAGACACGTTGTAATTAATAAATCCTGACCTATCTACTCAAGTTGATTTGGCCCGTACCTTTTGGTGTTTCGCAACGAATTAACAAGTATTTCTTAACCCTGTTGTACCCAATTCCTAATTAGATTTCCAGAAAAAAACGCTTTCTTTTCACAAGCAAAATTAGTTGCAAAGAGAACAATAAATATCTCAAGTCCACGGTGTATTTTGTAATGACATTTTTTTTTAAAGTATACGTTTGCATTACTTCCAACACCAACACGCGCACAGGAATACAATCAATAACGTATTTTTCCCGTACAATCCCGTAACATCACCACAATAAAAGCCAAGCACTGTCTACTAACCAGCCAGTGCTGGAAAATTTCCTTTGGATGCAAATTCAAGCCTTATTCATTTTTCTTTTCTATTTACCAAGAATTTTCATTTTTTTTTTTTTTTTTTTCATCTGTCAGCAGCTGCCGGACTTTCAAACGAAATTAATTTCACCACCGCCAAGCCTTTTCGCACACGCACCTAGTGCCCCGGGGTTTTCAAATTAAAAGAGAAAGAGATCCGATGGAAGGTTACGTCCTGGCAAAAGAAGAAAAAAAGTGCCAGCAGCACCGGCCGGACAGACCAAAGCCGAGCCGAGTCCGAATCTTTCGATCCAGCCGTGCGCGTATTATTCGCACTGAAGGTGAAAACAAAAGAAGATGGAAAAATGGAGGGGGGGGGACACGGAGAACCAATATGCGGCATCTGGCGTTACAAGCTTCAAGCTTCGCATAACAAGCTCCGGGCCACTCGCTGTTTAAGCTGATGGGAAAAGTTGTAGCTTGCAAGCTCAGATGTCTGCCATCCCCCTTTCCTCTTCCATCTCAGGCCACACGCCCACACGTGTATAGCTTATGTGTAACGCCTCTCTGGTGTATGTATATAAGGGACGTTCGCATGGTAATACACGTAGGAGATGTACAATACTCCGGGTCGTGTATTCCACGTGTTGAGGAATTTGTATGTCGAATCGTGGAAGACCGAGCGTGACAATCTGGAAATCGTGACATTGTTGACACATTTTTTTTTATTCGTGATAAGCTTGAATTTAAAAAAAAAACGCGTTCTTAAAACTTTTCTTGAGAAATAGGAAATTCACATGCTCTTCTTTTTTGAGTCAAAGAGGGTGAGGTTTAAGAATTTGGACCTCAGAGCTGTTGGAATCTTTGAGGCACGAGTATCGTAAAAGCTTTTTATCCCTCCTGCGGCTCGTGGAACCTCAGGTAAGGCAAGAGGGTAGACTGAAAAATAGAAAACCAAGCAGGGCAGGCTAGTAGCTACCTATTTCCACGTGTTTTATATGCGATTCACATTCCCTTTATTTTATACTCCTGATTTTCGCCATCCTACAACTCATGTTTACCTTCCAATACCCATTTAACTAAATTTTTTTTTTTTTTTTCATCGCCTCGCTTATATCGTCACTCGTGAAAAGTGAATGGAAAAAAAAAGTTGTGAACAATTCACTTGGGAAATTTAAAAATGAAAATGAGTAGTCGAGTCGGTATTTGGTCAGCCACAATCTTTAAAAATTACTTTAATCAAAATAAAAACTGAGCCCAATGACGTATACATTTTAGCAACTTTTCTGCTAATCAATTATTTAACATCAGAGTATAAAAGCTTGCAATTTCACCGAGATTTATGAGATCTAAGTATGAAGAAAAAAAAAAGCGAACGAAGCGAGTGTCATAAAACAGTGAAAAATAAAAGAATAGCGCCACCAGTGGTGGCAAAAAAAAAAAACTAACGAGTATCACCGTTGGTACGCAGCCATGTGGCTCTTATCGAGTTTGCGTAGTTTCGAGCTGCTGCAGCTGCTGGGGTGATCAAAAAAGAAGAAAAAAACATAGAAAAAAGCGTGAACGCGCAAACTTTCCGGACTAACACTGGTATGCATGTGGACGTCCGGAAAATATGAGATTTAATAGCTCGAGCCACCACCACTAGATTATCGAGTCTCGTGTACTGCTTTATGTGAAAACTCGTATGGAGGAACATTAAAAAAAAAAAATATATCTCCTACAGATGGATTTAAATTTAAATTATTTCGCAGCACTTCCAGCAAAAAATTTCAAGACTACGAGAATTTAGTAAAAATAGTAATAATAATAATAATATTATTAATAGTAGTAGGAGTCCCTAACACTTGATTCAAGATCGGAGGCAGTGATATAAAAAGGACTCGGTAAGGCAGAAAGTGAGGTGAGGTCAAGAAAAGGCAGTATAAGCTGGAGCAGAGAAGCGAGAGTTGAAGGAGGGCGGGTAGAAAGAAAGGAGGCCCTCGAGACACGAGGAGGTACTCAGTTAGATAACTGAAAAGCGCTCGTTTGTCCATCGGACTGGTCACGAGGGGGAAAAAAGCGCTACGCTCGACCAACACCAGCGGCGGCACAACACACACACACACACACACACATATAGGTGGTGGTCACGTCGCGCGAAATTCCACGATACGAGCGGACGTGAGTTATCGCACAATACTACCCTCCGCACTCGCCCACCTGGCCATGCTCCTTTTTTTCATAGACACTTTTGTTTCTTCCCTCGCGGACCCGAAGCCAGGCAACACTTGTTCCATAACAATATAACCCCTCTTGCCGTACACGTACACACATACCGTGCGACGATTTCTACAGACTCCCAATGCCACTTCTTCCTTTTCAAACTAGTCTAAACGTATTTTTACCCACTCGCACGGTTCAGCCGAACTTTCATATAGTTTTCCGAATTACCTTCCAGGTAAATTTAACCAGGACTCCATGACCATCCGCCCGAATAATCCCCGAGCTGCGTACACGCACACACAATCAGGAAGTTTCCACCATGAAGTTACCGCTCGCGCAACACACGCGCAGCACCGAAGTTTTATCAAAATTCATAACACAAAATTTTAAACGAGCCAACTTTGCTCGAAGCGCCCACGCGCGGAGCGAGCATGTTTTTCAAGACAAGAAAGTTAGATGGCCGAGGAACGTGGGAGCGCCGATCGAGAGATAAAAACAATAATTAAGTACGTCCGGCACCGAGTCCCTCCCCCCCCCCCGATCTCGACTTTATGCGCCCCACCGTGAGATGGTACACGCACCGTATCTTCCTGGTGGTTATCTGTTCATCCGATGATTATACGTGCACGCGTCCGTTGCAGATTACCCCACGGAGAACGGCATTTCCCGAGGAAAAGTCGAGAGCTGCTGCTGGAGTGAGCGAGTAACTCATACGGCTTATCATTCATACGCCCCGACTTTACCATGACGGCTCATACTGTGTCGGAGCCGGGGTGAAATTTCCTGCAACGTGTAAGCGCATGTGTATACGTACGTGTTGCCAGAGAGAGAGAGAGAGAGAGAGAGGGGGGGAAGGAGTATATAGTATGTCGAGTGCAGATGAAATTGCGAGTACGAATGCGCGTGTACCGGTGCCACTTTAACGCTGAGTGATGGGAAATGTGATTTCCAAGGCCCCCTCGTAGCGCGCGAAAGCAATGAGCAACCCCCCTCCCACACAACAAGGTGTCAAATGAGGCCGTGGGTATCAAATTTTATTTGATTAATCCGTACGGCGTAACAGCTGGTACTCTCCTGCCTGGGTGTGTACAGCCACTGTTGTTCTTGTCGACATCCGTGGGATCAAAATGGGTTTGTTGGCTCCGAGTCGGGGAGGGGCGCGATGTAATTAGAAACTTATTCATTGGGTTGATGTTTAACGAGTCGAGCGGCGATTAATCATGGAAAATTCGAAAACGAGTCGAGCTGGAAATCCTCGGGAACGATTTATTTGTATTGTACGGGGAAGGAAACGCAAAGACTGCGTGCTCGTCCATGACAAGGTCAAATCTTATGTGATTCTTGAGCCATTTGGGATACTATTTTTACCTTCCAGCTTTGTAAAAAAGACCAACGTCTCTAACGCGTCAACGACACGAGGAAGAGAGAAAGAAGGAGGGGAAGGAGTGAGGAAACGCGTCTCCAGGTGGTGCGAGGAGATGTATAAACAGCTCGTCTGCGCTTTTCCCACAATTCATCAAAGGCACGATGCTACAAGCCGAATTTCGTTGTCACCTGCTGCTGCTGTTGTTGTTATTGCTGCTTTGCCATCCCGAGGGATGTAGTTCGAAAACCAGTGCGCGTGAGCACGGTAATTTCCGGGGCCTCGTTTGAGCGATCTATTTTCCTCAGTTCTCTCGTACAAGGAGTTGCGGCTTTGCTCGGTGGTACTCGAAAGTTATCTTTGCTCTGCGCAATCTTGGGAATTATTATCAACGACTTGATGAGAAAAGTTGGCTGGCTGATGTCGTTTTGTTTGTCAATATGCAAGGAGTACGTGTATTGAGATCGGGGGTTTGGGTTGTTTGCTTTTTGCCAGGGATACTTGCTATTTTATTGGGATTGCCGATAAATTTCAGGATCCGTGATTAATGAATTTTTGCCCTTTATTTGTACTTGGTTGACATCTTTGGCGCGAATGACATTGAGAGTACCATTTCATTGAAAAATATTTTTTCTTTCTCAACTCTTTCAATTTACTTTGAAACTATTGCTCTTTTGACTTGAGCAAATATCAATCCACGCCGTGTAATGAAAGCATATTCGTTTTTTGGATTTTCAAATAATCCGTCAGTTTTTATTGAGGGCAAATGGCTACCGATGGGGGTTCACAAAATAATTGCTGCACTGTACTGAACGTATCGTATTGACCATTGAAAATACCGACCCCGGTTTATTGGCACGAAGCTGTCTTTGACTGTTATTGCTCATATTTTTTCAGTTTTTCACTCGACGGCTATCCTTTATACATACTTTTTTTAATATCCTATGATTGATTACCAAAAAGTCATAACTCACATACACTAGTTCGTTGCAACTCATGGTAACAATTAACAAGAATTACTTCTAGTCGAATTTTCAACATTTATTTTCATTAAACTTTCCATTGAGCAGATAAACTATTTTTTTTTGTTTCATACGATATTTTCCGGTCTTTTGCTTGGTAGACCCTCATTTTTAGTACCGATTCTGCAGATTTTCAATCAATAATCAATAATTTCCATAAACGAGCAAACGCGGCCAAAGTTACCATTGTTACAGCATAGACAATTTTTTTACCCACAGCCTCTAAAAAAACCTACAATAAAATGAGGATAAAAAAAAAACAAAGTCTGGAAAAGTAAGAGAGAAAGAGATGGCTCTCGGATTTACCGTCTCATTAGCCATTCGCGTGTACTAGAAGAAAATCCTCAGCTGTAAGGATGTCAGCCACGCGCTAAGCCAAGCACCGTACAGGTACAAAAGAAGGAAGAAGGAGAGGTACGTAATTAATGCACGGATAAAACGCGCCCGCGTTACGCTCGAGATAAAAGGTGGCCAAAAAAAAAGCCTGAGAAAAAGCTCGTGGACCAAGACTTCGGTATGATGGACCGTACGTCCAAGGAATGGCTGTGAGGAAATTTTGAAGGAAAAATTTTTCTTGAACCGATCCTCGCGATGAAGATCCATCACGTTTCACGGAGTTGGCGCGATTGGAGTAACGCACGGGTGATTTACGTCACCGTGGGCTCAACATTCAGTTCTCCGTCCGTCGATGAGGCAGGTATCGATCACCTCGGGACACACCGGGGCTTTTAACGGTCGACCAAGCAAAGCATGTACAGGAACACCTCTATAGAAAGTGTATAGCTCCTTAGATTATACTTGTGGTGCTTGAAAGCCAGCCACCTGATGCGTGTATCGTTTCGTACAAAAACTGCCTCTACTTACCCTGCGACACGCGACCCCATACAATTTGTCAACAGTGGCCATATATCCTTTGTACTATAGCTGGTACTCCGAGGAAAAAATCGAGAAGGGCGGGGGGGGGCAAAGATTTGTCCAAGAATTCATTTAAAAATCCACGCTCGAGTTTCACGCCGCGTAAGAATCATATCTCGGCTCTCGGTTGGGTGGGATTTCCCTCGAATATCACGGCAAAGTGCACCTGCGAATTTACGAGCATCGGAAATCCCGAGCCAAGGCGCGCGAGACTGGAAAAAACTTGTAGGGGGGTGGGGGGAGGGTGCACGAGAACCCAAGGAGTCGGATAACAGCGGCGAGGGCGCGGGGAAGGGAAAAACGGCTCGAGCGGGAGCTGAAAATAAAAGGGCGGGAAAAAGACAAAAGAAGAGGATGCACGCGCTGGGGCGCATCCGAACGGCATGCATATTGGTCCCTGCATACTGAAAGGATTCCAATACGATGCGCTCGGGTGTACCATCCGCGGTGGTGGTGTGCGCGTACGTGCGGAGGCAAGGGCGATGTAGCTATCGTGGTCGTTGCCACGCGACTGCCTCTGAACTATATACGGTTCGTAACTATTACCTCATTTTTGCCGTGTCCTCGCTGCCTGCAGTACCGAGCTTTGGACGGGCAGCTCGTTTGGATCGGGATTTGATTGCGCAGCGATTCGCTAATGAGTACCAGTCAAGTGGGAGCCGATTAATTCCCAATACGATACTGCGGCTCTGTGCCTCGTGTCGTGCGCGCTTGTACGGTGAATCGGTGAATTGTCTGTATGGGGCGGGGAGGAGTAAAAGCTTGCAATGGGTATATGCTAGTTACGAGTTTCACTTGATACGGGCGACGATGGAAACGATTTTGGTTTTTTTTTTTTTTTTTTTTTTTTTTTTGTACAGCTACGCTATTTTTTTGCTGCAGACCAGCCTACTTGTCTACGGTGATTTGAAACATTTTGCCAACCACGTGGCACTCATTTGTAAAAATCAAAAGAGTAGGTGGGATGGACAGAGAAAATTAATAAAAATGAAAAATCGGGAGGAAAAAAAAGGAGGATAGTGGATTTTGCGCGGTGCGCACCTGACAATTTGCACGAGCGACAGCAGCGGCGACAGGGATCCGGACGGGCGTGACACGTGAAAAATTAGAATATACCGATGTCGTTCTGTCTCTCCCTCTCGTTCTCGGGTTTTCTCTCTTTGCCGGTGCTGGCAGTGCTTGCGAGTGGAGTTAAAGCCTCTGAGTTATGGTAATTAGCGGAGGGGAAAAGGGGGCGTCGTCGCTTGTAAAAATTTGGGGCTGGCAGAAACGACAATCTGCTAATGTCTTTAGCGTCATTTTGCCTTTTCTCCTGCTCCTACCTTTTTTTTTCCTCAACGTTTTGACGGGTTCTGTTTTCGACAGGCCAAAAAGATGAATAGGAACGCCGAATGCAGATCTGGAATCCTTTTGTGGTGACTGAGAATTTTAATTTATGCGGTTGTAAAAATTAAACTCCATACGTCATTGAAATTGGGTATTTAACCGAGTTATATCTTTAGTTCGCATTGCTTTTCTTTTCAATGACGCTACTATAACGTGCTTTAATTTTGATTTGATTCTGATTAAACTACGTTGTTTATTTTGCGGTTAACCGTATCATCACTAGAGTGATTTCACTACGTTTCAGACGTTGTGTATGACGAGGGTGAATCAGCGAGTGGTCACCCTAGTCGAACTCAAAATCGGAGGGAAAAAAACGTTATTCTCGTTATCATATTCAACACCTATACTTTTGAAAAAGGTTATTTTCAAAACAAACACTTACTTAGAAGTTCGATCAAACCGTACTGGGGACCCTACGCCTGATCACTGACAGACTCGTACTACTTACTCTTAAAATCCTTGTAACATCCATAAAAACAAAAAATAATTATCATCTATTGTCGATCCTGAGAAGAGAGAACTACTTATTAAACCAAAAACGTGCACAAAAGTACCATGAAAAAGCTCATTTGAACAGATGTCTGACTATAGGCTGACTCATACTACTGCTTCTCAAAGTTCCTCTAATCATGACCTCTCGGATATAACGCAAAACCGCACGCTTGTACAGGTACAGCTTGCGTATAGTTCTAGCCACGTTTGGGTCTAGTCTTTCAGGGGCTGCCTGAAGATGTTTGGCAGCGCACACCAGCAGGTGCAAGAGAGAGAGAGAGAGAGAGAGGGGGGATAGAAGCTACACGAAACCGCAGGCTGACAGACCGTCAGATGTCAGTTGGTCAAGAGCTGTTGCTGTGGCTGCTATCTGGTTAGCAAACCAAATGGATTGATTACTAGGCTAAAGACGGACAAGTGCCAGCATAGCACAATTTTGTCAGGCATCCTATGCTGGCTCACTGGACGTCCAATGGCTCCATTGGCTCATGGGTACTATATAATTATCGGAAATAAACAAAGTGAAATCTGTTGAGGGACGGGTTCATGGAACGCCTAAGTGTATACTCTAGCTATCGAGCTAATTGCCTCTGGGATTTTCGAGTTGGTCGAAAAAAATTTCTGGCTACCCAAAGTGCCTTTTGTTCTAATAATTATGGTCTCAGTGACATGAAAATCGCGCGATAACTGCTCTCCCATTGTTCACGAGCCATTCACACAGCCGAGCACTAAAAGTCCTCGAATCTCCGAATCCACCAAGACACAATGCGCGCCTTAAAAGCCTACATCCCCAGACAATCGCAGTGTCATCATGCCATCCGGGAATCTCCCTTCGTCATCCATCAGCGAAGCCTGAAAACGAGGCTCGAGAGCTCCAAAGAACGTCCGTCACCCGTAAAAAGTTAAAATTACGGAATGAGCCGTAAAAAAAAGTTGGAAACGGTCAAGTCAAACTATACAGCGGCCACTTGGCTCTGCTGGCTGTGTACGCGTAGGGCTACGGCTGAGCAAATGACCAGCGCATCCTCGATTTCTCGCTCTCCAGCGCGGCTCTTCGGCCCTTTCCCCTTGGCTTGGCTGTCGCGTGGGAGCCTCGGATTTGTGGGGCCGCAGGAAAATTATGGAGGCCAGCGAGAAAATGGACTTGAGGAATGTAAAAAATTTTCACCCCCATTCCGACGACTTTTCGAGTCGGAGAGGAAAAAAAAAGGACACGCAACTGCTTTCGAGACGAATGAGCCAACTTTTTCGTTTTCGCGTGTTAATCTTATTAGAGGTCCATTGTTTTCATCTGCATGTGAGTTTCTCTTTTCGCGCAGGTACGGCCAAGAAAAAAAAAAAATTCATTCACGGGATTTTTTTTTTCTCTTTCCCCTCATTCGTGCGGAGCTGCGGGCCGAAGAGAAAAGAGCGTATTAATTAAAATTGCTCGTTTGGAATTCAAAATAGGATCCATTGTTCTTTGAAAGTTTCGTTACACTCTTCGTGCTGTTGAATAAGACCGTGCACACGCGCGCGCGCAAATGGTCCCTCTAAAGCAACCCCTAAAATTGTAGAGGAGAACCAAAGAAGCGCTGAGCGAGCCATGTTTCAACCAACCCACCACCCTTGAAGGTAACGCCCTGGGCCCCCTCGTTTCGCTCAAAACTGACTACAAGCTTAAAAAACACTGAAAAATGTTGAACTAAAACGATGATATCCCTGTTTTCGTGGCGAAGCTCTCCGTAATTTCAAAAAGAACTTGTCAAAGGAGCTACGCAGCGCCGCTGCCAGCAACAAGTAACTCTGTCAGCCGGATGAGCCAAACGAGACGCACCGGGATACAAAAGCAGGACCGAAACACACGAGAGCTTGCCGGGGCACAGCAGAGCTTCCAAGAAAGCAGCGCTGGCTGGAGGAAATGAGGAGATAGCCTCGCGACAAAGGCCTTGGAACGCCGGAGATGTAAAGCTATATTCCGAGCACTGAAGATGACGAGCTTCTGTTGCTGTTAATTATTGGAGCCACGGATCGAGGAACCTCTAAAGCATCGCGTTCGCGCAAGCGACTTTGCTGGTGCTTTTCGAGCTGATGAAGAATATCGTTACTACTTATTTGTAACAAGCGAAACAACCGTGTCAGAATTTCTAATTACACGTACCATGTGTTTTAATTTTCGCGAGTCAGATGAGAGGTTTGATGGGGTTATCGCTGAGTATAACTTGTAAAATCCATTACAAAGCTTTGTCGTGTAACGTGTGGTTGGATATAATTGAATTTAGGTGAGAGTCATCTCCCTACTTAAATACTTAATATCCTTTTAGTAATTAAATTTTACTCGTTCCAAAATCCAAAGTTATTTTCATCCAGTAATGAATTTGTTGGTCGAACAAATATTTAAAAAAGTAGCCGTCCCTTTTCGTACAGTTTAAACAGCTAATGAAATAGAAGCCGTTGACAGTCAAAGGAAACACCGCAATGAAAGAAAAAGTACGACTGCGCAGGGATAGAGTGTTTGTTAAAAATCTCGAGCTTTTTCTTTGACGTTCGAGAAAAAAAAAAACGTGCGAGTGCTTATAAAAAATAATTTAAAAAAATTCTGAACACCAGAAAAATGCGCTCGTAGGGAAAAATAAACTCACGGAGAGGGAGAGAAAAAATTGTCCAAGTGCTTGGCAAATTTCAGCGGTAAAAACGTCATCTCGAAAATTCGCAACAGTATACTTGCCGGGTACGATTTTCAAACGCTTGTGTAACGAGAGACAGTCGCTCAGGGCGGGTTTTGATATTTGATTGCTCTACCTAATTGCAACAGGTTCTCGAAGTAAAAGAGAAAAAAGTGGTAGCCTGGGTCGTGCTAAATCGGAGGTTGGTCAAACGAAAGGAACGGGGCTCTTGAGAGACTTTTTTGCAATACAGAGGGGCCAAACTTTTTCACGTTCGCTTTGACGATAATGCAGGGAAGAAGAATAAGAGACGAGGAATCAAGATTTCGACAAGTCGTAATTTTAAAATTGCAGACGTGAAAGCCGCGGGATAACCAGCATCAAAGAGTCGGCGATGCCGCACTTCCGTAGCGCGCCAGAAGAGGGAAAGTTTTTCTCTTTGTGTTGGCCCTTCGGCCAGAGATGGAACGACGGAGAAGAAATATACTAATTTACGCGCGCTACTTGGAAACAAACAATTTCTGCTCTAGTTTTTTTTGTTTCTCCGCGGGTGACGCACGCGGTATCGAATTCCCTTTTCTGTACTTGAAAACTTTCGAGTCCATTACAACTGATTAACTCTTTGTTTTTATTTTCCTTTTTTGTTTTCACTATAACAATGACTATTTTAATGTTGCTATTGGAATAGACCATGCCGTTGAAAAGATGAACGCAACACAAAAGTCACCAAGAAATCTTGTTAAAAATTACTGCTCTGCATAATAATACCTGATCGTGTGACACGTGAGGAACTTTTACTGCCGATGCGACCATCTTACGACCGGAGGGTTGTTACGCAGATCAGAGATTTTTTTTTTTTTTCATTTCCCTCGATGTCGGAATATTTCAAGTTTCATGAAAAAAATCAAAGAAAGAGCGTTTCCGATGCACACCGATGGTCCCCGTGGATGAGCTCCCGAGAAATGGACACTGTCTTTGTATCGGTTGTGTCGAAAGTACAAGGAGGAAGGGGCGACGTCGGGGACAATAAAAGACGAGAGACAATGGCGCGAAAGCAAGTTTAACCTACATTGCATACTTTTTCGCGCACAATACGAGACGTCTTTCTCTCTCTTCTTCCTCGGGTGTGCTCTTTCCGCTCAAATACTCGAACGCAAGAAAGAATGGACTTGGGTGGTGGAATAAAGGGAAGGGAATCTTCGCCTCTCGGCCACCGCTGCGGTTTCTATTTTTACCGGTGGGACAAACTTTATTGAATGGGGATTTTCAAGAGACTCGGGGGTAGTTGACGTGCGACGATGTAACGTGCCGTGTGAAATATTTTTTTGAAATTTTCGAAAATAATTTTTCCCTCTTGAACGGTTATTTATCAGACGAAATAAAAACTCTGACTAAATGGACTCCCACGCGTTGGTGACTTTTTTATTTATCCACCAGCTTACGGGCAAAGCCGGAATTTTTTTTCCCCGAGCCCGATAGACACCCGAAACAGTACAGGCACACGAGCCCACAGATATAATCAAACAGCCGAAAGCGTTTCGGTACAGTCCAATGCAAATAAATGACCAACGAGGTGATAACAGTGCGCAAAAAAGCTCACCCCTTTGCCGCCAATGGCCCTTCGACGCCTCTTAATCGCGTAATCCTCGGTTGCCCCCCTGCCCGAACCACCCCGGGGATTAATATTATACCCGCGCTCTCCTCGCGGAAGATGAATTGAAAGTATAAATAACGGAATAATGGACCGGCGCGGGTCTTATCGGCGAGCTTCTTTCGAGGACAATGGAAAATGGATTTCCGATTTTTCCTTCCCCTCGGCCTCCCCGTGCATGCGTGCGTCGCTCGCGGACAGGCGTCAGAGTTGGTTTACGGCGATTTATAGGCTACACTCAACTACACTCACGATGTTATTCCAACGATGATTGATAGCTACAAAAAAAAAGGCAATTTTTTTTCCAATAGCGTTAACCTTCGACACTGTTGTTTTAAGTGCAAACTTTCGCCTTCGGCCAAGCAAACAAACGAGACTGTGAGTCTAATTATCGAGATTTAAGAAAAATAGTGTCTCTGTTTAACGCGAGAGCCAGCGATCCCTTGCTATTACCCGTGAAAACCACTCGAACTGTATACATACGCGTAAAGTTTAGCCATCCCGACTTTTCTCCGTGAGCGGGACAAGCGTGGTTAGAGCGAAGAAGAGGGCGGCAAGAGATGCGCGAAACTTGAAGAACCCCACGGCAAGGGGAGAAGAAAAATAGGAACGAGACGAGTGGCAAAAAACTAATTAGCACAGCTGCCTCTCGCTCCGCGTGAAAAGATCGTCGCGGCTAAGCTCCTTGGCAGGCGCCAGCGCCCACTGCTACGGGCATTATACACATACCTACCCAGCTTGAAAAGCTCGCTCGCCGTACGTACTTATTTTTGCCTCTCTCTCCCTGCACCGGAGCGCGCGTAGCCGAGGAAAGAAAAGCCGACGTGTATACCCACTTTGTTTCTCCTTCATTTTTTTTTTCCTCCTCGTTTTCCATCTCCGCGCTCTTTCTCCCCGAGCACACCCTACTCCCGTTGACATTTTTTTTTTTTTTTTTTTTTCTCGTACCCCTTCGCTTTGATGCTGCAGCTACTTCCACACTCTCTATTTCTTTCGCAGCTTTTTTTTTTTTTTATGATGTTTTAGGCTTTTATACGAACCGGTGCGTGTGGCAAAATAATTTCATCGCTTCCAAAGCTGGGCTTCGCAACTGAAGTGTAGCCGTTGACGCGGGGTTGCCGTCCCTTTCGTGCGTTTGAAAAAGAAAAAAAAAAAATATGTCCGAATCCCTCGCCGAACCGGCATAATAAAACCCGGGCTGTCAGCCTCATGCGTTTATTTAAATATCCTCCCTTGTGTATATATATGGCTCGACAGACTTTTGTCTACGCCAAATGCTCGAGAGAGGGAGAGAAAAAAAGGAGCTTAGCGGTGAATTCACGGTGCGACGCGTTAAAAGCCGCCCTCTCGATCCCGAGGGAGAGAGTAAAAGCCTTTTTTCAGCCCACGCCGCTTGACCAAGGGGGAAGGAAAAAAAAAGCCGAGCGAGGAAAATCCTCGGAGGTGAAGATGTCTGGAAAAACTTTTCCATCCGCCGTTATGGTCAACGTACTTTTAATCGGTCGAGGGATCTCGCGATGTTTAAATATGCATCGCCGGGCCGAGCGGGAGGGGAATTTAAGGACCACCGTGGAAGAATGAAAGAAAAAAAAGCCATACAGCCGAAAAAAAAATGAAAAAGAATCCCGTCAGTTCCTTTTTCTCGCGGGTAGCTAACTCGGAGCCCTCGGCCCCATTATGACGGCTGTAAAGTATTTGGCTCGATCTCGTTCCGGCGATAAAAGTAAATTTATCGGCCGACGGCGATGTACGTTCGCCTCGTTTCGCGCTGCCTTGGGCGAGGAGGAAAAAATACTGACCGCCGGTGCTCGCGAGGACAATACCGAAGCTACACCCTTCTACGGGTGGATAAAATATGGCCCGAGAGGGGGAAAAATCATTCGAATGATTGACATTCATCGGGCGATAAATTTTGACCCCCTGAAGCCTTGTGCGGACACTTTTACGAATTCATACCCCCCCGTCGCACTATTTCAATATGAATAGGTAGCGCTGCTATGTTATGGAAGGATAAAAGCGATGGAGAGAAAAACGAGGAAATGACAATGAACTGGCCGTGTGAGAATAGCCCTTCCCCGTTGTAGAGTGTGCACAGAAAGAGTCGACCAACGAAAGGAGGGATACGAAGTGGTCGAAGCGCGATGCACACCAGAGACGAATTTTGTTATCACCTGTACAGGCCAGAAAACTCCGAAATAAGCGCTGACCGCAATTTCACGCTCGTGGGTTTTTGTCAAAGAAACGAGATGTATTATCTCGGTGTTTGGTGATTTTCCGACCTCGTGGTACGTACAAATCAGATTCGTTAAAAATAACCCAACACTCCGTTGCAAGGGAATTTTCATAAAACGCGCAAAGAGCACCGCTAGGCGGAAATGCGTGATTCAAAGTTAATTAGTAACCTCGGCTCTGGAGGTGACTCTTGAAAAATAAATAGAGTATCTGGCGATTTCGTAAAATCCCGAGGGGTGAGTGCGCACGTGCAATTTTTAACGAGCAAAACAAGTGATACGAGCACTGGCTTTTTTTTATGAATTTGTTCTCAAAACATTTGCCACCGGACAAACTTTCCAACGGAATTATCAAATTTCGAGGCGTATCGCCCTTTTGTGAGCAGCTTTTTTTTCCCCGCTCACAAAGGTCACATCGTTCGTCTTTCATCGAGGGAAAAAAACTGAAACACGTCTCGGCTGTGTAGAAGACGACGAGCTTAGAAAAGTAACAATTGCTTTTTTCGCGACTGTATCGTTGGGCATAGCGTACCGGGGAAGCCCAGCTCTAATTTAATTTGGCGCATTTCTGATTCCGGTGAGCAGGACTTTCCCCGCGAGCTCACGGAATTCGTGATTACGCCCCGTTTCGTAGTTGTCCCTTTAGTTGTTTTTTTTTTTTTTTTTTTTTTTTTCATACACCTGTCTACCTGCACTTTCAACCGTTCGGGGGTTTATTTTTCCCTCATTTCACTCCGTCGCGGCCCTTGGGACGTCTTTTCACCATCACTTTATCATCTCGTAATTGCGTAGCTTTGATCATTAGTCTTTTGAATCTTTACATTGAAATTGAAAGAAAAAAAAAAAAAGGAAAAAAGGAAAAAAAAGACGAGACAGCCAAGGGTCGAGAATGAATGGCTCGAGACGTCTTGAAAAAGGGTCGCGCCGTGGCCCGGCAGATGATATAACGACGATGCCCGGGAATTTTCGCGGCCGGCTGGATGAGCGCGCGATTACGCTGTGAGCTCGGGCTGTCTTTGTTTCGCGCTCTGGCGTCATCTTCATTGTTCGGGTGGCGTCGCATTTTCTCGAGAGCTCACGCATTCTTGCCATTTTTTCCCCCCACCCTCCCCCGATGCGATCCTTATCCTTGGGCTCTTCGCGAGCTACCTCCGGAAAAACGTCGCCGAGGCGCTGAGTTCATTATATGAGGTTTTCGCTCATCTGCGAGGAAAAATAAAAAGAAGCATACCTTTGCAACGTCATTGTGCGCCATAGGTACAGAGCAAGGGTGGTTCAAAGAATTTTTTGTGTTTATTTTTTGGTAAAATGCAGCGAAATTCGATAGTGTTAACGAGCATTCGCGAAATTCTAAAACATCGTGTATATACTCTCGTTTTGATTGAAATTTCAACCGGAGGAGCTCCATGAAAAAAAACTAAGGAATTTCGTTGTTAAACTGCGACACGTAATAAACATGGAATTTTTACTCCAGCTATTTTTAAATACATTTTTGACAACAAAAAGCAAATAATGCTTCAAATTCTTTCAAAAAACTCACAACAAACTGATCACAATACATACTCTACTGTACTGTGCTATTTTTATTTGAATATGTAAAGGTATGTAATTTTAAGCTTAAATTTATTTTTTTGTATTTACGTTTTTTTTTCTTTTATATAAAATAAATCTTGTCCATGAGTGAAGGATAGTTATTTTTTCTAATTTTTAGACCAAGCGGAGTAACCTAGATTCATGAGAATTTTCACACGTGTAAATACTGCAATTACAAGGAATGATTCGTTATGGAGGCAGAGTGATATTAAAGTTTAATTGCTTGTAAACAAAGACGAAACTAGTTCAACCCGCTGTTTTTAATTTTAACCACCCAAGCTGTTACTCATAAGTAATAAAACAGTCCCTGCGTATATGGTAAATAAAAACACTAGCACAAATAAGTTTGCAATCAAGTAATCCCACGGCTATACGTGCACAGCGCCAGTCATACGGGCTTTCCGCTTCTCCAAGTGCAATTCCAATCAAAGAGAGTGATTGCAAAGGTGTTGCACGAAGAAGCCATTTGTACACTCTTTCATGCACAAATATGTGCCCCACGTGTTTGTATACTTTGGTTGCGTAAAATTGCCTCTCAGCTGTGAGTCGCAACTTTATTGCTTCCCACGTCGCAAAATACGAAGATACCCCGGGAAAACCCGAGGGTGCGTGGAAAAGTGATTCTACGTAGAATTGACGACTCCTTTTACGCGCGAAAATTCTACTAATTGCACTGGCCCGTTGCCAAAAAAGTTTCCTCGGCGAAAACATTTTCGAGCGAGCGCACACAAAAGCCGTTTCCCCCGGTGTGCGGGTGATGCATTAAAAATGTTCCCGACTAAACGCGTTAATTAGCCGCTAGTCGTACGAGTTTGTTAAATAAAATTATTTTCACGAGTAAAAAACTTTGGACATCCAAGTGGCATTTTTTTCGTGTTCCTTCCAAGACTGTGCACGGTCTGACCAAGTATACGCTTTTACTACTGGACCTTCTTTCTCCGATTGTATCTTTGGTTATAATATTTACGTAGTACATTTTCAAAGAAGTGTCAATCACAAATATACGTAGTTGAATTCGTATTGAGGACTACAGCTTGGTAAAAAACACAACGAGTAGACCGGTAAATAGATTCCGTTTAAAATTCTCCCAGCGCCGTAAGTAGTCGTTCTTGGTGGAGCTTGTGCTTCATTGTGGCGTATACGTGGGTAATAAATTTATTTATTCGGTGCCGACAGGGTCAACGAACGCTTCGATAAAAAAGATTAGCGAGGACTGGGAATTAATGAGCAGTTTGGCCGATGAAAAGTACCGAGCAAACTCTCTCGAGTCTCGGATGATTTGAGGATAAACTTTCGACCAGAGGCGCATGTTATTGACGAACCGTTATGGGAGGGATGGAGGCAAAATAAGACTGCCATTGCACCGAGGAAAGAAAGTATACAAGGAAGAAGGATCGACGATATCAGCCGTGGCTCTCCGCGGATGGAGCGGCATCGGCATTTTTTCACTTTAGTGCTCATTTCGTCGACAAACTCGGTCGGACAACCTTTTCCTCTCCATTGTGGCTTGTATATGGACACGCGAGTGGTGTACGGCGAGCGAGGAGATTATAGGGTACCCAAGTAAGAATTCTGTACAAGTACGAGCATAAAAGATCTCGAACCAGCTCTGAAGGACATTTGCTGCTGTCGGGAAATTTTTTCTCGAAATACCCACCACTGCGTTTTTTCCGATAAATAAGGGGGAAAAAAAAAATAAAGATTTACAATACATAAAACGTTGAACGAGGGAAGTAACTTTTTGTCGACTCTGCGATTTAATACGGCTTGTTTTTTAGAAAAATAATCTACAACGGAGAATTTTTTTTCTACTCACGAATAAAACAAATGACAAGTGCATCGAAGCTGTCGTGGTCGATTAAAGTTTACCTTAAATAATACATGCACCGATGCTAGCATGAACTTCAACAAAAGCAAACATGCACCTACAAAAAAAATTTTGGAAAATCTACGTTATATGCATGCATTTGTGGCGCCGTCATTTTCCCGTCTCTGGTGGTGAGCCCAAAGCTGCCAGACTCTAAAGCTTGGAAACTTCTTGAGTCATAAACAAGATAAAAAAGTAACGTTGAAATGAGTATTTTCGTAAAACGGATGAATTGAGGAACAGCCACTGGACAGTATGAAAAAAAGCAAAAAAAAAATAAATGAAATAAAATAAAATAACTACTCAGCCAGATAAATTTGGGAACAGCGAGCAGAGATGTTAATGATCGAAAATAAAAGTAAAACAGGTAAAAAACACGTATGGAAACAAAATGGCATGCAGATACGCAAGAGCACAACAGCAGCCCATCAAAACAGACCAGCGCGGATATCGACTTTGTAATCTCAAACGACGCTGGTGCGAAGCAAAGGGCTGAAGAGCCTGCATTGTGCACGCCCCGGCTACCCTAGCACGCGGGCGTCCAAAGCTGATAGACGCGACGCACAGGCTTGGCCCTGGTTATCGAGGCCTCGAGCTAGGCTGGCGATGATCTCTCTCCTCCGCAGCTGTAAAATATTCCATCCCCAGCCACCCGATGGAGCAATATCAGATTAATGGCTTTGTTTTTCCAACAGAGCCTGCTCACTCCACGCGATTGATTTTCCACGGATGCTCCCGCGGCCTTTTTTTCTGCGCCTGTACCCACCTCCTCCCCCCCCCTTCGTTTTTGCAAGCTCCCACATTTCACTAGCCGGGTACACTGGTTCTCTCACTCTTGGGCAACCGCGGAGATTTATATGCGCAGCCACTTCGCGCTACTACCGTATCTTCCTGGAGAGAACATAGTGGCTTCGCCTGTACGGGAAGCCCGTGTACGCGAGCCACTTTAATGTATGAAACTTTTGTACAAGTATTCTTGCTTTTGGCCGGAAAAACATCATTTATTGACCGGTACCGAGGCAAGTGTCAGCACAGCAAGAAGAAAATGTGGCAGTGACAGCAGGGAGGCTCGACAGGACAGGGCCGATGCGCGAAACCAAAAATTCATCGACAAATGTGTAGCCGTCATCGTCCTGGCTCGTCCCTGCGTGTGTTTGGCACATCCCCGCTAATCGTTTATTTATTTATTTATTACCCTCCCGTTTTCTCTGAAATTGATCGGCCGTCACTGCTCGACACGAACAAGCGGACTCGTCGACGCGTGCTGATTTAAACCCCAGGAAATATGCCCGAAATTGTGGATACCTTACAATTTTTAGATAAAAGTTTTGAGAAATTTCCGACTAAGCCGTACGGTTTGGGAAAACAAAATAAGTCACCGATATATAAGTATTGTAGTTATTTTTAAATACCTTTTACATTCAAAATTACACAAAGGTTGCTCATGACGTCGTAATATTTTATTTTTCTATCGTACATAAGCATCGGTCGTCCACAAGTTTTCAATCTTTTCCAAGAATTAAGTAAATGGTAAAAAATAAGAAAAAAAAAAAATTATCAAACATGCTACGTAAAATTTGTAAAATAAACCCCTCCTCTTTCAATCCAGCATATGCAACGTCATTCATTTCATAAATGCCCTTTTCCAGAGCAGATGTCACTGATCGCATCGATGACCAGCGCATCAACCCCTTTCGTAGCGCTTGAGTGGGCATTTAAAATTTTACGTCAACAAAACCGTATACGGCCGATACTCTTTTGGAACCCATTTCCCAGGGCTCGGTTCAGCTGCTTAATCACTCGCCGATACCCTCCTCCCCTTGTGGTAGTGAAAATTGGATGAAAAAAAAAAAAGTGGCCGCGCGTCGTCGTCGATGCAAATCGCATCAGCAGCGATCAATCGCCATGTAAAGGGTTGGGGGGTGCAATAATGGAGAACGAAACGAATGAAAAAAGCGCAGGGCTCTCGAGAGAGCAAAATGCATACACCAGGAGGGGTGAAAATAATCGCCCGTTATCCCCGTGTTCCGGCTATTTCGCTCGCGCTTGGCTGTTAAGTAGCTACTTGTAACGGATGGGCGCGCGTTTGCAACAGACAATTAGACTCCCCTCGGACGCGGATGTAAATATCCAAGTTCAGCTAAAGGGAGAGCCATACTGTCTATTGGAAGGGACGAAATTTTTTGTCCCAAAGGTACTTTTGGTTTGCATTGCGTTACAACATGGTATTGAAAACACTGCGAAACGCAGGGTAAAAACAAACAACCAAGACGCTCACAGTGGATAAGCCAGCTGGCCCCATTAGTCCAAGTAGAGCTTTGAATTAATTGAAACTGATCCGACCTGTTTAGCCAACTTTGGTTATGAATAGTCGCGACTGACACGGTGCTTACTTCGTTAACGAAATTTCCGTTGGTTCTGTACTTAGTCAAGGTTAACCCAATTAGATGGAAGTAGGACACACTGATACGCGTTCAGCGTGACTTTGCCCCATTTTTTTCGTCAAAGCAGCTACGCGTCTATACGTTGGATACGCTGTTACGTCGCCTTGATGTTTGCTCAGCGTGAAGAAACATCGACCAAGTTCGAGTAGGCCATGCATGTGTCTCCCCAACACGTACGCGGAACGCGATAAATCAGAGCGCCCCGAGAATTTATACGCTACTCCCGCGAGCTAATCGCGAATCATCCATTACGAGATTACCAAGTAGCGTTTGTTTGTCCCCTTCCCCAACATATACCCCTGCTTCTCGAAAACTTAACGGAGAAGTTGCAAAGGCACAAAATTTGCCAGCGATTTCGCCAATTTGGATCTACGGAATTGGGGATCCGAGTCGGAGCTCACAGGCTTCACCTTCCCTTGATTGGTTTCTTTTTGTCCCTGCGTGGTAGCTTGTGATGCAGACGATCATATTGTTATTGTTATTCCATACAGGGATCTAATTTCGATCTCCGATAAATCGTGCCGCCACAAAAAAAAAATAAGAAGCTCCATTCCCTCAGCAGATCAGTTGACAGTCACATCTAAATTGGACCCCTGGAAATTAAATTTTTTACGAAGAAAGCCTCACTTGGCTCGTTCGCAATGTTCCCACGTGCAGCAAAACTCGAGAATTAAATGCGCGAAAGCTCGCTCCTTCCCGGCAACTTGACGAACTCGCGTATCGGCCTGGGGCGACCAAGAGGCAGGGGAAATCTGCACATGAGAAGGACACGAAACGGAGGACGGGGCGATGGCAGGCGTATAATGCCCTAGTACAGGCACTACATGAGAGAGAGAGAGAGAGAGGGGGGTCTTAATAACGTTACGCTTCTAACTAACTTGGTCGATCCAGTTCCGCGTATGCTTGCTCCCCAATTTTCTTGACCGAGATACCGCAGCCAACCAGCTGCCGCTACTGTACGATCTCTACCGAGTTGGGGCGTTGGAGTGCATGTTATGTGATGGATTTTTTTTTCTCCCTAGGAGAGCGCAAGTTGATAGAAATTGTCAACATTTACTGGAGACGTGATTGAGTCTTTGAATTTGACTAATTTAACTCCGTGAGGTTTAGCAGGGCAAAAATTTGCAAGTGTAAAAATGATGGACTCACAAATATATTCTTTCAGTCGTGACACAAACTCAAGGAAGAACATGACAGTTACGTGTAGTATAGAGGTATATTCGATACGGACGAAAGCGATTGGGAGTTTTTGCGTGTGTGTACCTGGGGGGCCCTTGAAAAATAAGCTCGGCAGCCTTCGGAAGAGGAAGAAAAATGAGCCAAGAGATAATAAAAGGTAGGATCGCCGATGGCGGGTACTTTAAATTCATGAATTCGAATGTATAACCAATTAGGTCAAACGCGCTGGTGGTGGTGTGCAAGCCCGTCAACGTCTTCGGCTGAGAAGGGCCGTGGTCCGCAAGTTTAATGAAAAGCTTTCAAAATTCAGTGGACGCGCCATTCTTTATCGGCTCAATTAGAATTCCCGTCCAGTCACTCTGGACCGACACCCACGTGCGGACCATCGGCTGCTCTTCTGCGCGAAATTGCTCGTAGATATGTGTACGTGTATGTATACACTCGCTCTCTTGGTAGTTTTCTGACTGGGAATCGAAGTCGATGGAAAATCGAAAGATATAGGGAATCCAAAATTGAAGGCGTGAGAGTTGATTTTTCCCACGACATAATAATTTCAATTGTAAATGCTTATATTGAAACTATAATTAATCGAAAACACTCGTAACAAGTTTTAGGTAGAGCTCCAGTCATGTAAAAAAAGTTGAAAGTTTCGTAGTTTACTCGATAATTGATGGATTCATAGTTTTTTGCTACCTAAACTTAAATTTTCCGTAATTTTCAACTCCACCAAAACTCAAATTACAGCTTTTTTCTAGCGATTCAATTTACTTTCCGAGCAAACATTATAAAAAACACTGACAAAGGAACAACGAAAAAAGTAGAATTGCCATGTTTCCGTTTCTTCTACCACATCTTTTTTCGACTTAAAAATAAGAACTACACCAAAGAGCTAGATGAGCTAGACCAAGCTAAAAACAAAGAACAACCACAGCACAATGGCCATAAAGCAAAACTGGAATTTCTGCCTTGTTCGCTCGCCAATACCAAGATATAAGCTTATCTGCTTTTGAAGTACAAGTAAATCAGGGCTCCTACATCCGCTCGTTGAGAAATTACAGAAGCTAACCCACAAGTTACGCAATATACCCATACCCACCATTTGGTTGGAGTAAAAGTATTCGTGGTAAAATGATCGAGTATATTTCTGAAACAATGACGTTTCGGGAATAGACGGCAACAAAAGCAACCCGATCGCCGTGTCGCCGAGATTTTCTGCTAATCCACCGCTGAATCAAGTTTACGAAAGCCATCCCATGGGTGCTCTCTGTAACAGTATACTGCAGAGTTGGGCCGCTTCTGCGGTTTCACCCGCACCCGTTCAACGAATAACTGCATCACAGGGAAGTGGAAACTGCTGCCATGTATACAATTACACGTGGAGGGTGAAGAAAGCGGCGCTTACCTTATACCGCCTCGAACTGTGTCGTAGTTGAGAGTCCGAGTGCCATGGATCCACAGTACGTTGTTGTTCTGGGGACTGGCTACTTTGCTTATCACGCACTTGAGCTCAATCGTGCTGCCGGCTTTGTAAAACTTGTCACCGGCTGTTTTGGCCCCGTGCTCGTCCACTATTTCCACCCTCGGCACTGTAACATTTTTTTTTTTTAATTAAAAATTTACCTTTTATTTTTACTACCAAGATTAGTTACGAATATTTTTAACTGTTATTGCGATACGCCATTATATTTCATTACACAAAGTTCGATTGGTCTTACAAGTAGTATAGCTCGACTATAGCCAGGCAAGGGGCCAATTGTGACCTAACTGTTACAATACAACACTAGTTTTCGTTGTAAGTCGTATGGATCGATTATAGTTAGACATTGCATTAATCGTCCTATAGCTTTAATTTGTTGCCTCAGATATATATTTTTATACGTGAAATAAATAAAGACTGGTTAGTTTTTCTTTTTTTTTATTTCCTCCGTTTTTATTTAAATTTCAACTAATATAACTTGATTACAGTCTGTCTGGTCTAAATTTATATTGTAGTTTTTATGTAATTTTTTACACTATTTTACATTACACACTAATAATAGACCGAGTAAGTAGTTATTTAAAATTTTATTTAATTTTCTGTATGTTGATTGCATTCGAGTAGTACAGTTCAATTATGGTCAGACCTACTATTGTTGGACTGCAAATATTTGTGAATTTTTCGTGTGAAAAAATCATACATAAAAAACACAATCGAGAGATGAGGAAATAAAACCAAAGAGATCAAATAAACGTTAATACCCCAGTTTTAAACAAATACAATGAAAACGGAATAAATGGCTTTTAGTTTAGCAGGGAGTACATATGAAACTCAGGAAAGTAAGACTTGACTTGTACGTTTACAATTTGCAAATAATTAATACAATAAATGATTAGATTAGTAGAGTGTATTTTATGATAGTTTTAACTACAAATAAAGTTTTTGAAAAATTTTTCAACAAAACACAATCTATTTAATTAATCATGAGAGGACATGAAGTATGATGAAACATTTATTTTTCTCTCCTCTAAATTTAGAAAGCAGAGTGGTATTATATGTCAAGAGCATAAGAGATGCATGAATGAGAGAAAAGAGAGACAGACAGAAAGAAAGATAGAGAGAACCACGCCTACCCATCCCTCGGACTTTAAACCCCACCGTATATTATGCGCAGTGCACTCTGCTTTTCAAATTCGAGTAGTCGCCCTCTCTTACTTTTTTTTTTATTTGTTTGTTCTTTAGATCCGATTACCATTTTCCGCCACGCGCACTAATTTACCACGCGTTGATTCACCAAGTACCATTCGGAACGCACGCTAGCTACGACCAATTTAAAAATCCATTTAGCGCATCACCGGTATTTCGAAAGCACCCCATCCCCTTTATCTTCTCTTGAGTTTTATTAAAGCGATTAAACGCTAATGTTATCCTCGCCTCATTTGAAAAACATTATTCAAATCCAATGGAAATTCCACAGGTTTTTTCGAGCAATCAAATTGGATGCGAACAATCGAGAATCAACGGGTGGTCAAGTTAAAAAAAGAGACTCGTTTTTTAATTCGTTGATTCCTCGGAGGGAGAAAAAAAATACTCAAGTTGTCCTCATTGAAATGAAATTCACTTGGCGAGGGAGGAACTAACAGTTCTCGACACTCGCACGGAGCTCGATATATTTCAAAGAGCGCACGCATTCATAGCCGCGCACTTTAGCCATCGCGCTCAATAGGACGTGAAAGGACGCTGGCGGTGTTTCTAGTTTTGCGGTGAGCCGCGGGCCATGAGCGCAAAATTAAATATCTCGACTGCTGCGTGGCCTCGAGAACATCGGGTGGTGGGGGGTGGTAAGGGTCTCTGGCTCGGAACCAATGCGATGCGCCGGCTTATTGCGGTCACCGGCTCTTGTGGCGGGGCTCTCGCTTTCACACGAGCTTCATATTACAGCTGGGGCTTGTGTACGGCCCTGCAACGCGCTTCTCGAGTACCACTTGGCGGCGCTAAGACCTCGTTTCTAAAATCGCGCGCCGCGTTCCCGGACCCCAAGTGTCTTTACGTTTTAATTTTGGATCCGTTTCTTTCAAAGAGTCGGAGAAATCGAGCTCATCGCGACAAACAGCAAATCATCTATTCATATTTCGCTTTTGTTTATTTCATTTCAAACAAATAAAATGTAATCTTCGGTTGACGTGTAAATTTACCGAAAGAGTAGTGACAATCACCTCTGTCGGACTATTTTTTTACTCAAGAGAGACTATTATCCGTAGTGATACACCGTTTTGGTCAGACATCCTTAAAAGCACCACAAAAAAAAGGACCAAACAAAAGTATGGAATTTAAGTAACGAGGTCATATTGTCAACGAATTTCAAGTCCCACCAGCGATACGTCAAATTTATTCAGACGTCCGCCCTTACTTTTTCTTTTATCTCATCTCGCCTCACCGCGTCTCCGCCCGAGTCATCCTCTCAGCCTCGGCCGGCGAGTTTGCACAATCGGAAAAAAAAAGTATCTCCCAGAACTACTGGGTTGTTCTGTACAAATAAAATTCCAGAGCATCCGATCGTCCGAACAGCAGCGGTGGCAAGTTTGCACTTTTCCCGATCGAGGAGCAAACCGACGGCCTTTCAACGGAAGGGAACTCATTCAGGAGCCGACGAGGCATTCTCTGGCAGCAAAGTTTCCATCTACTTTTCGTCCGACCGGGAACAAGGCTTTGAGTCTTTCTTTTTACGCAAATTCACGTGACAAAGAAAAAGAAAAAAAAAAAAATGCAGCAAAACTGCATAAACTCGATGGTGCGATTTCTCCTTTGTTCCTCCTGTTTTATCAGACCTGCGCTGCGTTACGATGGGCTTGGTTGAAAAGGAGGATGCTGAAACTCTGAAAAATTTCCATTCGACCGGAGGACGAGTCATTAATAACAGATAGGTCGCCAGGAACAACGGGTCAGCGATTGTACATATCCATTAAACACGGACCAACGCGTTTCACGCGAAGCCTAGCGGTTTATCGGCCAAAGTATGCCTTGAAAAGCACCTCCCGAAAGTTCACACCCTGGCTTTTCCGCCACTTTTCTTGCCCCCCCCCCCCTCCACCCATCTTTCCGCCTCGTGTACGCACACGGGACGCGCGAGCGCATAATGCGTCGCCCAAAAGTTGTGCTGTTTCAAACTCTCGGGGCGGTGCGCAGGAGTACACACTCACACACGACGAGCTAGTTCTGCATAAGTGCGACACGTGTCCAAACAATAGCGCGATAAATTGCGCGCAGCGAGGGGCATGTGTGCCACCCTCGCGCTTCGGTGGAGCTCAAACAGCGCCGAATCGCTCCTGACGCTGTTGATGTTGCGTCGCCACCGCGAGGAGCGCTTGTCCTCCTTACGTGTACATATATGTATACATATATACCTAATGAAGTGTATCCTCTGGGTTAACAATTGACGGAGGTGGGGCAAGCCGTACGTTTAATTTCGCTCGCGTGTGGGTTTGCGCTTAATTTTGTTAATTAAATTTACATATGCGCGCACGAACGAGCCCCTCGTCGCTTAAAATACACCGTAACGTTTCGCTAGGAGGCTCGAGTGCACTCGTTGGTTGATCGTATGGTGCGCTCATTGGTCAAATGCTCTACTGCTTATCGCACTAAATTAATGTGTACTTTAATAAAAGGTATTGGGAAAAAATCCGAGTAAAAGCTCTTTTTTTTTTTTAATAAAGACACTTGTGTTGCATTGCATCCACGCGCATTCGGTCAAACCCAGAGCACGGAGCACGAGGTGCCGTGCATGTACACAGCTGTGTCTGCTGCCATTGTAATGCATGCACATAAACACAATATATGTACACGTATACGGGGTCACGTAGTGAACGTAGCACACGGCGACAGGAGCATGCATGAGAATCACGCCGTTGATGTATGTACGCGAAGATGCCGGGCGTGTAATATCACCACCACCACCACCACCGGTGGCAGAGCCACGGCCCATATTCCAGACACTCGCGTATGCATTTTCTCCCAGGAGGTTCCCCGTACGTTTACTCACTTGTGTGGGAGCACATGCGGTGCTTTTGACTCCCTGCTTTTGCTTTCTCGCCACGAGCCGCTATTACCCCTTTCCCACATATTGGCGCCGCTCCCGTGCCTTCGGGACCCTCTCAGACCTTTTCCCATTACCCTTCGTACCCCTCCTCCTCCTCCTCCTCTCCTTTTATAATAAAAGTAAATTGTCGTCGACGGGACTCTCGCTCCTTTTTTCGTATTTTCATATTTCTTTTCTTTTTTTTTTTTCAAAATAATTAAACGTTCGGATACTTGGGTTTGTATTCCACTGCTGGGCTTTAAAATTTGAATTTCTATGGCTGATTTAGTTAGGGCAGGGTGGGAATGAATTTTCCAATATCACGTTTCAAAAGTTAACCCGTCGGGTCCTGGCGATTCAAGGGGGTAAGGGACTCATTAACCTGTGTCCCCTGTATACATAGCTCTCAGTGTTTCTGGTAACAATACACGCCGTCCTTTGCAAAGTTGCCTGCGGACACGGAAGATACACAACAACAGAAACAATAACAGCACCAGTGGGTATGAGGAGGAGAAGGAGGAGAAAGGAAAAAACCGGCGACGCGCGTAAAAAGCCGAGCCGTCGAGGCGATCTTGGAGGAGCAATGAAAAACGAGAGAGCGCATTTTCCGGTCGAAGAGAGCACTGCGCTTGCTCATCCGTTCTCGTTCCATACCCATTTTTTTTTTTTTTTTTTTTTTCCTTCTCTCTGCCACCGCTTTTTTCATTCCCGCAACCCTTCAAAGTCGCGTGCTATGTACATAAAATTGCGCTCCATCGAGTTTTTTTTTCAATCACGCGCTTAACTGGTGCAAAGCTATTCGCTGTGTGCAGTATTCTAAAACAGCGCCACCTGCACGGTAAGAAGGAAGCGATGCTGGACAACACGATTACATAGCCTGTTATGGGCTGCAAACTTTGTTAATTGTTTTTTATAGTTTTAATGCATTATTGATACTTCAAGTATCGATTTCCAATGTTAAGAATTTGTATTAAACAGAGAACAATTTAATGTTACATTATTTATTTATTTTTTTTTTTTTTAATTGTAAAATAATAGTTGTTATCTGTTTGAAATAAACTCTTAACACTGAAAATCGATACTTTAAGTATAAATAATGCATTAAAACTATAAAAAACAATTAACAAAGTTTGCATCCCATAACAGGCTATATGTAATCGTGTTATCCTTCTTGCCGTGCAGGTGGCGCTGTTTTAGATTACTGCACACATAGCGAATACACGTTTCCCATGCTTAATAATCGTTTTGAATCGCATGTCTGGAAGCCAAAGCACCGAAGCTCAATCAACTCGCTGGCCGGCGTCGCCGAGTGTAATACTGAATTTCGTCGCTGTCCTTGTTTATCGCGTCCATTAGGAGAGAAACACCCCTCCCTCCCCCCATACTCGGCTCTATCAGATCGCCACCCGCTAGAGCTCAGTTTCTCCGGCGCTCTCTCTTGTGTATGTGTTGGCGCGGAAATCGCGATAGCTCCCTTAGCTCTAAGGACGGCCTCTTGCTGCTTCGCGCTATTAACGGGGACTTTCTTTTGTAACTGCCGTGCTTACTTTCCTCGGGGGTTCTCTGTCTTTTCGGCAAGAATGATGGAGCCAAGTGGCGCGCAAGGAGACAACGATCTGCATCCGAGCGTAGCTGGGAGGGTTTTCTTTGTTCGCTCGGGAGTGAGAGGGTTAATGAAGCGTCGAGGTAGCTGCGCGTACTCGAGTGTAAATGGAAAATAGTGTCCGATTGTGCCGGTGACGCGTTATTTTATTTGTTTTGTTTTTTCGAATCTAATGAAAAAGGAGGAACACAAAAGAGAATTTCCATTGCGACGATTTAAAAGCGTCACGCGACGGAGCCATCGATGTGTTCCTCTTTCACCGTGACACGGAATAAAGTCGGTCTTGGGTGAAACGAGAGGCATGTCTGTACATACACGTACGTTCGTATGCTTCATTGTTGTCCGAGGACGCGAGTTGGAGGGGGAGAAAAAGACGCGAGAAGGGACGCAGTGGAGCGTGAAATGGAGATAATGACTGGCGAGCCAATCAGCTGAGCCAGGCCGCGGTCACCCGGCTAATGAGACCGAGGCTTGTTTCCCCTTTTCTCGTCCTCTGGATTCCTCACCCTTCCACCCTCAATGGCCGTTCCGTCACTCGATTTGCTCACCCTCGTCTTTGTGTGTATTTTTGTTTTCCGCTCGATTGGTGAGATTGGGCCGTGAAATCGATGGGATCGGTATTTTTTGAGCATCCAAATGTTTGGCCAGGTCATTACGAAAATTGGCCGGGAAGGAAGGATTTGCCATACCTTGTCGGCCAACATGGAATAAATCTCCCCAACTACTCCATGACGTTAAAAAAAAAAAAAAAAAAAAAAAAAAAAAAAAAAAAAAAAAGGGTAATTTACTACGGCACACATCATTACGATGAGCTTTTGGAGCAGAGCATAATCGTCGGTCGATTTTTGCCCGTCCCAGATTAACCGAGGGCCGCAATTAGCCCTCATTTCCATTATCCTCGTACTTTTCGGGTCGACTGGAACGGAAAAACGCACTCCTCCCAATCATCGGGATAACGACGACTGTGACGTCAACGCGCGCGTGCACGCGCATCTGAAAGACAGAAGCTCCCCATTATTCCATTCGAGCGCTCAATCCTTTCACGAAAGGGGCAATTAATCCCTATTCCTATAGACTCTGTTACACGTATATATATATACGGGGGTGCACAATCGTGGCTGCGGCTCGCATTCAAGAAGCGCGTCACAACGACCAACGCCAGATATAATTGTCATGATTATACACGACAATTCAACGAGCGGTGAATTTGATACTCATTGTGCCGAACGCGAGAGGGGCCGTGTTTCCTTAGACCGTGGAAAATAAAGCTCCCGAGGCATGTTACATAACAGGTGCGCCCTTCGAAACAATGGCCCCCTCCACTCCCCCACGAAAGTCTAAACTCACGAGCTATCTCCAATGTTCTTCAACTGAAACTCTGCTCACACTGCAGTCAAGCTTATTCATCCGCGTGTGTCCTCAGTTTTGGTAATTTTTCGCCCCAAGGATCACTCGTAAAAATAACGTAAGCGTCGGGTAAAACTGGTATCAAAAAACTTGTAACTGTTATACCCTCTTCGAGTATACTGCATTCCCCGCAGCTCCGTTAACAGCAACGGCCGTATCCATGAATTTCACACGCCCTCCCCCTCTCGTAACCGTGAGCCCATAACCGTTAAACAGCATCAGACTGCCATCATCTCCTCCGATCGATATTACGGCGTATCAGCGAGAATTAATGTAAATACGCGCAGGAGTGAAGCTCAACTGAAATTTACCACGAGTTTGCTTGAAGTTCCCGAGTCTGCGGCACAGCGCCTTGGGTCATATACTGGGCTCGGGAAAGAAGCCGACGCTTCCTACGTCCGCTCAAGATCATCCCGTTGAGCTGCGTTGAAACAAGACTCCCTGAGTAACCTACGTGTGTTTTTCTTTGCGCTGCCTATTACACGAAACCCCATTGCTTATTGCCTCGCGGGTAAATCGTTTAATCCTCAATTACCCCAATCCCGCCACGCGTGAACCAGTTGCAAAGAGAAGACGAGCACTCGTTATTTTACACCGTATAGGCGTGCACACGTGGACGTATAAGTCCACGGGCATCAGGAGCAGAGGCAGCGGGTGATGTATTATCTGTTATTATTGCAGCCACGGAGCGCGCGGTGCGTATACGCGCGTTGATCTCCATATTTTAATTAAAAGCTTTTGTCCGTACGCGCGCGCTCGGGTATGCACGACGCGTTTTCAAATTCTCGCGAGCCAAGCAACCGCGTGTCCTTTCGCAGTCACGTGGTTTCAAGGCGCGATTTTTTTTTCTCGCTCTCGGCACGTGGCTCGCGCTTAATTAAACTTTTTCTCCAACCCCCCCCCCTTTTTTTCATTGCCGCGGATAATGTACCGACGAACTGTGAGTTATCAACTGTTCCCGGAGAGAAAACGGAATAGGGGAAGGGACCTCGAGAAAGCGAGGGATAATATGTTTACTCGCAAGTGGTGTATAAATTCCGGGCGATGATAGTGGTAGTAGCGGCACCAGTGGCGCGGCACTTTGGACAATGAAGCCGAGACTCGGGGGGCCGACAAAGGAAAGTCAAAAGTCGATAATTTGATTAAAAGCAGCCTTTAAGGACATCGGCTGTTCCTCCCTTGCCCCCCCCCCCTCCTCCCTCGCTGTGGAACACGACGAGGACTTTGTTCCCCCCGGTGCTTTGGCCTTAATGGACTTCTCGAGATTATTCTCGTCGATTCGATCTTGCCCCTTAAGAGCCCTTCCTTCCTTCCCACCCTTTTCTTTTTTAATAATTATTGCTTCGGCTGATGGCGTCTTTTTAGCGCAATCGTCAATTTTCCGAATAAAATGCCCCTTTGTAAAAAAAAATCTTCTCCCATCGACTGGCGTGTTTCGTTGAAAAGTGCACTCCTCTAATGACACTTGAAAAAAGCCCCAAAGCGTGATTTTTTTTTTCTCGTCCCCCCTCTTTTTACAACAAACAGACTCGCTCTGCTCGAGGAATTAGAGCAAAGCCGACCATTTCTCTTCCGCTCGGGTAGCGCTACTCGACAACGCACCCACTGCATTTTGGTTTAAAAAATAAAAGTAAAGCATATAGGACAGAAAGCATTGGCGATGCTTTTTTTTTTTTTTATTCACTTAGAGATCCCGGGGTAGTGCGATATAAATCAGTTACAGCGATCGTCTTCCGGACAGTCACGAACGCGATTCCAGTAGGAAACTGGACTCTCTCGGTCCCTCATCGCCGCCCCACCACCTTACTCCCAATACATTTTTTGTTTTTTCCTCGGCATCTGGACTACCGTTCGCTACTCGGGCCCAACTGTGCTGAAAAGCAGGCGTCGCCTCGATGAACTTTTTGAGGTTTTTCACCCGTGTGCCCTCCTGTTTCGCTGCACGTGCACAAACCGTACACTCGCCAGCCGAAACAAAAAAAAGTACCATTGTCAACAAACTCTTTTATTTTTATCCTTCGCTGTCGCTTCTCCGAGAGCATATATTATACCGTAGGGTGTAACACACTCTGTTCGAGATTTACAGGCAACTGGGTGTAAAAAGCAAATTGCACGCGTCGAGCAAACTCGGTCGTAGATCGGTAGCGTTCGTCTTATAATGCTTGCCGAGTCGCTTTGAATTGACTTGCCTCGACTGGTGACGAACTTTCTCATTAATCTCCTTTCGAAGCTCCGCTTCCAGCTTTGTTTGCCCGGTGCAGGTAACTTTCATCCCGACCCCGGGCGCGCCATCAAATCGGGTTGATTAACTTGCTCTGATTACTCGTACAGCTCCTGTTTGCCAGCTGTGTGTGTTTTTTTTTACATTTTTACAAACTCTCGCTCTCTTTTTTTACGTTTTTCTCCCGATTTGGCGGGGGGGGGGGGGGGGAAAGTGAAAAGTTGGTGAGTTTTAATGGAAGACCGGTCGATTTTCTCGCAGTTGTTGCACGCGCAGCTCTGGGAATGAATCTTAAAAGGTTTTTCGTGTTTTTTTTTTTTTTTTTTTTTTTTTTTCAAAAGCGTAATATAAATTTATGATTTCCGAGTGCGGTGGAAAAGTGTGCGTTTCCGTACGAGAGTATATACGTACCGCCAAAAGTTACGATGTTCCGCGTAAAAAGTTTCAACAACACGATTAGTCGCTGGAACGTCAAACGTATCGCCTTACCCTTCAATCGACACTTGGGGACAAACTTTCCATTTTTTTCCCCCCCCCCCCCCCATCCCTCGATCGAGTTGCTCAATCTCGAGTCGAGCGGTCTAATTTAAAATTCAAAATAGCCATGTATCCCGGGATCGTTTAAAATTTTTCAAATTCCAAGTTTTCACGTGGGCACGTAAACGTAAACCTTCCGGGAGATGTGATTTTGAGGTTTAAACGAGCGACTCGACAACCAGGTACTTCACTAAAATGTATCCCAAAGTGCTACGGTCGTATTCCATTCAGGTAAGACATTAACCGAGTGATTTACAAATTCGCCCAAAAAATGTGATCACGAGGTAAAGCACTGCTCGTACGGTAGCGCACCCTAAAAAGCCCTCGTCGATTCGGTACGTCCATCTCAAGACAAATACAAAGATGAAAAAAAAAACCTCGAAAGCGTCAAGCCACCCTACGAGTACACCCAGTCGATGGAGTTCCAGTAAGTGGGTACATCCGATTCACCCGCTCGAAAGTCAAATGAAACCAGTCGCGCTAAGCACCATCAGCCCCCGATCGGAGCGTATACCTATCCGTTCGAGAGCGCCAACAGAGCAACGACTTCATCCATCTCAATATTTACCCTCGCCCCCCACAACTTTCTTCCCCCGGTGCACTCGACTGTCGCAAACTTCTTCGCGCTCCGGGCAAAAAATCTGGAATTGACTGTTAAACCGGTGCGAGCCTAACGTATAATAACTCGGATTACCTCCCAAGTGCCACGGAACAATAGTGACTCGCCCAACCGAAGTTAACATCATCTCTTCCTCGGAGAAAGTGCAAACGTACGCAGTCATACCTTCCAATGGAAACGGCAATTTAATTAGCCGTCCTGTCTCTTTGCTCTCTTTTGACCAGTTGCCCGTCAAACGCACGTCTCTAATTGCAAACTCGTTGAAACAACCCACTCTGTAGCTCGTAGGCGTCTAGGGGTTGGGGGGGGGGGGGCAATGCCGTAACTCGTAAGCGTCCAAGCCGATTAATCATCGAGAGCAGAGTACAAGCCAATTGACGAGAGGCTCTCATCCGCAGCCAAAGGGAGACGTCACGCTCGCAATCTGATTAATCGCTCGGAAACAAAAGAGAGACGCTCAGACAGATTTATCGCGGGAATGAAGTTTTGCTCGCGTATGATATACCCCACGTACAACATCGTCCTTCGTATGAATGAGCAACGGGAGGGATAAACGGGTAAACACACGCGCCGCGACGGATGGGACGTGTATAAAGTTGACGACGACTAATTGAATGCATTAATTGCCGAAGCACTTAGCCCGAGCAAACGCGCTGGTTTTACTGCGTAAAGCGCGCTCCCATCGGATATACATCCCACACACGCGCGCAGCCTTTATCTCCGAGCGCCCTACATACTCCACGGGGGCTCCGAGTGGAGGAAAGAACAAAAACACATCCAACTCGAGAGGACACAGGGAGGAGGAGGAGGCTGGAACTAAAAGTCTACTTAGCAGCTAGCAAAGTGCCGGTAGCGCGTGCTTGCTTGCGCGAGCCTCGATTAAATCTGTGTATGACAGTTTAATTACACCTTTTACGTTTTCCCCGAGCTTGCTCCACCCCCCCCCCCTCTCCCGCCGGCTCCGTGGGACCCGCAAAACGATGCTTCGAACTTTCCTGCAAATGCGTCGAGCTGAAATGGTCCCACCGCACTTAGGGCTTTCCAGCTCCCCCTCCCCTCGGAGTAACTACGGTGTATTACCAGCGCGTTGATGAGAAAAAACACACACACAACTTTTTTATTTTCCGCTCAACTGGTGGTGAAACGAATTTGGCACAGAGCCGCATTACACGCGTGCACACTCAAATCCGAAATCAATCAGCGCAACAACATCTCGGAGAGAATTCGGAGCTTTTACACCGCAGTGTTGGTGTTTGTGTGTGTGTGTGTACACATCTCCCTCTTTCTCAATCTCCCGAATTCCTGGAGAGAGGGTATTGTAAACCTACTTTGATAAATTCCTCTCTCTCTCTCTGTCTCTCTAGACAGACTGTGTATGCATGTGTGGTTGAGTCTCGCCAAGTGATGGCCGAAACTCGATTGGTTGTGCTTGTAGATTTTCGTATGAAAACTAATTTCGTGGTAATTGATTGAAAATCAAGCTTTTCCGATGTCTCCTTCGGTGCGAATCAATTATCCGGATCGTGAAAAATTTCCACCACCGATCGCAAAGGTCAAGATACGCGATGGTTGGCTCAATCGAAATGCCAAAATTAGGAGTCACAAAGTACTGACGAAGGACATTGCGCTCACTCAAGTTAGAGATAAAACGCTTGGCTATACACATACGTCAAGGATTACTTTAATAAGAAGCGCGCGCGTGGGGGGGGTGCGAAACTCGCTCCCTGGCTTTCCCCGGGAAAAAGACATCCACCGTCACGGAGGACAGTGATCAGCAAAGTGCCCACTATCCATCCATCTCTTTTGCGTTACACCGGCAAGTGGGAACATCCACGGATGTATACCCTATATTGTCCGGACAGGCCAACAATGCAAGGATTTCCCGCGTCGGTTGCTTCAAAAGAGAAGAGGGAGCAATTTTTTTTCGTCCCAGCTGACAGGGGGGTAAAAAAAAAAAAAAAAAAAGAAAAGGGGCGAAAAAGCCAAACGAGGATGGACGAGCGTATCAAATTATGTCTTCTGATGGCTTACTTTTCTCGCTCGGGGTGTACGACCAACGCAGTTACTCACGTGCCGCGCGTATCGCACACACTTGATCCTCTGACGTTGATTGATTTTTTACCGAGCTTGTCCAACCAGATGTGCACGCCTCCCTTGTGTGCATGTGTTCTTACACGGGGTGGTATAGCCGCGTTTTGTCCAATTACGCGCGAGCTTTTAATAATGGACAATTTCGGGGTAGTCGCCCGTCACCTGTGGACACGTGTGTGTGCTCTCGAGCGAATGGAATTAAACTTGTAACTGATGGTGTTTTAGCCCGATTGCCTCCATATGCCCGGTAATTGATAATGATGCCATGATGTGACGCGAGTGCTACCATAACAAACTGGTGTACACGTGGGCGCCTCGTGTTTGGGTTGGTTGACGCTTGATGGATTATTATACTCGCTTTTATACATGTTTCATGGGGAAAAAAAAAAAAAACAATTAAATTAAACACACATAAAAAAAAAAAAAAAAAAAAAAAAAAAAAAAAAAAAAAAAAAAAAAAACTATAGCAACAGAAGCACCGACACGACAGTAATGGGAAAAAGGGACCATAATCATAGATTGTCACTCGATCGAGTTTTCGTGGCGAGCCCTTTCGAAAACTCGTGCTTTGTGATGCTATTACAGGGTAGAGCGCTCAAAACCACCCCCTTGAACTTGATTGAAGAGGCACCCCGTGCTCGTACCCGAAGGTACGTGGCTTTTAACGCAGTTTAACTTCGTTAATGAGTTCGTGCGCCCACTTTCGGGTGCGTGTGTCGTTGCACGCACAGGTGGGTTGCCTCGATGAATTTTATTGACGTCGTAATCAAGAACCCAGAAACGCTTGTAAAAAAAAAAAAAAAAAGACAACTGCCGAGCTTACTACATAACTGAGTTTTAAAAATTCGTAAAGTGACATCACTTGGCAGGAATCTTTCTGAATCTTTTTTACACTACTTTTCGGCCACGTATTTTTTTTTTTTTTTTTCCCCGTATTAGGTACTCCTATGAAAATGCATATCATCAGTAGCCTTAGTCTCCCACACCCGGATGCGCTATTACCCCGTGGCGATGTCTCGAAGGCGATAGCCCGGATTTCCACGCCGCGTCTGTCAGCCGTCCTCGAGCGTTCGAAAAATTCCAGGTTGAAAAAAAAATCTTATCGTTGTGCACGCTCAAATAGGCAAAAGAAGCCGCGGCCACGGTCGACAAACAACGTCGTTCCATCGGAATGAAAAAAAAAAGGAGACAAACAAACGCGTCCACGCAGAGAGAGGCAGAAAAGACCCAGTGGTACAGCGATAAGAATTCTACCGGGCATCAGAGACCTCGACGAAACAATAACAGCCCGGCGCCAGGGAGGGAGGGGAAAACGAAGATCACTTCTTCTGCTCCTCTGTAACGGAGAGAGAGAGAGAGAGAGAGAGAGAGATTGTTGGGGAATTTTTTATCCAGCTACAGCAGAGGAAGTAAATTTAAAGGCAACAGCGCGCGCTGGTGAGAATGTACGGGACAACGAGAGGACGAATGAAAAAGGAGGGATGGGAGGTATGGCACACCGAGGTAACGCGATAATGGACTGTCAGTGATAAAATGGCCTTTCATATAGTATATGCTCGCGTACACCTGTGTAAGTATAAGTGTATGTATATAAGTCGGCCGACTTGCGTGTATGAAAGGGAGGGAGGAGGAGGAGGAAACTATTAGGTGCTCCCGACGAGGAATCGTGATTTATGTGGAGGCTCGAGCGATGAGTAGTTCCCGGGGCCGAATCCTGATGGGTCGAGAGTGGAGCTTTCGGGGCGGGCAACGAGTGATAGCCGCGGCGGAACGATGGACTTTCTCGCGGGAGATATGACAAGTAATTACCGAGAAGGGAGGAACGGGAGTACGGAACTTTGGCTGGAGGTGCAAATTTGGGGCGTCGCACGAGAGCTCACTTTGGATCCCTCGCTCGCGATGCCCCACTTTTTTCATCAACGGGCCATTAAAGTGGCCGACTACTGCCACTACGTTATTGGCTGGACACATTGGTGTTTAGGCTTTTTTTGTTATTAATTTGCTGACACGGCCTTTGGTGCACGATAAATGGAAATAAAATGAGAATTTTTCACGGAAATTCACGCGTGACTTACATCGCACGTTAATTACTACATGTCCTAAGATTGTCTTCTTTCATTTTCGATGTACCACAAGACGTGACACGTATGGTCTATCGAATCGAATTTTCTAACTGTTTGTCATTCGCGAGAAAAAATTAATTTATTTGTACAACATGTCTCGTCTCGCTTGCAGTGCGATCGTAATATCATATGCGATAACCCCCATCGTGAAAGAGAAAATATAAATTCTGCAATACTCGTAATGTTCACAGAAAGACCACAAGCGTAAAGTCAGCAGGTGTGGTCTATTCGAAGGCAAACTCGATAAAAAAAAAAAAAAAAAAAAAAAAAACCACACCAGTCCATGGGTTGAGAATCGAGGACAGAGGACCAAAAAAAGATAAACGAGCACACACGTATGTACCAACAGCGTGTACGTAACAACGGTGGCAGAAGCGAGCACACCCGGCAATAAATTCAGCAACAATTTGCACCGCGAGTAGCTGGTACTGTTGCCACTGTCTGCCTTGTATATGGACGGTAAACGAAGGAAATCGACACAACAGCGGCACACGGTAGGAAGGAAGGAGACAAGATGCTCCATCGTATAGGGAAGAGTCAAAAAGCGGGACAAAAACAACGGGTACCGAAACGAGGGGGATGCAGGCACGCTCCCGTGTCATTGCTCACCTCATCTACACACTTTTTAACCAGCCATCATTCCCCCTCTTTTATATTTCCCTTCACTCAACGCTTATCCCGTGTATTACGGTACAACTGTGCCTTTCCCCCTCGAGTGCCTCTCGTTTCTTGCGAATTTTTCAACGTAATGAGAACCCGCCGATATCTCACCCCCGTCGGGGAAGAAAAGGACGGGGCTCACGTATCCCCGTGTAAATAGCCCACTCGTGTCTCGACGCACGGCCTCGTCTGCATCTTCCAAGCTCCATATATATCCCCGGAGGTGCCACCCCCGAACACATCAAGACACGCGTCACGTGGGACTGTGGCGAAGGACACCCCCTACGTGTCCTGGCTCGGAAAGAATAAAGCACCCGGACAATCCATTTGTTTCAGCTGGAGTAAGCCCACCGCAACTGTAATTTGTACGAAAAACACGCTATTTACAGCTGCAGGCGTTTTCAGTCGAAGGACTTTCGGTTAAACGTGGTGAAAACACGGAGGCTCGGAGGCGCGGAAAAAAAGATACCTGGGAGGGAAGAAGAGGGACGTTTGAGCCGAGCCCCAAAGAGATGCATGGATGCACCGACATTTGAAAGAAGAGGGTGGATCCAACCTATTTATACGTGACGCTCGATTCTCGGCGCGAATTTCGTTTTCAGTCGTCATTTCTCTCGGGTCTCGCTTACTCGTGCGTCAAAACGACGAGTGTTCTCGACGAGTTTCGATGACTCTTTTTGAAAACTCGAGGTTGCAAATAAGTTACTGGGCGTGTATAAATATTTTTTTTCCGGATGACAAATAATGCACCATTAGCGGGAACAGGGAGCGCTACTTCCGCTCGTGGGAGGCGGGGTGCACGAGAGGAGAACTCTGTTTAGAAAACATTTTCAAATAAGCGCAGTGGTCCATTTGCGAGCACAAAAAAGCTTTCAAGCTCCGCGGCGCGTCCGTGAAAAACAAATTCCAAAACAACCCTCCGTCCCTCTCGGCTCTTTCAATTACGGCACTCGGAGCCGCTGGACCCAGCTGCCACGGAGGGTAAACGTAAATCAAGAATAAACGAATTTTCCAAAGGTCCGAGAAAAAACAACAAAAAAACAAAAAAAAATCAACCTCCTCCCGAGCTAGCGCACCGAAAAGCGAGGGCCGCAAAAAGCGCGCAGCCGCACCGGCGGAGCTGAAAAGACTCCGGAAAGCGAATCGGGCAAGAAGTCGAGTGGGGATATATATATATATATATATATACTAGCGGGTATCCGAGAGTTTGGGAGAAATTACCGCACTGCGAAGAGTCGCTCTAAATAATTCTAGCGCGAGTCAACGGGAAGGCCGAGATTCTTCTCGTGTCAGGAAACGGAAGTGGGGTCGGGGGCTGTCTCCGCGCTCGGCAAAACCTACACTGATATCGGACACGAGCTGAGAAGGAGGGCGTGACTCGTGCTCTTCTTGCGTCCAAACTAAAACGGAGGGGGAGGGGACTGCTCACTGGGAAGGGAAGATCCGATCGAGAGGGCTGGATTATATTCCAGTGTACCACAAAAGCACCCCGGTATGCACTCGTGAAAGGGTGTCTCGCAATTACGAGAAACTGGAAAAAAAAAAAAAAAAGTGAATCGTCGATCGTCTGAGCCGCTTGATTTGCATGCAGCTGACGTGCCTTTTTCAGTGGCCAAATAAATAGAGGGTGGAAGTAGGGGAGGAACGACTTCTCAAGTGTGTCGAGGGAGAGGACTGAGGTACGCGTGTGAGATGAAAAAAAAAAAAAAAAAAAAAATTTAGATCGTGATTTACATTTGGATTGCCTGCCGGGAAGCAGCCGAATAAAATATGTCCGTGGCGGTACGGGGGACGTGAGCGTAAAATGCCGCTGGCCTCGTACGTGTGACCCCAAGGGTGTTACGTTTCGAGATGTGTGTGTATGCGGCAACGAGCCCCTGGGAAGTTGACAAAGTTTCCTTTTTTCGGCCTCTGCGCGAAAACATGCACGCACAAACAACACGTGTAGAGTGGGATGTATCGAGGCCGAGGATCTCGGACACGTTTCGTATGAGCAGCTAGGGAAAGATCGGCGCTTTCTCATCGGGATCTTTCATTTTTCACTTTCAAACGAAACGAGACCGTCTTTCATCTTCCGATGCCCGGGAGCTCGGCGGACAGCTCGATCTCGCCCCCCCTTTTTTTTTTTCTCTCATTCCTAGATTTCTCCCGGCTCAATTTTCCGGTAACGATAGAGGCCAAAAAGCAACCTGGAATTGACCATTAAACCTGCGACGCCACACCCTCGCCGCAATCCCGACTGATGAAACTTTCTCCACCCCCCCTTCGGTGATTCAATTAAAAAGAGAGCGAAAATGATTAAACTCATTTGGCGCTGCTTGGCTTAATTGAAGCAGTAAGAGAGGGACAAATCGGAGGGTGATTTCGGCGAACGACTGGACGGCCCCCGCCCTATTAGTTGGAATAGGGGGTGAAGTGGAAAAAAAAGGCCTCAATCACTGTAATTGCGCGGCTGCATTTTAAAACACCAGGGCGAACACGAGTGGGGCCATCAAATCGACATCCGATCCACCCCCGACTGCTGCCTATACCCTTTTTTTTCTTTTCTTCATCGTCCAATTATTTTCCCCCCTTCTACGCCTACACGAGATACCGAGGTATACGGTACGGACGCAGGTTAGTGGGACTTTTCCATCATGCCTACCTCCCAACCCGCTCTTTCTCTCTATCATGCTCGACCCAAATCTTCGAGCCTCTCCTGATATACTTATTTCCTCGTTCCGCTGCACAGCAGTGAATTTCCTTCGCATGGCCGGGGGGGTAACGCCTCGTCTCTCGGAAGCCCCGTTAAAGTGATTTTCTCGTTTATTTCGCGTCAGCGATGCCGAAAAGTGAACGCCGCGCCTGTGCGTGAAACGAGTGATCGCGACAATCTGTTGTTATTTATTTATCGAGAAAGGGGCTTTTTTTCCGTGTGCCCGGGGTCGTGTACACCGGCAACCGACTCTTCTTCATTGCTGTCGATTACCATTCGTATAGAGCCTGCAGTTACGGGGGCTGATGCGAGTGGTAGTAGTTTTATCAATTTCGGGCTCCCCGGGGATTTTCGAGTTTTACGGCTGGGGATCTTTTTTATTCGCGAGAGTTTGCCATAAACAACTCGCTCGTGCCGCCGATGGTGTGAATAACCGGCGCGTGGATCGTTTCTTCGCGATTGTTTGTGCGTTTTGGGAGTAGACTAATGGAAAAAAAAGGAAAGAAACGTTTTTAACTGCCACCCAGAGATTCGATGCTAACTTCATAAATTGCACCCCTTTTTATGAGAATGGTTCAAGTATTCGAATTTCGGATGCTTTTAATGATACCCAATTAAAATACAAATGTTTTCCGAGACAGTAGTTTATGCAAGATAACAGAAAATCCCGGTCATCCGGAAAATGCACTGTACGGAAAGTCCGAAAATCCCAGCTGTATCCCCGTAAATGTTTGTGCTCAATAACGAAATTCCTGGAGGGTGAATCAAGGAAAAAAAAGAAGAAAAAAAAGTTATCGAGCCGTCATTTGCCCGGTCAAAGGGAAAAAAAATCGCATTTCCACGACAAATAATCCACACCCCGCTCGAAGAGCGAGGAGATGCGATGCATTTCTCGATTCGCGCGCGGCACAGAGAAAGCGAGCAAACGAATTTACGTGTGTGGTGAGCTTCATCTCTATTCCCGGGATTTCTTGCCGCAGAGCAGGTACTGCGTCAAAGCGAACCGAGTTTTCGACGATACCCCAAGCAACTCGCGAGCCATACACCTCATTATCTATTCCCACTGTAGATGTGTACGCTCGACCCGTGCTCCGTGATCCGGCCTTTGCGCCCCGAAGAGAGAGGAAAAACAAACACAAGCGCACACGCGTGGAGGGAAAAAAACAAGAGCGAGAAATCAGAGGGAAACTAGTCCATGTGAGTATGTTTACGATGAATTGGATGCTTGAAATTTCAAAAAGCAATCACACACCCAAGATTTATTCATGTTTTTTTTTTTTTTTTTTTTCCTTCCTCGAGCGTTTTACTCTAACGCTCAGTGTGTTATACGTGTTTTTCTGGCTGAGCCATAAATTGTATGATATGGAAATGAAAAGTTTTGGATTTCGCAGGATAGAGACTTTATGTTTTCGCTTCGCAAGAGGGAGAAAATTGAAATATATCCAGGGTGAGGGGCCGAAAAAAAATTGAACGTCAATTTCACGAGTTAACTTTGCGCTAAAGTGCAGTACTCGTTATCTTGGGCAATAGAGTGTGCACAAAACCACGGTGTGCCTTAATGCATTTCTCCTCCCTCCACAAAAAAAAAAAAAAAAAAAAAAAAACCCCTACCCGTGAGTTTCAAACTTATGATTTTGCATAATTCCAATTTTCCACTTGGACGAGCATCGTCTTTGGGTATGCTATTGTAGGGAAAAAGCGACATCGGAAACACATGACGAGCGAATAAGTGGATAAGGACGATTTTAGTCAGACCTAAGATAAAGTTCCGGAGCGTATACCACATTTCCGTTCAATTACGAGCCACGAGAATAATTAGCAGTTGCATTGCTCAAAGAGATGGCAGGAGAGTCTGACGAGCACCGTTTAAAGTACGCACCAATAAGATTAAAAAATTTCGCAACATTTAACGCTCGTCACAAGTAAAGCTGCAGAGACCATTAAAATTAGTTACCGAAGACATAAACTTTTCCACCCCTTTTTTTTTCTCCCCAGTGCCGCCGGCTGCTGTCATTTACTACTGCTGCTACAGCACCGAGTGCACAAACGCCTGGGCCATATAACGGGGCGCGCATTCGGTTAAGTGGCGTCGAGCCAGACGGCGGCAGGCAGTTCCCTCTGTCTCCCGCTACAGTTGGCTCTCTGTTTTACTCTCGCCGTTTGCGCGGCGCTGCTTCCCCCCCCCCCCTTCAGTACGTACAGCTCATTTCTAAAATCATCCGACAACCCGAAATTTCACAGGCTTCTTCTCGCGCAGTAGCGAAGAGCTTGTGTATTATATGTTCACCGGGAACAATGCCTTTTCATGCTCGTACTGACATACACTCGACTGCCCATCCCATTTTTTTCCTTTTTTTTTTTCCTCATTTTAACGCCACTTGTTCTCTGTTTTTCTTTCTTGTTTTTTCGCTTCATTCACTTTTTCTCTCCTGTCGCGGACACAATCTACTGCTTGCGCATTTGACTAATCTATTTTCGCACAAAGAATTTGAAAATTTTCAGTGTCCGTCGTACCGGTGATTATTAATTTTGTAGTGCGAGTCATTTGCATGGTTTTCTCGCTTCGGCCAATGGCAATTGTTTCAGCGAAACGCCGTATGCCACTGCACAAATCTAATGGGCAGGACTCAAATTTCCAGAGCACAAACAAGGACGATTCATCCCCGGAAATCCCAACTTTTCGCAACTTTCTTCCCCCTTGGCCTATTTATTTTTTCCTCGGTCGTGGATGTTTTCGACTCCCCGTGGTAGCAACAGCAGTACACCGGCAACTAACGTATTTCTCCATTCCGTGGGTCGCGCTGCTATTTTTCATCGTCCGACCTCCCCAACTTTCGCGACAATTATTCATGCCGGCGCTACTCCTCGAGGATATTCAGTTTTTTCAGCCAAGCGCGCCACTACCTCCTCAACCTCCTTTTTTTATCCCCCACGAGCTCCTTGTTTTTGTGGTGCGCAATTAGTGTAGCAACCCTTTAGTTCCTTAAATTTGTTAATACGCACCGCGGGAAAGTCTCGTTAACGACAAAACCGCGTCTGCGCTTGATCCCCAACGTGAGCGAGTGTTGGTCCTTGGAAAAATTACACGCTGGTGAGGAGAAAGTCGCTAATCCAATCGTCCCGATGCAGCGCGTAAATTGGTTGATGCACGTATTGGCGATGACAAAAAAAATAATAATAAAGAAAACTAGGGTCTCGCGCTTTGCAAACAACCGAGGGAAAGGAAGCGCGTCCGTGACAAATTTATGGCATAATTAAAGCCGGGCCCGTGTTGCCTTTCTCTCGCTCCTACCCGAGCGACCTCCATAGCAAATCAAAGGCTTTGGGAAAACAAAGCTTCGCTCGGGGCTGTTGATGGTGGTTGACGGGTGGGGTTCTTCAAAACGCGCGGTTTCAATTTCTCTAGCGTATAACAAAGTCCTTAAAACGAAACACCAAAGTGCATTGGAACAAATGAAATTCAAGCGCCGCGAGTCTGCGGCAGAAAAGCTCGGCGCAGACGAGAAGCAAACAGCCTAAAAACACGAAGACGAGTCAATAGAGGCCGAGGAGATGAGAAACGAGGCGAGAACGGACATGCAAAGTCCGCGTGCCCGCATATGTTCTCATGCATTTATTTATGGGTGTAACGAAGGGAGGTGCAAGAAGGGGGAGCCTCCAGAGCTCATCGGTGTCCGAAGCCCCCCGCTGCGGATTTGCATTGGTAACTTTTGGGGGCTTAGGTGGACCGGTGCGTTACGGACACGCGAGACGACCCCGGGATCGGCCGATGACCGAGGTGAAAAACAAGCCCGTTCATCCCCAAGCCAAAAGCTCCGGAGTTCCCGTTTATTTAAGAGCAGTAATCCCGAGCTACTAGCTCCCCTTTTCCATCTTACCGCTGAAATACTCCTTCGTTACCGTGTGTTATTGTATCGAAGCTCGCCGTCGCTGTCGGCTCGTCGAGGCAGGTGTATACAATTGGTTAACATTTTTTTTTGCTATCGTATGGCTGCGTGTTTTAATGTTCATTTGCCCTGTACTCTGTTGTTCCATCTCCAGAGAGAGGATAAGCTGCGCCCAAGGGTGCACGTGAATTTCGTGGTGCCCCGATGGCAAATATTTCCGCGCTTACGAATGTTGTTCGTAAATCCACTCGAGGCATGAAAATATCATTCGACGGTTTTTCCATCCCTTAACTCTGTGGTATTGCCTCGAACAATGGCAGGAGTGTGTAGGGTATACATATGGCTTAATATAGTCCCGCTGGGCCGACGTCATGATCCACCGGTGAACTAAACGCTGTTTGCTCAACAATGAGACGGGGAATCCGTGGACTTTGTCGTGTACGCATCGCAATGGCTCTTCTATACATCCCGGAATTTCACGAGTATCCGCGACTCGGCCCTCTCCTTGTGCCTGTGCACATATTTATACTGGTGGCCATGCTGTTGCCTCCCAGCTCAACAGTGAGTTTTTTTTTTTTTTTTTTTCTTCTTCCCTTACATTTTTCATGTGGAAAACCAAACTTTGATGTCAAAATATGTTTTTCCACATGATGGCGATCCCAATGGTCGCACTGCACCAATGCAACAACAGCATAAACGTGCCGTAGATAGTCAATAGTCGAGCGTAATCCCCAACGATAATGCAGATCGAGTCGAAAGGGAATATCAGGAGTTAATAGCGTTAGGGCGGGAGAGAAAGGGGAGCAGCGAGTAATTTGCGGATCTCGGCCGTGCGCGAGTGCACCTTTACTCCGAGAATTATTGTGCCCCCCCCCCCCACGTACCTATGTATATACGTGTACGCGTTTGCTACGTTCTCGATCCTCTCCTCCCTTAGCCTCTCGGGAATACATCCGGGATGGGACCGCGAGGGAGCCCTGATTTTCTCCCCCTTCGGGCGGCCGTGGGGGACGAATCGATCCTTAGATAAGAATCGCTTCTCGTGCGCGTGTGTACGTCGCCCTGCCACGCAAACGATCCCTGTTGTCCTTGTTGTTGTTGTTGTTGTTGTTGTTCTTGGTAGTAGCGGTGGGTATACACCCGTGCCGTTGACCCGCTTGTGATTAAGGCAATTTCACGGATCGATGGGCGAGCAGCCATTACCTTGCGCGCTCTTCCCTGCCCCGATAGGGGAGTATTATACACGAGAAGCCGCTCGGACGCGATTAATTGATGCTTGATTTGTGGATCCCCCGCACGGCTTTTTTTCCCCTTCTCTCCTCTCGGGGCGGGTCGGGACTTTGAATCCTCGGACACGCGATGATTAACTCAACCAGTACACATTATCTACACGTGTTATCATTTTTTTACGAGAATGTTGTTCGATGCGTGAATGAAAAGAAAAAAAAAAAAACTCCCTGCTTGGTCTCCTGGGAAATACTCGAAAACCACTCGATTCCATCGGCAAAGAGCAGCCAGGTAAATAAAGTACGAATATTCACGCGGAGGGTGCAAAAATGTGCTTGGCGCCGCATCTTTTCTTTCCAGATCCCCGCGCGTGTTGGAGGAGCGGGGGGGGGGGAAGCGCATGCATCGACGAGAGGGAGCTTTTTGAGATTCCTTCTGGGAAAACCAACGCGCTCCGGCAGGGGTGTACATTGACTGGTCGATCTTTGTCAGTTTCTGCATGGGTGAGAATTAACCAAGAGACCATAGAATTCGCGTGGGTCGAGATTCCAAGTGAAAAAACATTCGGCAACCACAGTCAACGTAGCCCTGCATATCTACAAACGCTAGGTAGGAGGGGGGCACAGTGGACCCTGGTAACAGCTTGAGGGTGGCGATGATCTATTAACGGCAGGGCGTTATTGTGGTACTCGATCAATCCCTCGAAAGCGCTCGGTACGTGTAGGCCCCTCGTGCGCGCGTATCTCTCTCGAACACGTTTAACGAGGCTGCCTCGCATCATGGCCAATTAACGAGCAGGCCATGGTGGAGAAGGTGGCACTGATCTTTTGAGGGATTTGTGCATGTCTGATAATTGGCCCGCTGGCTCGAAATGCTCTGTCGGACTCAAACGAACGCGCGGCTCTACATTAATGGAAATTGCCGGAAAGCCATTAATTGATGTAAGCTGTTAAATATACTTTTATTGCTAATAACTGCCGAAATCGAATATGCTTAGTTTTCTCAAACTGGTGCCTGATACTTTCTCTAGCGCCTTTGAGAATGACACAAATTGCATTGATAACTCAACGTTTAAAAATGTCCAACTCAGTGATGGGTTAAATTTACATGAGAAAGCAGTTATGGCACTTGTCAGAAAAAAATTTGGAATCACCGTTCATGCGCGCTACGAAAGTTCTTTATTTTTATATCACCTAAATTCAGCTGGAAAATTAAATGGTTGAAAAGCTTAGTAAAATTTAACAGATCCTTACAACAAGAGGCAAACGAGTGCACATAAGACCTACGTAGCAGCCGCACTTGTTGCAATTAAGAATCTCATTTACAAGAAAGCAATGCTACGTACGCTTGTAGCGCTTTCGTCACCCATCGCGAACATACAGTGACCTTTCGGAGGCAAGGATTAAGCAACAGAAGCACACGTCCTCGGAACTTTGTCCTTGAACGCGAGCCCGTGTGCACGAGGGATTACTGCACAAGCATCCCGTTTGAGAATATATATCTTTGAAAAAAGTAATTGCACGCATCTTACGAACAGTCGTTTGAGAATCCAAGTTTCCCTACCTACTGTTATCGCGCTATTCGCGCTACTATACTTCTGTTGGTTGGTTCTCTCGTGCATTCCTGGCACAGCTGCGCAGTAGTCCTCGAATTTAGAAAGTGCATTCTTAAGTGCCAAAGTAACAAGCGCCACACGGTTTCTAATCTCCGAAAATTAGCGTCTACCGCGTGATCTCGACTCGTTGGTAACATTTTCGGGTACCCACTTGTTAGGGTGTTTCTCTGTATACGGATAGACGAGCTCGAGGAATCGTTTCGTCGTCCGGTGACGAGTATAACACGAACAAGTAGTACAAATCGAGTTTGGTCAGACGGACGAGATGAAGGCGCAAGCCTTCCATTCTCCTCGGTCACCTCAGGTGGGAGGTTGTCCGGAGTGAATATTGGCCAAGATATTACTACGTAGATCATAAGATCATTGGATCAATTTTGAGAACTTTTTATTTCCCGAAGCACGAATTTTTATGTGTCCATCGCAAAATGTATTTAAAATTACCAAAATGCTATTTCGTAATAATATACACTCGGTGATATGCTTTTTCTCCTTCTGATAGCATATCTCTGCGATAGGTATAATTTAATGCCACCCTTGCAGCTCGACCGCCCGGCTTGTGGATACTTCTCTACACATCTCTTCCTTTTGCACGTATGCATACGTACACCATCACAGGTATGTGATATTATGTAAAACAGCGTAACGATAACACAGAAGCCCCACGTCAACATGGGAAAAATACCAAGCTTGCGTTTATATGAATTTTTATGGGCTCGCGCGAGATCGCTCGATCACCGCGCAACTTTTGTATTCCACATCGAGCGCGAAAAACGTGTACTTCTTTTTTAATTTTTTTTTCTTACCCTCTCTCTCTCTCTCTCTCTCTCTTCTTCGACATATATTATGTAATAAATGCATGCAGAAAATATCTTTGGTCTCAGTGGAAACTGACCAATCGCACCAGGGACGCCTGCTTGCGCTCTAATTCGGGCAATTTCCATTCAATCGGTAGCCCATCGGTGACCGTACCTTCTCCAGCTGTAATTCCTTGGAATTGGCCCCCTACGCCAGATTTTATGGCAATTTAAATGAAACGACCGCAGCAGAGCAGGAGAGAGAGAGAGAGAGAGATTTTCAAGGCACGTAAACAGAATTTCTTACTTGTATATATTACGTCGAACGTGTGGCCATAATTACAAGAATATATGTATAATCGTCAGTTATCGTGTACAAGTATACCTACGCATTTTGCAAATATAGAGATTGGGATATTTCTCGTGAGATTACACCCCATACCTACCCATCCTCAAACTCCATCCTATCGTACGTCCATCGGTGTGATCACGTATTTCCGTGCCCAAGAAAATCAGCCGAGCGTAAAAACGAGAAAGAGATGGACGAGAAAAAAAAGGCCCGAGACACCAGTTCCCTGTTTATTGTATGCTCTCCTCGTTTCTTTGATACCCCTGAAGCTCGTGCGCGGGTCGACGCAAAATTACACGTCTGGTGGAAGTTTATCCGGTACGCCGAAAAAGAGTATCTCACCCGACGATACAAGATTGCTCTACACCCTTCGCCCCTCCACCTGTAGCCCCCCTGTACCCTGCAAGACAGGATCACGTTGTAATTTTATTGTTTTTCTCGCTTCCTTTTTGATAAGCACCTGCATCGTATAACGATCATGAATACTTGATACGCTGTTAGGTGGACAAGCCCATCCACTCGTCGTTTGCTCGGCTAAAATATCCCTAATTGTACAACGTAGTGAAACTCGTGAACCTTCTTTAAGAGGAGAGAGCAGTTTTTCTGACACAGAGAAATACACCAGCATTTGACATTGTTTGACGGAAGGACACGGTCCAGAGACTCACCCGTTCGTTCCATAGCTGACGATGTCCTCAAGCGGGTGGTAACGCATTACTTTCCTGTCATCGCTCGTACAGATCGGTCTCTCCTCCCCCGTTGGGTCGATACAAGCCAGTCTGGGCTAATTAATTACCCTGCTTTCCTCGGCACACCCACTAGCTCTAATCCCGCAAGGTAAGTACGCCGAATCCCCGGACTGCGATAACAGTTACGCTTCGATCCCCCACCCCTTTCTCTTCCTCTCTCACCGACCCACTGTTGGAGCTACGGAGTTTGTCTTGCTCCACCACCTCGCTGGCTTTGTCGTGGCGGCTCTGTTGCAACTACCCGAGGGTCTGGGAGCACCTCGAGCTTTTAATGTACTGTCGAGGCCTTTGCTGCGGCTAACACTTGACCCTACCTCTCGGGGCGTCGATGAATTTTGCATGACAGGTGAGTTTTACCGAGATGTGGCATTGTGGATACAATTGGAAACCTTTTTCGGGAATATTCGCAGGGTTGAAGGATCTCGTCTTTTCCTTTTTCCTTCATCACAAAATTGTGTATTTTCCATTCGTGTGTCAATGAAAAATTTCCCCGTGATGTATAAACGAAAATACTTCGATGTTTAGCAAACGGAAGGAAATTTTTTTTTTTTTTTTTTTTTTTTTTTTTTTTCAGTGAAATATATTGACTTACGAGCTCAAAGCTTACAGTGAGTTAAACCACGCGGTTCGTCATACGGTCTGATCGAATTGTGGCTTTGAAGTGAAAATGTTTATTTTTGACACACAGGCCCAGTTGAACATGTCTTTATGAGCTCAAAGCTTAACGCAAATATTTTTCTAACAAACGAACGAATTGTTCGTTTTTGTTATTTACATACCTGATAGGATTGCGTGATATTGTAAACATTTCCCGTGACACTGTATGCACAGCTATTTTATTATTCATTTGCAGTCAGGTATACGTGCATCATTTTTGTACACTCACAGCTATTTTCGAATATTTTTTCAAAGTGTATAATATCTCGATATCTCTCTATTGACCTTTACCACGGACTCGCACATAGATTACAATGAGTATCGGAGTATGCGCATCGAATGTCTTTCGTGGGCCGAAAACATTACCACGTAACGAAAATGCACCCGCACACAGGAGAGCCAAACCGACAGAGAGAGTCAGACAAACAGAACAGAAGAGAAATAAAGTAGGGGCGGAAAAAAAAACAGATAGAAAAAAGCTCTGGTAAATACAAATCGTAGGTATGGGTAAGCAAGGAACTGTGTAATAAAAGCTCGTAACGCCGGGTATTGGCACAGCTTGATTTATCCAAGCGCGCCAGTCTGTACACAGAGCAGACAGTTCCCGAGAGCCACGCGTTTTTATCCTCACAGCTGGCGCTCCTTCTCAGGGTGACACCAACACGTCGAACGGCTCCACTTATTCTTCCTCCACTTGTGCTTTTTTTCCCCCTTTTCTCTTCTCCCTAATGTCCTCCCGGCTCCTTATCCCGCGTTACCCCTCGAAATTTATGGCCCGTCAAGCGGCAAAACGAAAGCGTCGCGGGTACAACATTTTCAAACTAAAAATAATGACGGGCCAACAACTCGATTTACCAGCACCGTTTTTGGTGGATATAGATCGCTTGGAGAGGTGCAATTTTCGACACTGCAAATAGGTACCGGGTTTTTCCAATATTTTATAAAATATAGCGATAATAACGATGGTACACCTTTTAGCAAAGTTGGATGCGGGATTCTTGTTAATTATTCGAGCCTAATGAAGACACGCTGTCTCAGCATCGTGAGCGGAAAACTTGATAATGTTGTACCGAGCAGGGCTCGAACCTTGTAAAATTTCAGGCTGTTCGGATTAACTTGTCATTATTATTATCGTTGTTGTTATTAAATTCTTGCGCAACAGGAATTCCACGCAAACGAGGGCTAAATCACCTCGGGGCATAACTTTCTTTTCTCTGTACTGTTTTTTAAATCGTATATGAAAATTTTAATGAAAAATCACGCTCCGCTGTTTCGAACGGAATTCCACCTACCCGCGCCTCAAAGAAGTCAAAAACTCGGCGCAGCTCCATCTCATTAAGGAAAAAAGAGCATTCCAGCACTAAAAAAAAAAAAAAGAAAAGTTTATTCATCGCGACCCAGAAACCAAGAAAGAGGATGGAGAAACGAAAGTAAAAATGAGACGAAAAAAAGTGAGAACAGAAAAGTGAATTAAGACTTCTCGTGTGCCCCGATATTCGAGGAAACGCGGCTCTGACGTTTCGCAACGGCAGCTTTTGCTCTGCAAGAGTAACTTTGACGTCTACGTACACCGTGCACGGACTCTCCCTCTTTCTCTGTTAAAGGGGGCGCGCGCCTTGAATATTGCTTCCAAGTTGGCATCAAAGTCCCGTCACGTAACTAGTGTTACGCGGTTACGGTATCGCTCCTCCGCTCGACTGTCTATACATGTGTGCTTCGTATCGGACGCAGTTTTCTCCCTCTCTTTGTACTCGAATGCTTGCACCGTGGCTTACATCCTGCGTGCCACGTATACCCTTTTGCTCAGGGGTTTGCCAGAATCGAAAATTGCACCACAACCAGAATGCACTCCTCCATTGTACCTTGTTCTCCTGATGGCATGTTCGAGTTATCGAGGATTTTTCCTTTTTTATTTTACCCGAGGGATACGTATTGCTGGTGTAAATCGCGTGTTTAGTACCTCGTAAGCTCAAATAAGGAATATATTGATACGCGAAACACCAGACGTGACTTTCATAGCTTTGGGAGGACTTTAAGGTGACGCAATAAAACGGAAGCACGCAATATATTTCTCTCTCTCTCTCTTTCCTTCCTACCACCGCGAAGCTTTTGCTCACATACAAAACAGTAGAATCGCATACTACCCCCCTTGACGTGAATGCGATCGATCGCATTTATGATAATAATATAATTAATGCTCTGATTATTCCGTCCGAGGAGGAAAAAAAAATCAAATTAGTGCGCCGGCAAATGGTCATTAATTTGAGTAATTAGAAGCCCCGTTCTCGGGACTCGATTTTTTCTTTTTTTCTTATTTCTTTCGTGTTTCCAGAGAGGGTCGGTACGTCTGTTATCCAGGCGTCCTCGGCAGGAGAAAGCAGCACCCGGACGAGATGGGCCGGCTTATGGAGCGCATAATAGAGAGCCTCGCCTCGATAAATTGATTTAAAGGACCTGAAAGCGACTCCACTTAATCACGTCCAGCCGTCCCTTGGTCCTTTTCGAGGCGCAGAGCGTGAACTCGAGTCCTGAGAGCGAGACGACAAGCACAACACTGTGCTCGCGCCCGAGAAAAGACCAGCGGTATAGAAAAGCGAGAGGAGAGAAAAATAAAATCTCGCTGGTGGAGAGATAAAAACGGCAGTTCGGAAAAAAAAGGATCCCCGGAAATTAAGTTCGTAACTATTTGAACGGATGCCAGTTGGTGGGGCGGGCAGGTATAGGGGCGACTCGTTTTCTTCGGTCCGAGAAATTATTTTGTAAGTTTCGTTAGCCGCTGCAGAGTCCAGATTGGGAATCCCCGTAATTGCGCCGCTGCAGCCATCTTCGTCACGTTCCGTACTCAAAAGGGAGCCTTTAGAGTTGAAAAAAAAAAAAAAAAAAAAATAGAGATTGGACGTGGGGGAGGCTCGGAGCGTGATATCACGCACCAATCTCCACTCCATCCACCTTCCTTTTCCCACCAGACTTGGGCTTCTTTATTTTCTTGCACTACTTTTATCCTCTACCCCCCTACCATCGCGGTGTTGGCGAGAAAGCATTAAAATTACACCCCTCATCGGGGAATTCCCTCGACCGCGTTTTTTTCTCGCTCTCGAGGATAACGTGCACCATTATGGATTAAACAACTGATAATTTAATGCTGACCACTATTCGACGAGTCGCTAATAACCTTATGTCCTGCAGTGCATATTATATATATATAGGTTGAAGGATCTCGTCTT
>NW_019379481.1:655764-794321 GCF_000648655.2 Copidosoma floridanum
ATATATATATATATCCTCGAACAGCATTGCCGATTGTATCTAGTTTATAAGTTGTAGCTTATTCTGATGCTCTCGAGTGGTACAAAAGGGGTTGGAATAGAACAAAGCTTTTACTATTCCAACAAGGACCTTCTAAGGGGTGCTTTTTTTCTTGCTCTTTCACGTCGCAGAGTACATATCGCAACAGCGGAAGTCAACGGAGGGGTCGCTCGCAGGGGTGATAAATCTTCGCTAGAGTTGTTTTATTGACTTTCAAGTGTAAAAACGATCTTGGACGTATTTTGTTTCAATTTCGCAAGTAATTTCGGGTGGCCAACACAAGATGGATACGTCAATGTTCGTTATAATAATCGTTCGGTAAGTGTAAACGAATGTTATTTTTCAACCGCGGTGGTGAAAAACTTTCACAGCCAAGACGTCTTACAACGCTTGACCAACACTTTTATGTATGATAATCCAAATGAAAAATCCCCCGGAGCCCCTTTTCCCGATGCGCGTCGCTCAGTCGGTCGCATCCGGGGAAATTTTTCACTCGAGCGTAACATTTTTCCGGAGATCGGCTAAAAAGGCCGCGGGAAGAATACAAAGATGATGCAAGAGAGCATCTTAAAAAAGGAGGGGAGGGGGGCCTTGGCAAATGTGTATCGAGATTTCACTGAATCGGAAACTGAGAAAGGAGCGAGGAGGCGAGGATCCGGGTACCCCGAATGCACATTTATTTCCCAAGCTCACGTATTTTCTCTTGCGGGGGAAAAAATTCCGTGGCACGCGACGGGGAAAAATCTCCCAAACCGCGCATAAATTCGCCTCGCTGAATCGAAGTTCGAGAGATCTCGGTACGCATCTTTTTTTTCCCCCACAAAGCTCCGGGCGTTGGTGTAAGCCACAATCGGTTATCGCGGATACCCATAGAGCAATTACTCCCGAGGCTTTTTTCCTAAACGCAGCGTATACTCCATGAAACTCCCCGAGTATCCAAACTCGAGTTATCGAGTTTGGAGACCCCTTACGCGAACCCACGCACGAGGAGGGCCCACGAGCATCTGTGGCTACAGAGTATACTCACGCACGTGCGAGAGTGCATAATCCACGGGAGCAGGTTAGAAGCAGGTTGTGGGGCTAACGAGAATCCAAGCACTCGCTCATTTCGTGAAGCTCGAGCGGTAGAAGCTTTCGAGAGGCTATTCAAACTTCGACGCAAGTTCCTCCCGTTAGAGCTTCTCCTGATCGCGTGATATTCTCTCCCGTAATGAGGTAAAAATTGTAATGACCCATGCTACGGAGGCACTGTATACTTGCGTGGCGAGCTTTGGATTTTTTTTTAAATTTACCATTACCTTACTCGATACTTAGTACTGGAAGAAAAGGGCAATATTTTTTCATGGCGGGTACTCCAACGTAATTTGCCAGCATTCGAATTTAGGTTTGCTGTCAAGAAATTGAAAAAAAAAAAAAAAAAAAGGCATCATTAAAATGTAAGTGCTCCTCTCTGCTCGAAGCCAAAGCTCGTCAGCGTGAAAAAATATCGGACAAAGATCTCATTAGCCGATCTGTATCTTTGCTTGCCGCATCTTACATCAACGTGTCCTCGGAGAAAAACATAATGGTTAATAATATCGGCTTGGGGTAGCCTTCGAAACCTCATTTAGTGAGAAGGGAAAAAAAGTCACGAGGAAGTTGTGGTATCTTTCGCTGGGACCGAAATACTCGTACAAACAGTGGATCCCACAAACTTTTCCAATATGCGACGGTTCAAATTGCAAGAGCTGGGGCACACGTGCGGTGTAAATTAGAAGTATATGTATACAGATACGTGGGTACTGTGTGTACTTACCGGACACGGTGAGGTGAACTGTCCTTATTAGGACAGGGTGGACGTTAACTTGGCACTCGTAGATACCAGAGTCGCGTTCAGTTGCCGAACTAAGCCGCAGCCGCCAGTTATTCGGGATTTCGGCGTCGAGGGAGAAACGGGAGTCCATCGAGTACGTCTGCCTGCCGATCGTGAGCAGAATGAGCTCGTTGTCGCGTCTCCTCATCCACGAAACCTGAGCAAACATTCGATTTTAGTTTAAAACTTTGAGCAAAAGTTTTTTTTTTTTTTTTTTAATCATGTATTTTTATAAGGGTTGTTTTTTTACCGAGACAGAGCCCATGTCTCAAAAGATGGTTTCAATCAAAAAAATTGTTTTGCGATATGATTATTTTAGTAAGTCACAAAGAAGACATGTTAAAAATTAAGTCGAGAATCTCTTTAGTTAATACTATTTACTTACTAAAGAGAGTGATCTCGCCCTCATGTCCCTCGAGTTTTTTTTAATGGAATAATTTTTACTACTGAATCACTGATGAGTCAAAACATTTACAATTCATTAATAGTTTTTCCTTTCTTTAAATTCAGGGACAGAATTTTAATGATAACCAGCGCTACGTTAATGTATACTAGTAGCATTATCTACAAACTTTTTGATCATATTTTACACTGGGTCAAAATGTTATATATTCAGCCCATATAGTCTAATGAGGCTTACCAGACTCTTAGAGATGGTAAATTCAACTAATTTTTAAAATAATGCGTTTCTTTTTTTCAGAAATCTCATCTGTTAAAAATTCGAACACGCATGAGCAGTACTAAAATGTACTTGTAGAGATTTTTTCGAGAATACGACAAAACCTCGCACAGCAAATTCATAGTCCTGCATACACATACTACACCTTGACATGTTTAATGGAAAAAAAAAAACAAAAAGTTTCACGAGTTGATCATTGATTTTACCCGTGTATGAAAAAGTCCAAGATGGTTGACATAAAAAAAAAAGAAAAAAAAATTACCAACAAGATACAGCCATAGATCAGCTGAAACGACGCAAGTGCACGCGGTACACGTGAGAAGAGCGAGACGAAGGCCGAAGAAAATTGAGTTACGAGGTAATATATTTTTCAATAAAACTCTACGCTTTGATGGACATTCCCCGCGGGAGGTACGGGAGCTCCGAGTCGCGAATCGCGTACGCGTTGGCCATGCAAATCCTCGCCACAAAAAAATATATATACGTACTACTGCGTGACGCGTATTCGGTACAGGGCGATACTCGACGAAGACGATATTCCCCCGGATTTGTTTCGAATTACAAGACCATGTGCTAACTCGCTCGTATTTTATTGCCCCACGAGGGTGTTATGTTCGCCTGAAATGGAAAACCACATTTCTCACGGTCTCGTGGATTAATTTTCCATGCCCTCCGATTTATTTTTATTCATCGCATAAACGTAAGCGCGAGAAAAAATGAAAAATCAATTCATGCGCACGAAATACACACGCTCCCTTCTCCCCGGTCCCAAGGATCCGCTTGGCCATTCGGTTTGTTTGAAAATTCATAAATAAACATGGGAAAAAGAAAAAAATTCCATACCCCGCTTTGGCTTTGACACCCGGCTGGCTGTGTCGTATCCTTTGAAGAGCCGCGAAATATATTGCCTGCGTGTGGCTGCGGGTGGAAAGATACTCTGCGGAGTTTCATATACGCGTTAAAAAGAGGGGAAGAATCAAATTGAAGAAGGAAGGGGAGAAAATGTGAAGAAAAAAACGATATAACGAAGCAGCACGTCACATATGTATGTATAGAGGGGCGTTTCAAAGTTACCAAAAGCGACGGAGGGGACGAAAAAGTTTAAGTATCGTTAGCCAACTCTCTCTCTCTCTTTGCCCTCTTCCGACGTTTTGCGACAGACACTCGCTCCGTCTTCCTCCGGCCGCCCGAGTTACTTTAACCCCGTCAGGCTTCGAAAGACAGAGCCGGGCACTGGTGGACAAGTACTGCAGTCATTAGTCATTATTATGAGGTGCTCGACGGCTCTTGCAATCTCGAAGTTTAACGCGCGACTTTGCGCCGCGTGGCTGTACTCGTTATCAACGTTTCTTGGTTTTTTACATGCACACAATACGGGAAAGAAAAATATTTCCAAGTTGGCTAATTAGTTGTTGACGAACGTGGCTAATTGCGCGTTCGTCAACTTTTGATGACCAAGCGACTCGAGGTGACAGAAATATCAACTTTTGCAAAGAAAATTATTCAGGCCACGTGCAAACTTTCTTTAGCTCGAAGTACTTATTTGGAGCGTGTGATCGAAATCGCGACAATTTCCTCAAAAAATCCCTAATTGTACACAAAAGTTGGCTTTAATTGAAAGTTGAGCGATGACAAATTTATTTTAATACACGATTGGACAAAATTGTAATCTATACTTTTTTAAACGTGTAATGGTTCTTTTTTTTATTTTTGCTTTTCTTGTAGAAAAGTTTTAATATTTATATAAAACCCCTAGGCAATTCAAAGCAGCATTTTCAAAGTTTAATTGAATGGAAGTATTTTAGATATGTAACAGAAAAATTAAGTTTTAAGGCGTTTGAGTTTGCAATGATTGGATGCACAGCGTCTTTTCATCTTATTAAATTTAATTCACTTGATCAGTTTTTTGCGCTAAGGGGTGAAAAAACTTTGAGACTTAACTAAAAATGAAAGTTAAAAAAATAATTTTGGAAATAAATGAAATTTAATGTTTTTATTGATTAAAAAAAATATGCATGTTAGAAATTACAGATTGAAAAAAAAATAATAGAAACGAGTGGTGAGATGGAATTTCATGCCAATTGATTGAAAGTGGTTTTTTATTTGGTTTAAGAAACAGCGAATTCAAATATATTTGGAAACTCGTGATGGACTCGTGGCAGTTTGCCAAAGTCGTACAAATCTTCGCAACTGCGGTAATAAAAAAAGTTTATGCCTAGGGTTGAAAAAAAAAGAAAAAAAATATTCACGCATCACAACTAATGCTGTATAGGTGAATAAAAAATTATTTCCTTTCAAGATTCATTTTTATACACAATTTAACTATTGTATCAAATAAAAAGTTGTACAAATATTTCCTCATCGACCGTGTGGGTCCTTATTTTTTCGTATAGTCTCATGCATTTACTACGCAAAGTGTAAAAAGCTGACAGAAAATACGAGCTTTGGCACTAAAAACTTTACTTACCTTTTATTAATTTATTTATTCATTTTTTTTTTTTTTTTATTTTTCGACAAATAAAAGTGTAGAACAGAAGATAATGCTCAAGATAATGTTTGTACTTTAAAAATAAAATGCTGTAAAAAAAATGAAATTTCGCATAAATCTACTCATACTTTTAGAAGTAATTCTTGGAAGCGATAACGAGCTCGTTATAAAAATTTGAGCTGCCTAGTAAAATACAAATAACTACCACGCAAACGCATAAAAAAAGTCGAGAGTTGTAGTTTTCGCTACCATTTCGGTGCGTTAATTTTTTTTAATTTTTTTGCGATCTTGACTTAAAAAGTTTCACAGCTTCTGTAAAAGACTTTAAATGGCGGATAAAATCTTATTTGGATTTTATTCAAACACGAGATCTTATCATGCAGGTACAACATAAAACTACACGTACGTCCAAATTAAAAAAAAAAAATCACAGTTTTTGATCTAAAATTAATTGTTAAAGTTGAAAAATCGTTTTAATTTTGATTACTTTTTCGTAGTATAAAAAAAAAAAAAAAAAAAAAAAAAAAAAAAAAAAAAAAAAAAAAAAAAAAAAAAAAAAAAAAGTAGTAAATTAGTCAACTTTAAAGCAGTTAATCGCCCTTTCATCAGCAATAACGCTCTGACTTTGAAAGTGGTCAAAAAGGTCGCTCGCGTCAAAAACGCGGGGCACATGTTCTTCCTGCTCTTTGGCGGAAGGGAGAGGAGCAAAAAGCAGGCAAAAACAAAAAGAACGAGAAAAAGGAGGGAGGAGGAGGAGTAGTAAAGGGAGCTAACCGTACGTATACGCACCATCCCTCTCGCGAAATCGAAAATTGTTAAGCCAGTGGTAGGGAGGCGGCACCCGCGGCCGTAAATTACCCCAGAGGAGAGGCCCAGAGTCTTTCCACCGGACTGCTCGAGAGCAGTCAGATTTATTACCCACCGAAATTCTTTCTGCTACCCCCACCCACCCTATACCTCGCTCTTTCGTTCCCACTTGGCCATCTTACGTATAACGGTACACTCGACCCTTGCCACCCCCGCTTTTCCCTACGCCACGCGGGCAAATGGCTCGTAAATTAATTCCCCGGCAGCCTGCTGTTGCCGCTCCTCTGCTTACACCCAAAGCCAATCGATTAATCCGACCGTCGCTGCTTGCTACGCCGCCTCTGACTTCTCCTGCTGTTAGGGGTAAAAAGCACGAATAAGGAAGGCTGATTCATCTCTGTAACGAAAGAGGTTACATCGCGCCGCGGGCCCTCGGAGATTTTCCGACGACGCGCTCTCACTCTCTGACTTCTTTTTCAACGGTCCTTTTTACCGTAGGATAAAAAATACAAGCGTTTTAAAGAAAAAGTTCCCTCTTCCAACTCTGCACTGCATCGCCAAACCAAAAGCGGGCCGCTAATAAGGTCCACCGCCGCTTTCTTTCGACTCTATCGCACCAAGACTCGCGACCGTTGGTACTTTGGTGCCAAAAGTGAGGCAAACTGGCAGGGAAGCATAGGAAACAGCGATTTCACTCGCGCGTGTCAGCTTTTTGATGGCAGACAAAGAGAGAGTCCGGTCTTTTTGCCCAAGGCTGCGAGTAGTCGAGGTACTACTGAAATATCTCGGTATGCTCGGCGGGCTGACCAAATACTGATTTTTCTACTGGTTAATTAAAAATTTCTCGAATTTCCGCGCGTTTCGAGAGTCTTCTCGGGGGTTTCGCGGTATTTCGATGAACACGGTGGACTCGAGAGACGGAAATTGGATGGAAAACGCGACGTGGCAAAAGGTCGAGGCACAAAGGCGGTTAAGAGAATGAAACCAGCACGAAAAGCGAGCGAGAGGGGGATGATAAAACAGATGAAAGAGGAGGAGCGACAACGCGCTCATAACGCGGTGCACGGCCCAGGCGCCGAAATTACGAGCCACCGAGGTCTTGATGAAAGCTCTGGTCTCTCGCGAAATGTTTGCTGGTCCCCCCCCGCTATGTTGCGACTACTTTGGCAAGAGCCAGGAAGGAGTCCAGCGACGCTGCGTGCGAGTCTCGGCGAGCATGTATCCCCTGCCTTTTCAACGCGCACGCGAGCACGATTAATCATCATCATCATGCAGATGTCTCGGCTGCAAGATTTTTTTTTTTTCTTTTCTCTTCTTAGTTTTTTTTTTTTTTTTTGCCCACCACCACGTTAATTATGCGCCACTGTGCATTAGCGATACATAAGGAGGCGTTTCCTCACTCGTCACTATAAAGATGGAAATGGTTGTCTCGATTTGTTGAGTTTCGAGATTGAGCGAGGGTACACTGTTTTTTCATGACACGACGGATGGATTGACTGGCTCTTTTTATCTTGGGGAAAAACTTATATACAAACGAAATCACTAGCAAAGTTGTGACAAAGTGAGGCCGAAACCTGTAAAAGGACTCCCTTATACCTGCAATCGCTTGACTCAACAAGCCTCGCTTTTTCCAGTCCACCCCCACGACAAGATCGTCGCTCCCCGATAAAATTAAACAACCCCGAGCAACCGAGACGCTCAACGTAGTGTTTAACGCGAGGGTGGGAATAATTCAGAGAAGCGAGTTTCCCGAGAGGGAGAGATATGACCGATCGCGTTGCGATCTCTCCTCCGCCCATCCGTGCCTATATGTATGCAATACGGCAGACGCTCGCGAATTAATTCGCAGGGTATTAAAAGGTCCGCGTGCATGGTCGAGCCAACCTCGGTGGGAGCCAGTGTGTATTTATGATTACTATTACCCGAGCGAAATTGGCTTCCGTGCTCCTTCCTTGTACCACGTGTATATAGATGTATGTATATATACACCGTGTCGTCCGCGAAGGCAGGGTACCGTGAAACGTATACCAACGTATGAATGGGACCGAGCATATATACACGTATACTGTGTGTATACCGCGGTACAGGAGAGAAATCGAATTCGAAGCCGAAGCCTCTTCGCGCACGAGGAGGAGGAGGAGATAAGTCGGGCTTGAACGAATCCGGCCGTATATTACCGCGGTATACAGTGCCTGTGTGCGAATATAAACCGGAGGGAAGGGAAGGAAGACAGGGGGTCGTCGTGTGTATATGCACGGTCGGGGTACCCCCGAGTATTTTATATCCCCGTACCGGTAACATCAACCGTTGCCACGTACCGGCCGATGCACGGTATCGTTTCCTCGGATTGCTCGCGTTTTTTTTTTTTTTTTTTTTAATAGGCACTGCGGGGAGAAAAAACGATCGGCGAGCCATACGCTCCACACGACCGGTCGATTTTCAAACTTTACGAGTTTGCAAAATTTATAATGGGGTGGGGTGGTGTTTGACCGGCAAATATGATGGCCCGAGAGTTGTTTCATCGGTCAATGTTGGCCGAATGTTGTTAATAACCAATCTCGCTTCAAGAAGTGCAGGGCTGTCGTCCATGGTTTCAAAGTGGCTTGATAAACAATGCATACTGAATCACCGTAGCGCGTATTTTTGTTTCGGTAGCCGTATTTATTCGAACGAACAATATTTATTGTATAAGTGCCATTAATCAATCGAGTGTTTTCGGGACCGAAGATTTGTTGATTCTTAACATATATGTTTGTCCATTTATTAATTCATTTACTTATTTATTTATTCGTGTATTTAATTTCAATATGCATCCTTAGAGTTGATATTTGTGTGCTGATGCAAGTCAAAATTTGCTACCGAAGCTTCGAGGGAGCTTAACGTGATTTCAGCAGAAACAATTGAAGAAAAGTTCAAGTGCTCATCAGCAATTTCCGAGCCATCGACAAAGGCTCTTCCTTCGGCTTTGGGCTTGGTTAGCCATTAGGCTTGTTACGTTACAGCGACGTGTCCTTTTGATCCTTTCGCCCTACAGACACCCTATTCTTTGGAACTGTAACTTTTGCGAGACCGGGCGCTTCGCACCCAACTCTTCGATGATATATATATATCCCAGGGCTAATTAAACTCTTTTTCCCCTCCCCCGGTAAAATCCATACCGTCACCTGCGAGACGTCCGTAACCCACCAGCGACGCTTCCTTTCCTCCCTCTATATCGGATTCCGATGGCCACTTTTCCCCCGAACGACCACTCGAGTTGGACCTTGGCACGACTCGACTAGTACGAAATTTCTCTTGTTACACGCCCACGGCTGGCAGTAACGACCAATCGGCAGCGATTAGACCCATGCGTATCCGATGGCTCGTGTAAATTTCAACCAACGTCAAATCCCCTCTCTCTTTGCCCGGCCAAACGGAGAGGGTTAATCACGGGCGCGGTTTTTCGCAAGTGTAAGCAGCCGATCGCGGGGCGCGCTATTTATCGATAATTCAAATGACGATGCGTGAAATATTAAATTTTCACCGCGCGCGCAGTCGTTGGATTGTTAGAATCCTATTAGCCGCTCCCTCGCGGTGTAAGCGCCGTTGGGGGCGCAGAGAAATTAATGCGCTTGGCGTAAAGAGTCGCTAATCTCCCCCCGTTGGTACAACCGACACGTCTGAATTTCGTTTGTTTATTTATTCACTGGGCCGTTCGCGAGGGCTCGCTTCGAATTTATCAAGCCAAAAAGTTTCGGATCTTTGGGTGATTTACGGCACGCATGATCTGTGGCTCTAATAATGAAAAAAAAAAAAAAAAAAAAAAAAACTGGAAAAAAACTTATCCCATTTGTCCCCCGAATGTCCTCTGTAGAACAAGGGCGATAAATCGCAAAGACGACGCGCGAATAATAAATATCACTTGTGCACCGACCTATTAGATACACGCGTTATCAGTCCTCTTGAAAGAGTAACAGCCGCGCCAAACTCGAGCGACAAATTTTTTTTCTCCCCCTCTCTCTCTCCACCCCGTCACCAGCACACGCACGGAAAAAAAAAAAAAATTCCATTGCTGTTGAAAAGTAAGAGAGGGTACGAAAACAGGGTGGAGGTTTATCGCTCGCCTCAACAGCCTCGTTCCCGAGGCTGCCGCCAAATGCACCCACGGAGCGATTTGGGCGCATAAGAGCGGACCGGTGTGTCCCGTAAAAAGAAAAAGAAATGTGCGGCCTGGGGGGGATCATCGATAGCGGCCTTGGCAGAGAGTCAGAATAATACACCAGAAAGGTATGTATATACTCTCTCGGAATGGGCTCGAAGGGCCGAAAACGCAAGGAAGTATTCAAGTACGGCGCGTGTTTTTGCAGCCTATACGTAGTGACATGTAGAAAATCCAGAAAATGGAAAGGTAAATTAGGGTGACCCTGTCTCGGTGTACATAGGTGGCACTGGAAAAGTATAGTTGCCGGCGCATATTTTGCGGCTGGCGTGTGTGGTGCATATGCGCGCGCCCCGGCGACTTGGCAAGCTTCAGGTTTTCCCGAGACATCTGCCGCAGCGAGTCGGAGTAAATCGAAAATGGAAATGGGGGAGGAAAAAAAAATGAAATAACGCCACGATGGAAAAAGACGGGCAGTTGGATTAAGACGCCGGAAAAGTAGGGACGGGGAGAGTACACTCGTGTACGCAATCAGATATATTATCTGGCGGGCGAATGAACTTTTGCGTACACCGAACGCACACAATTTAGGTGTATGTACCTATAGCGCGCGTGGCCTCTTTTCTCGGGGCCCTTTACCCCACCTCCTCTTTGGCGAGTGACGTTAATTAACCCGAGGACGCGTGCAAAGGAGGGGAGGGTAACGGGGCTTCAAGTGACGTGCCAAGCGCGTCGGTATACCTGTATGTGCGCGCAGTTGGCGAGCTACGGGGTGAGGAGAGACTCTTGATTTATCGCCAGCTGCGACGATGACGTTGACGACAACCTTTTACCCCCTGCCATCCCTTTCAACGAGTACTACGATCGTTATTATTATTATTACTCGCGTGTGTCCTCGAGGTGATTGAGTTGTTGAAATTGTACGTACATGCGTGGGGTAATCTTTCCGTGAATGGATGTTGAATTTTTCAGTTTTCATTGTCCCTGGTATTAAAAATACCAGAAGGCTGATTAATTTGAATCATTCATTTCGTCAAGTTACGATGGTACAAAATCATAAGTAAGCATGGTTACGGTTTACAAGGGCGGCCTTATTGTAATTAAAATCATAATTTTGTTCTCTTACCGAGAAAGATACGCCCGCATGATAATAAGCTTCGTATTTTCGTGATTGTTGAATCCTGGTGGTTTTTAATTTTAAAATTCTCCCAACGATTAAACGAGTATTACGAGCAAAATATTACCCGGGTGTTTTTTGATTTCGAAATTTTTTCGCAATTTCTGTAGCGCTGAGAAAATCCTCCCCGAAATGAATTTCAGTGCGTCGCAAGCGTATATTTTTACATTCATGACTTTTCCCCAAAGGCATGTCGGGCCCTTTTTTATTCCATCAAAGATCGCGCGAGCACGGAAATTCCATCGGAGCGTCAGTCAACTTGGGCCGATACACACGTACCCACATACAGCGTAATGTGGGATGGCCGTCGTCTTCCCCATCAGCTGCAGGCCTGCCACGTTGCAACTCGGCCCCCCCCCCCTTTTCCGGTCTGTCCGTGAGCTGTCCCGTAAGCCACGGCTAAATGACTTCGCGTTAAGCCAAGTTTAGCTCCTCCACTCGGACGTCGACCGGACCGTTCGCCCCCGCTTCGGCTCTTCTCCGCTCTCCGTAACTCCTGCCCTAATCTCTGCCCCGGGGTTTACGCAAGATTACCGAGAGCATACGTGTACCGTCGTACAGATTTTCCGTATTATGATCCGGGCTGCACGCGTGATACTTTTTTTTTTTTTTTTTTTTTTTTTTTTTTTTTTTTTTTTTTTTTTTCATAAAATCTAAAACATTTTTTTTCGCCATCAACCAACACGTATCGATAAACAATTGCTCCGTGGTGGAAACTAAATGTGCACGCTGGACCGGCAATGTTACATTTGGCACTGGTGGTTCCGCACAAAAATGTATGCGCGATCCGAACACTGGCACAAGCTGTAGTAGTTCAAGCGGAACTGTATCAGGTTTACCGATCTATATAGGGATTCCGGTATCCGAATCCGATCTGGCAATCCAAATTGTTTCACCCCATCTCTTGTCTGCTCGTGTTTTCTCTTTTCGCTATCGTGTTTCAACGCGCTTCGTTTCCACTTTTCCGGTTTTTGAATCACAAGATGCCTCATTACGGGATATGATGTTCCATGACATGTCACCCTCCTTTCTCCACATCAAACGCGTGTGGTGGTTTATTTTGTGGAGGACAGTACCAGTAGAGCTAATACATCGGGAGTTTATGCGTCACAGGGTGTAATATGAATACAATTAATATAAGATTGGGCGTTCATATTGTACCTAAAAAAAATATTACGTGATGCTGTACATTCGACATAAAAATGCGAGACGATTTCTGGACTCGTACCGCCTGCTATTATTGAGGACATTTATTTTGCAAACAACTCGACAGGAGCCTAGGCGTGTTTTTCAACGATATTAACAACATTAGATCTTCTTGTCTTCGTGACTCGTGAACTTTCGTGCCAACACGTGTGAAAACGCGAAAACAACCAGAATGAACAATCCCTTTGGGTTGTGTTTTTTTCCTCCTTGACTCCCCGCAAAGAACCATAACGAACGGCTTTTCATTACGTCGTCTCCTGACCACGCACCGTCTCTTGTACGAATACAACCAGCAACGATTAACCATCGAAGCGCGTAACTTGTCCGCAGACTCGGCGTGGAAAAACAAAAATAGAAAAGAAGAAATTCGCACGCTCGTAAACCGATTGCGTTGTTCTTTATTTTCGTGCCTCCTTTTACGAGCGCGCGTGGCATTTCGAATTTCGCGCCTCCATATATTTTTTTCGAATTCAATTTCAGGCGCACAATGGCGGGCATTTATTAAACCGAGGGCGGCCGAGGCTTGCCCCCCTCATCGTGACTCCTGCTGTTCTGCGTGTATTTGCCCGCCAAGCGAAACCCCGGATTCAATGCTTTCGCTGCTGAATAGAGCATCTTTTTTACCGCTCGCGTGGCTCCTGCGGTTCGGCACGTCGTGACTGAAATTTCGGATGGAGCAAGTCGCATAGCCGCGCGTTCGTTTCACAGTGACATCGATGAGTTGACGGTGGATGATTTTTTTCATCTATCCTATGATGCAACAATACGATGCCTCGCGAACGTTGAGTTTTTTTTTTTTAGTTTTCAACAAAACTACCCTTTCGTATGTTGGAAAAAAACGTATATGTAAAAACAGGGTCATTGGTTACAATGTTTTTCGTTCATTCTAGCTTGTCAGTTTCAAGTGTCAAAACATTTCTTTTGTCTAAAAGTGGCTGTTTGTAAAATCGTAGCTTTAACGCGTAAGAAGCATTTTTTATAATTAAAAAAAAAAAAATCAAAGCGTAAATGACGCGACATGTTTTCTCTTCGAATACGAGCAAGTCACAGGCTGCTCGTGGATTCCTATCGAGCGGATACGAGAAAGAGGGAGAGGCAGTAAAATTCTCTGGCTGATCCGTTCGCAAACAAAAGCGGAAAATCCTCTTTGAACGCCGACCGTGAATTCAATCTTATATTTTTCTCCACCCCCTCGCTCCTTTGCCACTCTGTTCGTCTTTCGGATCTTCCTCTCCGTACCCACCCCAACGTCTCTTAGGAATATCAATTTCGTAATCCTATAAACTCTTGGAGAATAAAACTTGAGTATTTTAATCGGGAAAAAAAAAAAAAAAAAAATGGCAGCAATATGACACTCGTCTCTGGTCCCGCGAAGTAAACAAATATATCTCGCGAAAGGCGAGCAAACTTTGAGCATGGTATAACTCACCGGGAAATAATTAAAGAAAATAATACCTCAGTCGCAAGAAAGGGATGACGAAAGTTCCGCTCGCGCTTGAAATTCAATTAGAGCTTTCCGCCGATTCAGCCGAATTTCCGAGTGCCCCGCCTGCACCGATGACCAACTCTCGTCCGTGACAACAGCCCACTTTTACAAAAACTTCCCTCCCACCCCCCTTTCACTCCGGGAAAGGCTTGGGCTGCCTCGCGCGCTGTGCATAAAATTCCGTCGTCGCGGCCCAACTGTGACAACTCGATTAAGCCCCTCGAGCTAATTTCGATTGAAGCCAATGGACGCAATGTGCGAGTAGTGGTAGTGCACGCGCGCCAGAGCGAGAGGGAAAAAAATGTGGGTGCGGGAGATGGGTCGTTGGCCCCTTTGCACCCGGAGCTTTAGATGAGAGCGCAGTGGCTGACGTGGCAAACTAACGGGGAAGCTTCCCCCCCCCCTTCCTATTGAGAGCCGCCGAGCGTTTAACGGCTCATTACCATTATCGACAGGTTCTTAGCAACTTCCATCCATTCGTCCCTCACTCCTCGCCCTCTTCCGGCATTGTTCGCTGCGGTGTACAGGACCGCGCCCCGGCCTATTTTAATTTTTAATTTTTCCTCTTTTGACGCTGCACCTGAATAATTATAACTTTGTCGGAATAGCTTCGAAGGAGACGAGCATGAGGTACCGCTTTCTTCCCTCATCCTTGTTTTCAGACAAAGTTTTGCAGATAAAGCGATGTCGATTGCCTGTAAATTCGGACCCTGTAACGGAGAATGCACAGCTGTTTTCAAATTAAAAATGAAATGCCATGTAGAGAGTAAGACCCCAGGGGTCAAGAGTTGCTCTCAAAATTTAATTAAGGGATGATTTTTGAGTATTTAAAACAAGATAGTATAAAATGAAAGAAGCTTATTGCAGGAAAAAGTCTTTCGGCAAAAAACCTGATTTATTACGTCAAAGGGTTGTACATTAGTAAATCATGGATGAGAATAACAAAATATACTCAAGTAAATTATTATTTGTGTAAGTTTGTGGTGTTTAAAATAATAATTGTACCTTGTCAGGAACTATGGTTGCGATGAATCTGTCGCTTAGATTCATTTAACGTGAACAAGATTGCGAGCAAGGAGCTCGGCTTTTTCGGGTCTGCAGGCAGGACCGCTTTTTTCGTTGCCACGAAATATCGTTAATGCCTCGCTGGGAGACGATGTTTGGTCACGATTGACGCAAGCTTGTAGTAGATCTCAATTTTCTTTTTCAGGGTTAAACACGAAGGTTAAAGCGACGTGCGATCAGAGAGAGAGTTTCGTGAGAAGTGAAGTTGTGTGCGCAAAAAGACGGAGATTTTTTCATATATTCCGACCGTCTTTTCTTTACATTCTTTTGTCAATTTGCGCGCACGAATCTTACGACTTTTATCGAACACCGAAATTCGTATTTTTTAAAAGAATGAACTACACAACAAACCCATCGATTATTGCATACTGTTTTTATGACGAGTAGCACGGGTAAATGTGTTGTCAGGCGTATCTTAATTCCTTTATGAGAAAGTTTTAATAATAGCGTAGATCGGTTAATTAACCGTGAATTGAGATGCATGGATAAAAAGTAGTATTGGTAAACGTTTGGTCAGACGTAAACATTATTCCCTCCATTACTCGTGGTATTTCAAAATTACAAATAATGCCTACGTTTGTTGACTAGAAATTCAAACTTATTATTACTAATGCGGAGATCATTCGGTAAGTAGTAAGAGCAAACGTGTGATCAGGCGTGGGTCCTTATTCCCCGTGCGAGGGGAACAGTATAGATCGATGGCCATTGGTTATAAATGCATATCCAGTAATAATTTTATTTGGTGCATGCAGCAATTGGTGCGAGTAAATGTGTGGTCAGGCGTAATATGCAAACAAGCATTGCTACCGTGAATCGTTGAGATGATGATCGAATCGCATGGATTCACGTTAAAATACGTAAATTAACGCATCAGGGAAGCATATCAATTTGAGTGAAATACGTAGGTATAACCACCAGCGAATGATAGAAATGAAAAAATCAACTATGCGCATACGTTACCAACAGCGTTATTGCAACGTTCGCGTTTAATCGGCTTCGTGAAAATTTCATGAATCGGCTTCGTGAATCCGCGGTAATTATGGATTTAGAGGAATCCACTAGAATTTTTGTGAACAACAAGGTCCCTTGTGATTATTAAACAGCATTCTCGAAATATTTCATGCTAAACTGAAATGCACAGTAGCGCAAAGTTTTCCTGATCCAAAACGCCCCGTCGGTCTCATCTCGTCGTGTCACGCGAACGTATCGATTTTCGTGGTATTTTAATTCCGTACCCAACGGAATGCATCAAAGTGCCACGCGCAAACGACACCGTTCTTCAAAGGCTCGAGTGACGCCGATGACAGTGACGCGTAACCACCCATGCATACAACGAGCCGGTATTGATAGTAATAGCATTAAAAACAATGATAATAACAATAATAGTATCCAGGTCCGCGTTAATCGGACACTATGCTCGCAAGCATCAAAGGCACAATGGATGTATACGTTCAACAGCCAGCGCTGTCCACGTTATTCGATGTATAATGAAGTCCGTAAGAGCGTCGTTGCCCTAGAGCCGATGGATAGGCCGGAACAGAAATACCTCGCTCCAACATCAATGGGAGATCTCGTGTGTGTATAGAGATAGGCGTGAGAGTCGATTGTACTCCTCGCTGGGTTGATGGCACTTTTCGCAGTGTCTAAATTGTTTCAACAAAGTGCTGGCTTTTGTACCTCGAACTGCCACTCTATGCGTGGAAAAGAGTAAATACCTAAATTCTTGTAACCTGCATATACGTATACATATATATAGGTGCAGGACATAGTTTTGTTCAAATTCCAAAACCGTCAAAGAAACGTGTACTTGTGTACTTTTGAGATGGCGAGCATTGGAGCTCGAAATTGGGATGAAAAAAATCCAAAGGGTAAAAGGCCAACAGCCACGATGGGTTTATCCAGCCCATACGACGTAAAAAAGCTCTTCAGAGGGGAAAGGAAAAAACAAAGCTTAGTCGCTTCTACTGTCACGGCAGCTACGTTGACGAAAAAAAAAAAAATCTCAAAAAATAGTAGAACGAATCAGAAGGACCCTTTGCTTGTTACCCAGTAATGTTGGCTAAATGATTTACAGTTGAGATATCTCTTTCAAAAATCCCAAAGATTTCCCAAACTCTTTTTTATTTCAGCTGAATGGAAAAGCTCTTTTGGCAAAAACAAAGATATAGAAAGAGTTGTCCCTATGAAATTGGATTTTTCGGACCAAATTTAAAAGTATCAATAGCAATGGAAATAAAAAATAAAAAGTACTCACCGTTTGCGGTGAAGCGAGATTCTGTATCCGACAGTTCAGGTAGACCTGGGTATTGAGCTGTACGGTTACATTATTGTCAGGATCCTCGAAGAAAGGCCTTGGCTCAGGAGTCGCGCCCGTTTCCGTGGCATAGCTCTCCTCCTCGTAGATCTGCAAGTACCGACATATAAAGTTGATATACTTTCAAGAACATCTGAACGGCGCATGACACGTACGACGATATATAAGTGTATACACCGTTTCGATATGCAGTCGAGTGAAGAGAATAAGAGATTTATTGCCTATGTAAGACAAAAATTTTATAGCTCTCCTGTACGTAGCTACCGACTGCGCTTGTATTTTTTATACACGAAAAACGATTCCAAATTTTACTATAACAGAATAAATCTCGTGAACGTATAGTGTATTAAAGTATTTACATCTTCGCGCATCAAAAAATTCGTGTGAATGTATGCACAAAGCGTTTCAGTATACGAATCTCCTTAAAGTGCCGATTGTTATCCGTAAGACCGGCCAAAGCTTTTCTCCCACAGAGCAAATCACCAGCCGCAATTTTCATTTCCCTGAAAATTCCCGAAAAACTCTCCCCCTTGGCTTTTCTAACTGACTTCGACTTCATTACATTGACGGTGGACAAAAAGACACCCTATGAGGGCACGATGTGCATTAAGAAAATAAATTGCCACCTTAAATCACTCACCTCGGTGAAAGGGGAGCTCAGCTCGTGCCAGAAAGACTTGGGCAGGTTTTCAAGCCCCGGGAACGGCTTGCCACCTGCAATGCAAGCAAAATTTTCCTTGAGAACAAATTTTCATCATCCACCACCAGCCACACCGTACCGTCCCTCCACCCGAGATCAAAACGGACTTTTTTTTCTCCCTTTGTCGTCACTCCGCTCCCCGACAGCTCGAGCTGAGTCTCAGTTGAACGTCCCGTACCCTATCCCGATGACATTTACGTATGTCGAGTTAATACTGTACTTATTCACGCGTTACGTATATACATATACATATAGAGGTGATGCATATACATACCGAGCTTAAAAGTGATGAATTGCCGCGATCGAATTGAATATAAAAGTGACGATCGATCTGCTCCACGACGTACACCCGACTCCGTATCAAGCGATGGACAATGGAATAATACGAGTAGTGTAGCTACGCGTATAGTCAGGCGATTGGAAAAGGCGTATCAAACGCTATAAGTTTACTTCCACCCGTGAACAAAATTAAATATATAAAAGTGATACACTGTTACAGTATGTATAGAGTAACGAACGACCAACAGTAAAACGATGCAAGTAGTGCGTACGCGAAAATAGTCGGCCAATTGGAAACGGTGTAATATTCATTAAGCAAAAGCATTGTGCCGTGCCAATTCATCAGGCAAACTCGTTACCAACCATTTTAACGACGACACCAGTAACAATAAAACACGTGCAATGAATGCGTATAGCTTTAAAATCACTCGGAACTCATGGTGCTCTCGATTCCCGGCAAAACAATATTCTCCCGCGAACTTTCGCGTATACGTATACACGCAATAGACAGACGGTTGCCCGAGTATTGCCCCTACATAGCTACTACTCGCCTTCGCGAAAGCATAACAGCCAAAGACGCTCTCGATCCGGCAAAGCCAGCGAGGCTCCTCCCGCTCTCGTCGCGCAATCGTCCTTATCAGCGAGCGGCACACTCGGCCGAACTGATGCACGCCGTTTTGAAAGGAGCCGCGTTACGTCGGCGTGTGTATGTATACATGTACGTCACTCGAGTGGTATTACTTCGATAAAGTTACGGGCCCCGGGGCACGGGCAATCGTAAACTCGAGCGCCGGCAGTGGAATTACAGTTTCGTGACAGCTAGCTGTACACGGCGAGAAGAAAGCCATTTCGGTTTTTTTTTTTTTTTCGTTGTCGCGCGCTCGTCGCGGGTTCTCGTGCTTTTGAAAAATGTGGCGGCAGCCACGAGCACAGTGATTTTTTTTTTTTCTCAGCTGCGGTAATGGAAAATATTTTTTACCACGCGTCGTTTTAATTTAAAAGCGCTGAGATAAGTTGATTTACAAGGGTGTAACATCCGAATGGATCCGGTTTTCGTGGGAAGAACAATTGGGTGGAGACGACGTCCCTACATTTCGCGCTTGAAAATTAACGAGCGACAGTCGACGTTTCACGTGTAAAAATGGCATAGTTGTCGCGTAAAATGTAAAGTTGTGCGATACGAGCAGATGGGAGGATTGAAATGTTCGGGTCGCGTGTGCTACATTTGGAACCTCGAGCGGGTCATCAATTGTGAGTCACGAGACCTTTCGAAAATTAAAATGGCCCGGTAGCCTTGCCAAAATTTTTTATCACGCCCCAATTGCGTGGTGATCAATTTCATTTTTTTATTATTTACTTTGGTTTCGTGTAAGAAGGAAAAAAAAAAAAAAAGGTTATCCTACGGTTCTACGTTTCGTACCAACCTGAGGTAATGACGGCTCTCGACAATCCTATAAAGTGCATCAAAAGAACGGCCAACGTGGCCGTAAGTCCTTTCAACGTCATATCCAGTCCTCAACTCATCTCCGACTGTAAAACCGTCCGCTTTTCTCGTCCAGCTTTATCCTAGAAAAACATGATAAAGCGTCCCCGGTAAATCAATCATTGCAATAATATTCACACATACATTGTATATTTTACATGTTTGTTTAAAAGTAAAAAATGTGAGCACTTTGTTCACGATGTAAAATCATCACGTTCAATTTATCAATAAAATCAGCCTCTCGAACGATCGCTACGTACACCAGTTGGCGTATTACAGAATAGTTGCGTGCACTCGCATACACCTATATACATATGTAAAAGAGAGACGGAGATCGAGATTACAAGCATCACAAGTTCTCTCTCTTGCTTTGAAGTAGTCCAGTGATTGCCGGTGAAAATTAGCCGTGGGAGTTATTGAACTGTTTGACGAGAGCCGCCTAATGATTCAAAGCAGTTGGCTGGAGCCAGCCAGACCAAACTACGGCTATCGCGTGCACGGCGGCGACGACGAATCCATATCACCCGCAGCCAGTTTAATTGCAAAATGTTCGGACCGCAACGGCGGAAGCTCTCTTGCGGTAGCTTTCCCTTTGTCACTCGGACACTGCGGAGCATAGTTTAGCCCAACAGTTATACAGCTACGCCACTCGCCGATAGGCTATCGTTATCTGGGTCGGCGAAGGGTTGAAGCGAAAGGTGTACTTTCGCGAGTGCCCGCTTGTGGATAATTGCATTATTCGGCCGGCATTGTCATTCCTTCGTTCACGTCGGCATGGGCTTGAACGTGGAGGGTATTATACGTACGAACCAGAGGTGACTTTAAGTGCACCAGTTCGCCCTTATAAAAGTTTATAAACTAATAAATATAGACAAACGGCTTTGAAGCGTGGGCTGACGAGTCCCTTGAAAACTTTTGGGAAGCAAAAGTCAGAGGTGGACGCGAGTATACACGAATCGCAAAAAAGTGTCGGCAATAACAGCTGCAGCAAGTCGGGGGGGGAGCTTTGGTTCCGAGCGGCCGATCCTTTGAAAGATGGCACGAGAGTGAGATTAGAGTCAAAGTTTGTTCCAATATGAGCGCAGGTCGTTTTGTAAGTCTCCCTGATTCGATTTTCCCGGAAACTTGATGCGTCAAAGGCTGCAGGGCCAACTTGGATACTTTGTGTACTCTTACGTGCTGTGTAACGAACACAGGTGGTGTTTGAGTAACTGTTATTTTATGTACATATAAATTGGGGCACGAAGCACGGTACAAGGAAAAAAAAAAAAACAACAAAAAATGGCACCGACGTTTAATAGACTATAATGGCATCGGTAAGTATCGATTGATAATTGTGCGAACGTATTTTCGCAAGTAAATGTACGTTCGGCCATCCCTGGCCAGTGCACTGTATATCGAGCTGCTGAAACCGGACGAGAGTAGAGGCTCGTCGCGTCGACGGCTACGAAAGATTAATAACTTTCCCTCGCCCCTGTACACTCTGTGCTGAAACTTCTTACATTACGGGGGTGGTGAGAATTTCCTCGCCAGTCCGTCACGTCTCGCTCCCACGCGGCAACAGTGACGCGTATAAAGCCAAGAGAACGGGGAAGAGAGGAAGAGCTAAAGAGCCAAGAAAACGCCGGCGTTTATCTCTCGTCCATCGCGTGCGTGCTATGTGTGTGTGTGTGTGCAGCTACGGGGCAAAAGTTTCGAATTATTTCGCTTGTCTTCCGCAGATGCTACAGTAACCCTCTGCACGTGGGTACACGTGGAGTTTCCATCCTAACGTTTACTTCATTGGTTGTCTAATACTCGGCTCTGGCACGCGCTCTCGCTCTTTATTCTTGCACCCCTCCCCCCTTTTGTTCTCCGATATTTTTTCCCTCCCGTAGGGCTCCGTTTGGATAACAAGTTTGAGATTGATTGGACCGACGCTGTCTCTCTGCTCAATTAAAGCTTGACTGGACACCGCTTATCTAGATTCCGTAAAGAAAGGAAGCTTTGCTGGTTATTTGCGTCATCGAACAAACTCCAGCTCCGAATCGCAAGTTTACGTATAGCCGATACCGATATCCCACGCTTTTTTAATATTAATTTTCCGAGATTTTATCGTTTAGCGTCCAACGCAAGAACGACCAGAAGCTGCCATCCAAACGTGATGATCGGGAGGATCGGCTATCCGAGGAGTATCGCGATGTATGGCTATAGAGGCGCCGATCGGTGTTTCGTCCGAATGATGATGAAAAACGTATCGGTGCCCACTACGGCAGCAAAGGAAGAACAAATTGAAAAGTGGACGGATGGATTAAACGAGTAGAGAGAAGGAAAAAAAAAAAAAAAAAGAAAATCGGCGAAAAAAGCGGTGAAACGTCGATCGGATCGCTTCCAATTACGGTGGAAATCCGCTTTGGCAGTGGCGGCTACGCCGTGCACTGCTCGTTCGCGTTAAGCTCGTGACGAGCGCAGATTGACAGCAGCTCGCCGGGGCTGGGGGAAAAAGAAAGGAGCGGAGGAACCGTTACCCCGCGCCAGAGGGAACAAACACAAAACGCGAAAATCAATGTGTTTCAGCGCAAAGCGGTTGTTTCGGGGATACGAGTGGAAATGAGACTGTACGGCCTTAATTTCCAAAGTAAATCGCTAACGATGACCGACGGACAATGCTGAAAATAAACTTGAGCACCTAATAAGCGAAGGAGGGTTTCCGCAACAATTGCAGCATCTTCGCGCGTCGCTGTCGAGAACGAAAAGGGAAAAAGAAAAGAAGAAAGCAACTCTCCCCCCCTAATGCACAGCATCAGCTCTACATACGTTTCCACCCCATTCCTACCCTTCGCCCCCATACCCCGAAAAGCAGGAAGGAAACAAGGTCAAAGTTTTTTCACTTTCTCAGTGCAATTGAATCGGGGAGGGGGGGTGGGGACTACTGTACATGGGGTCGGTACTTCTCGTGCCATCAAAACTTTAAATAAAAATGCATCCACTTTCCTCCCCGGAGGTGTAGGTGCGAGCGTACTGTAGCTCCTTCTCCTGCGACATCTCGTCCTGGATGCTTTCGCGCGTAGAGCTGGCATCGCGGGGCGAAGGAAAATATAAAACGAAACGAGCCGGCATAGGGGGGGGTGAGAAATTTTGGGTAAACGTCGGGCGAGAATCCACTTATCGCGCCCAAAGTGACGCAGCGGGGGGTGTCTATTGTGCGCGCGTACGTATAGGCAAAAGGAGTCCCTCCCCCCCCCTGGGTCGAGTGGTGTGCAAGTGAAAGGCGACGACCGAGAGGAGAGGGTGTAGGTGTCGGAGCAGCCCGGGAAATCAAGTCGATGCTGCACCCGGGGCGGCCGATTGCATTCCTTCCGAGGAGCTCTCCCCGATGCTCCGTGAATGCGAACTTTGGAAATGCACCCCCTATACGTTGCCGCTGTGATCCGGGGCTTCGAGCAAAATTCAATTCCAAAGAGATAATTACAGCTCTGATTATCTGTATACTTGGGTATGGGCGCGTACCCTGGAGCATCATAGATCAAGACCATTGCTCCGACGACGATTCAAGGTGCAGAGGAAAAAAAGATTTTTCTTGTAATACTCGCCTATTATCTGGAATGTTTCTTATTACAAGTTCTTATATAAATAAGCTGTAGTTTTATATTTTGTTGCCATACGGTCTCAGGACCATGGTATAAATAAACATAACAGTTTCTACTAATCTAATCACTCCTTGAGATTTAAAAATAAGCCCTACAAGAATGTACAACGTGTGTGTATGTGTGTTGGTACGGGCACGCACGTTGATTTATCGTGTAGTCGTCGTATTAGGCACTATTTCGCACTTTAAAAGTAAATTAACATCCTCATTGAGAGATAAGAGTCGAGGTAGTAATTAGCTTTGTGTTTCTGTGTTAATTGGTGCAGTGTACGCGACCTGGCAACGCGTATGTGTATGTACGTTTTTTTTTTTTTTTTTTTTTTTTTTTTGTTTCCAAGCTACGATGTTACCTTTAAGTCGATGTAAAAAACGTTATGATGTACCAAATAGTTATAATGCCGTTGCACCAGTATACACCGCATGGTATACTAAAACAAAAAATTTTATTGTGAATGCCACTATCGTTACTCTTTGCACAAAATGGACAGCTGTATCGATCTCCCATTCTCAGTTTGCACTCGTCACAGTATAATATATAAAAGTACAATGGTGACGCGGATGAAAATTGATAGCCGGATGAAAGCCATTAAGAGAAAAGTTTTGATGTGTACGAGGCTACAAATGAACGTTGGAAAAATGTTGCTTCACGATCCTGATGGCTGTATTTCTCGAAGTAAATGAGGGAAAAACAACAGCAGGAGCAAAAAAAAAAAAAAAAGGCAAAGCTGACTGCAGCGGTACAAGAGGTCAGGGCAAGGAAAACGGGAGGACGACGAGTTGCTTGTTTTCCCTTTGTCAGGAAGAACAAGGCAGGCCTTCGATACTCGTTAATCCGCCCTAAAAAAGGTCCAGGAAATAGACAGAGAGAGAGAGAGAAGGGGAGGAAGAGAAACGACACTTTTTCTGAATACACTTCGATCTCCTCGAACCACTCCCCCCCCCCTAACTCTTCGTGTACGTGTGCAGTATAACGTAGTAGACGGTGTCAGCGCAAACTCTAAAAGGACTTTATCCTTGTTTAGTGCCATGAATCTCGATTATTTTCAGGATTTTTCCTTTTACATAGACATGTGGCAAAACAATGAAACTTTGGATCAAGTCTGTCGTCAACGAAAAGCACATAGATTTTCACTCGAGAATCTTTATTTCCATGATCCGCTAAATGTAAGCGTATCACAATTTAATTGTGTTCACATGGTGTTGAAATGGATAAAAAAGTGTTGAACACGATTGTAAATTAAAATGATCATGTATTGCGATTCGTGGTGCTCAAACTAGTGATTTTAGATTTTATTTAAGTACGGATTTCAAGTTGGTATATTGTTTGATAAGCTTTTTTTACGAATATCATACATCGCATCACTTTTATCTCGTATACGAACTAATGCCACAATGACTTTGAATTTGGTATCTACAACAAGGAATTGTCGATACGTGCCGGAGCGTATTTACAGAATAAACAGTCCAATTAACAGAATTACGTGTTAATTAGAGAAAAACAAACCCAATTGCAATCCCAACTGTACGAGGATCCAGATTATATACCCCCTACCTACGGTTCACAGTATGGATACATCTGAACGCGAACGAATAAATTACATTTTCTCAATCAAAACATGCAAATTTCTCATCGGAACGTACATATAAATATTACATGTATATCAATCCCGCGAAATCTCGCATAATATGTCATAGGTTGTACATATATTATACGGTCGCATATTATTTCAAGGCGCGTATAATCAAGATTTTTTCACGATGACGACTAATCTTCCCACGGAGGGAATCAAAAAATTAACAAACATCGTGCTTTCGGATGAAAATTTGAAAATGAACAAAGTTACCTAAACCGTTGTAAAGAAAAGTCGAAGCTCCTGTGTATCTCGTGCGTAGAAATTCACCGTCGTACCCGTGGTGTCGAATTGCACGATCCTTGTCTTTTTTTCCCCTCCCCACCGATACTCGTATAGATAGTGGGGAACAATCATTTATTCACGCGTATAAACCGTGCGTCAAATTCGCCTCTAAAAGCAGCCTCTAGCGCGCAGGGATGAGCAGCTCTCTCGTCGGGTCATCTGAATCATGAATGCTTCGATCGCGCGGAGGTGTTTGCTGAAAAGCCTCTAATGGCGAGGGATCCACCGGCGGAAATACATCCCATGCCCCGCCGATGGTTTTACTTTTCATTTAAAAACCACGCGTATATACACATTTATTTTTCAGCTCGAACGTGGAGGGCCAGTGGAAGCCCAATTACCCCGTCGAGCCCCGCGGGGCATCACGGCGCATTCGATTAGCGGAGGGGGAGAGAACGACTTTTCACCCCCTGACTCCCACGTGGGAGGGGGAGGGGGAAAAAAAAACATACAAGCGGTAACGCGCCACGATCGCCCGTAACCGAGCCAGCCTCGAATCAATCCCGACCCCCTGACGATTCACGGCGGGTTGATACGGACGAGCCTTACACACCCACCGGTTGATGCGTTCGAGAGGCCAATCGTATGGATATCAGCCGCTCGCGACGACACGGCCCGCATACTTTGCGCCCCTGTTGGACACGCACCCCATCCCCATTACCTGAATCGCTACCCAACCGGGCAACGTAAATAAACCTATACACGTACATAAATGTACACACTCGCGAGCTACCCCCTTTCGTTCGAGCGAGTTAATGCGCCTTGTTGCCGGGTAGGGGGGGATTTATCGCCCGACAAATCGACGAACGACGCCGAAAAGAGCCTCGACAGCACAGTCGTATATTCTGTATTTAATATTATGGCTGGGGTGGGGCGTGTATCGCGTGCACGAGTCAACGGGGGGGGGAGGCTTGCATGGAAATTTTATCGGTCAAGCCACCCATCGGAATCACATACATACATATACATGCGTATAGTTACGTCGAAGCTTCGTTTGAAGGTAATCAACTTCTTTTTGTCTCGCATGAAGGGGCAAGCATTTTTTTCCACTGCTCAGTATCTCGAGTAGTGTCGATGTACACGCGTGACAACATTGCTGGTTTTGTAATTTCGCAAACGTCAAAGCTCCCGTTCTTTGTGGCTGCGGCCACCAAACGGAGGAGCAGAGAAGCAAGCCTTTGCTTACCTAATAAGCAACACGCCACCCAACAATGTTGTCCCACTCGGTGGCCTCAAACCTCGTCATTTCGACATCTGTTCTCATTTGCATTAGGACCCGTGGCAGAGGGGGGGGGGGGGCCTCGCTTTGTCCAAAAGGTGCCAACCTATACATAATACGTGGCGGGGCACACAATGCGGGTATGTACACGAGCTCGCAAAGATCCCGGGGGAAATTTTCGCCCATGTGGTTAAAATCGCGATGAAACGCCCCTCCTCCCTCTGATGTCGCCCAACAACCATCGCGTTATCCCACCTTTCTTTGGCTCGTCTACTTTAACCCCCTTCCCAAGCCGTTCTACGTGCATCAGCGTCCACATTGTATATTATAGATGCCCGAGATCATTTCACGCTCTGATTGCCGGCATTCAACTTGCATTGCAATTTGTTTACATTCATGCGACTGTTTTCTCATCGGCATTAAGGGAGGGTGGGGGGACTGGCTCTTGTTGTTATGTTATTACGTTATGTATCGATGTCAAAAGAGGTCGATTGCTGTCACGCAAACGAGAATGACACGAGGGCGAGTCGTAAAAATAAGAATCCTCTGGAAGAGACGAGCCAGCTGTCGAGGAAAGAAAAAGAGAGTTTACGGAATCAGCCCGTAAATCCTGCAAGCGTCTGCCTGGTTGTATCCTCCCTCCCCCTCCTCGCGCACCGCGGGTTATACAGGCTCGCGATCGAAAGAGACTTGGAGACGCAAAAAGGGCGTCTGGCACATGGGTGTGTCTTACGGCACGCGTTTCCCCCTACATTACACCGGGGGGGGGGGGGAGGAAGCGCGATAAATCGCCGATCTGCATCGCTCCTCTTTTCGCCGTCTCCCTCCCCTGCGGCTTTTTCTCTCGAGTGCTCGTTTCCCGACGTCCTCCTCGTTAATTTATTACGAAGCCGTGTGCCAATGTGGTACGGCAGAAAGGAGCTTTATCCCGTGCGCTCGTGAAATTCGGGGCCATGCAGCCCGATACCAATGTCAGCGAGAGGTGAGGCTGTTCGGCGACCGTTGCTAGTATGGCGATATGGACGTTGGGTGTATAGATGAGAAAAATCTAAAAATCGCGAGACAAAAAAAAAAGGATTGGCCGGATACACCATTTTTTTTTTCCCTCGTTGCTGTGCTCAAGCTATACCCCGTGTGGTGACACGTGTCGCGAATATCCCATGTTCCCCGGGGATGACTTTGCTTGTACATTTTTTTTTCTTTGTATTCGCGCGACTCTGGGTACGCGTGCGTCGCCAAAGTCGATCGAGTTATCGTTGTCTTTGTGCGAGCTCGGATTTGAAGCGCGCGATGATGAAAACGTCCCAACAAAAGCCGAACGCGAGGGATACACGGGGAGGAGGGCTCGTTATTCGCATGCAGCGCCAAAAATTTGGCTGATAAATTTCGAGCCCCCCCAAGCCCCTGATGCTGGCGGCTACAATTCCGGCGACTAGACCATCGCTCCTCCTTTTGGCGGTGAGTGAAATATACGCCCACTTTGGCGCCGGGGTGTCATTTTTTTCTTTTTTTTTTCACATACCAGAACCGACGATGATACATCGGTGGGTTTTTTTAGCGCCCAAGTGCCGATTTACAGGGGAAACAGTACCACCCGCGGCTGGTTCGTTGCAATCGCGTTCCCGAGCTCGAAAGACTCGTGGCAAAAGCTCGCAAACAATCCAGCTTGTATTTGCACTCCCACGTTTGAGAGACTCGCCTCGTTAAAAAACTGCGGAACCACGTGTTTCTCACTCCATCGGAACGAGGAGTGGGGGTGGGAGCAGCGTAATCACCGCAAACTTTATCCCCGCGGGCAAAGAGAAAAAAACCTATCCAAACAAAAACACAACGCGATAGTCCGCGGGTTGAAGTCCCCTGATCCAATATTACCCGTGGGCCTCCCCCCCCCACCCCTATTGACTTTGTAACGGAGAGGAAGATAGGGCAGTTGATTCTGCGGTCGATCGAGCGCGTCCTCGTCCTAAATCAAAAATAATTTATGCCACCTTGCCGGAAGTCGAGAGAGAGAGAGAGAGCTAATAGCGCATGCATAAACGCCCGCGCGCACACCGTCAACTTGGGCTATACGATGGGTTATATATGCGGGCCCCTCTCCCCACCTATGTCGTACGTGTATGCGTGTGTGTACCCGAAATTTGCAATTAATTATGGAGGAGTTGGACTAGCTCGCGTGTGTGTACTTTGGACCGGTGTTCTATGCAAACAGAGTGTCGGGCCGCGTGTGTGGTGATCGATCATCGCATAAGGTATATTGGTGCGGGTAGGTATATAGGTATATAAGCATATATCTCTCTGTCCGTCTCAACTGCAGGCACTTTCGGAGAAATGTAATCGGAACCGAGCAATATATATATATATATATATATATATATACCTCTGTGTTCTTTTCACGGGTCTCTCTCTCTCTCTTGCTCTGTTTGTGCACAGCTCCGAGGATTTGCATATAGGCTGCTGTTGTTTCAAGGTGTGTGTGTGCGGCTGACGGGATTCCGAACGGATTGCCGATCACATAACGCTTGCAGGTGCTCTGTTTTTTCCCTCCCTCCAAACGTGGGATACAATTTTCGACTGGGAGGGAATTTTTTTTTTGTTGTTCTCTGCTTTGTTTGTTTTTCGCGCTTTCCCGCCCACATGGGACGATTTTCGTCGAAGGACTCGTCAGTCTGTTGTTGTTTTCACGCGCTAACGAGTACTTACTTTTCCACTATCTTCCGTCGAAACGAACGGCTGTTTTCCTTTTGCCCCTCTAGCCGTGCAGTGGTACGCGCGACTCGCTTAACTCGATATAGGTGGACTCTTTGCGCGATGTCGTGTGTGGGAGCGAGGGAAAAACTTTCGTTAGCTCGTTAAATTCTTCCCGCCCTACGTGTTACGTTCAGCGACGTTATAATTGGACCAGGCTCTCGCGTGTATATTCATGCGTGTATGCGCAAGTTACATGGGCTCGTTGTGTATGGTTGCACGATGCGATTGGCCGTTTACGATTACCCGCGTGCCCACTGTTTCGTAAGTTTCGAAGAGAAAAAAAGAAAATTTAGTTGTCCTCCGTGTGTACGCACATTGGCTCCGCGAGAGATTTAAATGTGAGATTAATCCTTTCCACCCGAGACCGAGCGCGTTCACGTGGTATACACGCGCCCGGGGGATATAAATCGCGCGCCAAACCTGCCTTGCGTGCCTCATAACGGCAACGACCGCTCGTTATGGATTATATTTTTTTTTTTTTTTTTTTTTTTACGCGCCCTTTTTCCCCTACACACATACAGTCTCGTATCGCGACAACTTTTTTTTTTTTTTTCTTTAGTCAGATTTAATTACTATTATTACAAATGTCGTTGGAAATTGTTTACGCAACTGTTGGACGTTTTTCATTGTTTTTTTTCATCTCAATTAAAATTAAACTTGGCTACGTGATGAATTTGCCGGAGGAAAATAATTAGCTGCACTACAGTTTGAACGCGAGAATTACGATGATTGTTGTCGTTATGTCGTTGTTATACTTTTTTTTTAACTTTCATCACAAACGCAAGAAAGGCAGTTCGCGAGAAACGGCAAAGGTTACATAAATCCGGAAGAAAAACTAAAAATGGAGAGCAAGCAAGCGGGTACGTTATATATGATGAAACAGAGCATCCGTAAAGGGGTGTACATGCACTAGAAGCCCCGATGCAGCTCGGCTCATTGTTGGCGGCCCGTTTGCCTCATCCCCAGTGGAAATGAAGCCATTTGCCTGTGCACGTGTAGTGTATATGTATAACACATAAATATATATATACATACATACATACATACACGCACGGCAAAGTGATCGCGCGCTCAATTAGACCCCGTGCTAGCGGCGACATTTAACTCGCGTCGTGTGCTTCGTCGGGATCAGCGCGCCTCCCGGGATCCTTTTGTGCTTTACATAGTCAAAGCGAAAGAATTTGAATGATACAACTCCGATGTAAGACGCGAAAATTTTTTTTTCTTTCGTCTCTCGATCGGAGTTTGCGATGAACGAGCCATCGCTAAAAAAAAGTGATCGCCAAGCAAATCGTGTAGTTTGCGATTTCGTCAAACCGAGCTACAAGCGCCATTTCTCGAAAAAAAAAAAAAAAAAAAAATACGTGCGAAAATTTTTCTTTCGCATGTTCACGGGCTTTGGTTCATTCGACACTCCCAATCCGATAAACGCACCCCAGCGCAAACGACCCAATTTCCGTACACCGCGTTCGCAGAGTGGTACCCGATTAATTGGATACAGAGCTAGAGAGGAAAAAAAAGAAACAGCTATTTGCGTGCTCGTTTCGTCCACGAGCGGGAAATCTCAATTAAACCTGGCGTTGAAATGTATGCGCGCGACTGCATATAAGCGATCGAGTAACCCCCCCCCCCCCGAACTTGGATTCTTCCCGAACTTTGGGGTGGACGACGGGCCCGAGGCAAAAAGCACACACAGAGCACACTTGGCGCGAACATCGTCGCACACGCGCGATATTACAAATTACTCCGAAGCGCGATACATTGTGGGCTCTATCTGTCCGCGAATTGCCGCAGTAAAAGCCAAGCAGCGTGTGTGTATAGGTGATACGAAAGGGCAGCGCGTAACTTTGGCCAGTTGAATCCCGAGTTTTTCGTCAGAGCTCGCGTGCACTGCAGCCGAGGGGGAGTTCGGAAAGTGCCATAAAATTTTACGAGCTTGCAGCTATCGCGCGACGATTCCGCCTGGCTACCGGTGGTGGTGGTCCTCTTAAATCACTGCGGATGATTTGCCGCGAATACCTGATAATCCGAAACGCGAGGGGGGAAAAAATCTGTACAGCGGCAAAACAGAAAAACAAAAAAAAAACAAAAAACATGATTATCCGAAACTATACGGCGTATTAGAGCCTAAACAGCCAACTTCCGGCTACAAGCTCGACAATCTTTCCAGCTAATCGCGAGAGCTTGTAAAAAAAAAAAAAAAAAAAAAAAAAACAACCCACCGTCACGCGTTCACGTGTTAACAGGCGATTTGTCGCGTAATATATACCATATATACCCCGGCGACGGGGCTAATTCAAGCGCGCCGGTATTATCTTTGGCGTATCTTTACCGCGAGCCATGTATACATACGTACTCTGTATACGTGTGCACATTATACATTCACAGAGGCATCAACGCGTGTGTATGGAGGAGAGGACGAGATTGGCTGTATATATGTTTCGTCGCCAGTGGTAATTGTTATTGGAAACGTTAACGGCTCGTTTTGCGTCCTGTGTACGTTTTCCCTCTCATTCCCAACGATTCCATCCATCCAGCCGTACGAGTTGTGTTCTACCGGCTGGAGTCCATGTGTGCGTGTGTGTGGCTGCTCTAATGAATTCCGGGGCTCGCGAGAGCAAACGATTTTTCGTTTTAACCGCGATACAAAAATTCTCTCTCTCTATGTATCATTTTTTTTTAAGGTACCCAGTACCATTGAGTCGCTTAATTTTCTGGTACCTATACATACAAAAAATATGGATACTTTGGTGTTTTTTTTTTTTCCATCCCAGTAGATGCGTATCAGTTGGAGAGAAAAAAAAAGCATCGAGTTAACGGGGATACCGTACGGGGCATATTATACCGATGCGCGAGGAAAAATTGCGCAGACTCCCTGCGGAGGCAATTTCAGGCGATATGCACCGAAATTAACGAATCTCGTTAAGGGGTGTACGATTAATAGACGAGCGGAGGATGGAAAAAAAGCTAAAGCAACTACTTTGCGTATTTGGAGAAACAGAGATAGAGCTCTCGATGGATCGGCCGAGTGTATACGAGTGCGGGGAAGCTACAGGGCGGACGAGCTACGTTAATTAAAGGGCCAGTGCGGGGTGGTAGGAGGGAGCGATGTAAATGTAGGTATAGGCGAGACGAATAAAATGAGCAAAAGGAAGATCGGCAATAATCGGTTGGCTGTTCCATCGCGTTGCCGATTAACTCGACTCCACCCAACCAACTGTGTGCCAATTCCGTTGCTCTCTACTTATATACACCCTCGATAAATTCAAAGGTAATTGCACTTCCCGGTTGAGACTCCGCAGTTACACTGGATACTTTGGGTATGATTGTGTTTGAATTATCCTCCAGGATAGACTACGTAGATCACCTGCTTCTACCTGTAAATTATTACTAACGAAAACAACGTAACCCCTATAGCTTCGTTACTATGGACCAAATTTGTCTCACAACTGTGGAGCATCGCTTATGCAAGTGGGTAAGTAAGCAGCTCAGCAAAGAAAATCGACAATTTCGCATCAGCTGTGGATGGTAATCATAAAAAATGACAATCATGTACACAGATACATCAACTCTGGCGCAACACTTTACAGCTTCCTGTGAAGCTACACGCAAACTCGACTTTTTATATTTGGCCTTTTCGGTATCGTGCAAGGGTAATTTGTGCAGCAAGCCCCGATCAAAGTATCACACCAATCGACCGTTTAGTACTGCAAGTACTCACTGTAGAGCAGCACTTCCTCCCTGTGTGTGCATCCGCAGTTGACGTTAGCGGTGACGACGACAGCCTGACGCTTTTGCCGGAGCTGAAAAACGATTTTCATTTACACGTCGGACAGGTGGGTGGGGGACTTTGAGTCTCCCCCTCTACCCCCCCCCTTACTCACTTATTGGCCACGCGCGCGTGCCGCCCGGGATTTATTGCTCGCGCTTCGATGGCTGTTTTTTATTGCCTCTCTCGACGTGAGCTGGGAAAATTCGTGTTTACGAACACTTTCGGGCCCGACGGTCGCGTTCAATCGAACCCACCCCTACTACGATTGACGAGGATATTACAAAAAAAAAAGAAATTGTTTGTCAAATAAAGGATTGGTTTTCAAAGATTTCCCGTCCCTCCGATACAGAGCTGCAGTGGAACGGTGGTGCAGCTCGGCTCGACCATTGGCACCCTGTAATATATATATAATATACGTCGGAGATAGGTACGTACAGGACGGACTATCGATTCGATAGCTCTTCCTCTTCCCACTGACCTGCTTTTGACAGGGTATAACGAACGGCTCTGTCGCCTTATCTTGTCCTTCCTTTTGCCCCGCCACCGTGTACCTATACCCTCTCTCTCTCTCTATTTCCCCTTTTTCTACCTCTTTCTTTTTTTTTTTTTTTTTTTTTTTTTTTTTTGTCTCGAGAACCAAATGAATAACCGCGCATCGGCGGCGCAGTTCTCGGATTATCTCGATTCTCTCTCCGTTTCCTGCACCCGACGACCGAAAAATCCTCCCCCCCCCTGGTTTGCGTGTAAATAGGACTTTGCCGATATGACTGTGCGAAAAGTCTTGTATTACTTCATCACCCGCTGAAAGGATAAAGTCAACCATTTTTTCTCCCCCTACCGACTCGTGGCCGAAAAATGAAAAACTTTGAGGAGAAAAAGAAATACCGGCTTGTTCGGCTGTGCCCAGCTGGCCGAATACAATGAATAAAGTTCAGACAGGGACAAGTCGTTGGAATGCATACGCACAGTGCGTCGACGTTTTTTAACCCCCCCCCCCCTCTCCCCCACCACACAACTCAAAACACTGCACTGAGAGACTCTCGGGTGTTTTTTTTTTATCATCACCCCCCGGCCAAGAACAGCAAGCAAGTACAAAAGCTGCTGCTGGGTACATGCACCGGCGCGGGGTGCTTAAAATTATTAAAAATACACAAAGTTCGTAAGTAGATTTAGTACCTCTTCTCTTCGAGGGGACGACTCCGCGGCAGTAGGTTAATGCAGCGTTACGAAGGCAACGTGTATATATACCCATCCCGCCCGCACTTCTGCCCCCCCCCCACCCCCTACAAGACTGGTGCACGCCAAGTTCATAGATTACGCCGTAAAGTAGGAAACAAACTACGTTCCCGAGCTCCCTCCCGTGCTTCTTCTTTAACCCTTCTTTTCTTTTTTTTTTTCCTCTTTTTTTTCCACTCCACCTCTCTGTCTCCTTTACTTTTGAGGCACGCTTCGGGGTGGTTGGAAAAGGTGGATCGTCGAGGCCGGAAGACTTCGCTTCCTCCCTCTCGACCGCCGAGCGGTAGTCGAGGGGCGGTTATTGCATCGGCGAGGACCCGGTCTCTCAAAGGGGTTGCATCCCGAGCGCGCGAGGGGAAAAAAAAAGTGTGTGGAATTGATTGTAGTCCACCGCACATTTGGCCCCCTTGCCCCTCTTCCTTTTTTTGTTTATTTATTTATTTTTTTTTTTTTTCCTCCTTTACTCCGCGTGTACGTACTTTTGTCTTTTTTCGCTCTCTTCTTCGGTCAGCTTTCGCCGTTTTCTTACTTGGCTTGTCCCCCCTTTGATTTCATCTCTCCGCGGTAAGACGTGTGGTAGTGTACGGTTGCAGGCGGGAAGTAATTGTCAAATGTACAGATGTAACTACTCTCTCCATCTCTCTTTCTCTGGGCCGATTTTGTCGCCCCGTATATTTTTCAAACCTCGATTGGACGCTTCATTGCCCTCCGGTTGATTTTCCCTACAAGTTGACGCAGTCTAACGCAGAGAAAAATGACAACAGCCAAATTATTGTATAGAGGCACGTCAAACACGCACACGAAGCTTCGATTGTTGGGGGGGGGGAGGGGGAGGAAAAAAAATGGCTACCTATGTATATTATGTATTTGTGTACAAAACGTTTAGCAGTTGCTCGAAAGTGGTGGATACCGGCACCGTTAATTAGCACCCGAGATTTCACGGTGAATTAAAGTTTCGCAATTATCGCGATAATGGGCCACAAGCCATTTACCCCGCGAGTAGTTCAGCGGCGCGTGTTCTCGAAAATCGCATCTTGCCTCCTTCAACCCATCTCCTCCAACTTTTACTCGATCCTCAACCCCCGGCCCCCTTATCATTTGTACACCAGGTGGGTATGCACAGACACACGTGCCCCGGCGCGCTCAGCCGATTAAAAGGAAGTTACGCCGGCCTACTTTCTAGAGGCTTCATTTTCGCAAATTTTGCGTTTGCATAATGTGTTCCGGTTGGCAAAAGGGGGGGGGAGAGGGCCAAAGTACCTATACACGTACACGTGGGTGTATACCTCGCAAAGATTTGCATCGCGGTTAAGCGTAGGATGCATTAGCAATTTAAAGTACCCCCAAACTCGCTCGAGTCACGGGAGAATGACGAAAGATCGGCTCGTCTATCCTTCCCCGAGTGTAAACTTGATTGTCTCTCTCTTTTTTTTTTTCTTTGCCGATTCGGTGACTTGCTTTAATTTATAGTGGTCGTGGCAACGGAGTCCTACACGCGAGGCACGCGATCTCGCGAGTTAAAAAAAAACAACCCCCGTTGGTACAGGAGACAAAGACCATCGCTCGGAGAGAAAAAACGTGTGTATACGCGTACACGACGGATCAGCTAGTCAAATACTCTTGGAGGTGAATCATAATTCAGGCTGTTCTTTCGCAATTTCGAGCGAAACTGCGCCCGCTAGTATTATGCGCGAGGCAATAACGTATGCGCAGCCGTGCAAGGGGAAAAAAAAAAAACAAAAAATGAGGAGGAGGAAACGAAAAATAAAGAGCTGCAAGGGAGAACGAGAGCGAGCGAGCTTGGCACAGATTAGAGATGATATTTATGGTCCTCTAAATCAGGCGCTGTCGCGCGCGGCACTCCCTCATATTCTTCTCGCGCGAACGCCTTTTTTTTTCCCCTCATCGTCCCGTGACTTTGATTAATAAGTACGAGCCTTTTCACTCGTACACGACCATCGCGAACGAATACCCGATGGATCTTCGATGACTCGACGAAGCTCAGAGACGCACATAATACACTCGGAGGGATTAAAAATTTATCTCGTACGTAGGGGTGTATAACCCGTGATGGGGCTAGAAAATTGCAATTTCGCAAGCGCATTATATCGGAGGTCTGACCGTACACGGACTTAACTACTTGGGGGCCGATCGGTCGGCTCGTCCGTCGCGTATTCCCAAAGGAGATTAATTTCTTCCGTGGAGCTCTTGGAATTTTTTAAGCCCCTCCGTGAATTAGAAAGCCGATTACCTCGTACACCGATGGGGGGGGGGAATGCATCTCGATTGGAGCGCAAAAGTTTTTTTTTCGGGAAAAAAAAAACATAATCATCGTCCGCGATCGGTTCATCCTCCGTCCGCTCGTTAATTCACCCAAGAGCGTGTTGACGAGTACAGCACGGGGAGGGGGAAAATAATTTTTTAATTTTCATACCCGTTACTTGCCCCGCATGGCATTAAACGTGGTCGCTCTTCGAGGCAATCCATAGACGCTAACAGTCTTGATGTACAAGGACAACGCGGGCGCCCAGGGAGAAAAGGTGATCGGTCGAAAGGGCGTGAAAATGACTGACAGCCCCGGGTAAAAACTGATCCTAACGACCGTCGAAGAAGTAGGAAAAAAAAGTCATCGATAGCGTATCCCCGTTTTTTCTCGCAGAAACTTGGAGCGACACCGCGAAACTTTGGCGATTAAAAAGTAATCGTAATCATAATCACCCACCCCAAGCTCCGTCAGAGCCGGATTAACTTTAATTAGGGCCCCCTCCCATTTCTCCCGCGCTCGGTGCAGCTTGTTGTTTTCGTTGTATATTTATTTGGAGGGAAAAGTTAATGCTCCACGTGAGCTAACAGCGCGCTGCGGACGCCCAAAGTTTAAATAACAAACAAGGGAGGGATGAGCTCGCAATTGGCCCAACAATTTCTCGGAAAATTTGCATGCAGTCCGGCTGCATTGCGTGCGAGAGGGCAGTTCGATGTGTACGCTTCGCCCGTACATTATTATACGTAGAGTATACAGCGGGAGTTATTCGAGCGCATTTATCTTTGAATTTCAAGTGCGCGGCATGAGGGGAAAGAGTGGGTCTATTTATTCTTAGCCCGTGTAATTTAGTGCCTTACGAGGCTTGGCTTTTCGGGGCTCGATCGGACGGGAGGGCACTTTTTGCTTCAGCTCTGCGGATAATTGGACGGTATCGCTCGTCGATTTGCTTTCGCGTCCAATCGATCATCGTCGATAATGCGCTCTGGCTTGGCTCGTTCGGATTATAATCTCCCGGGGGGAAAAGGGTAGACGTGCGATTTAGTTTTTCAACGAGTCAGCGGATAGTTTTTTTTTTTTTTTTTTTTTTTTCTTTTTCCACCTTTTTCCCGCACGTCGACGAGGATAATCAAACGACGTTATATCGATTTTCCGGTTTTGCGCTGCGGCGTTGCTATCGATGCTGCTGCCAGGGATTTTTACGTGCGATTAACAATTCATGTTTTAGGAGAGAGAAAAAAACAGCGAGTCCAAAGCAATAACTGTGTCCTTTCCATGAAATTGGACGATGAGCCAGTTTTTTTCAGCTTTATCTGATTTAATTTATCCTCCGGTGTATAGATGAATCCTACGTATTTTCCATCGTACTTTGCTCTCTTTGGATTTATTCGACTGGTTCAAAGGAATTGGACATTTTTTAAGACTTTCATTGATACCCCGCGAGAAGCTCAGCCCAAGAAGTAAGTGGACATCGGTGAAACATCCGAGGGACACGGAGAAATGCGGCATTATTTTTACTTGCATCAATTTTATTTTTCCCATTAAGAATCATTCTCCCATAAGAGTTTGCGCAATTTTGGGGAGGGAAAAGAAAAAAAAATGTTCTCATGCAATTAAGAATTAAAAGACCCTGCCCACGTACCCACTCGCGAGTCCTTTGGCAAAAGAATAGCCAACTCGAAGCAAAATGCATGCGAATATGAAACGCGTAAAACTTTTTTGTTAGCCCCCCCCCCAACGCCAACTGCTCTCGGTGCGATATTCAAAAGCTCCTCGGGTGAACGTTGCAGAGGGCGATGCGCAGCGCAGTAGTCCCCCCCCCCTCCAGCGCTTGTTAATTATTAACGCAAGATGCCAACCTCGAGCCCTCGAGCGAATAGAATTATTCACCCACCACTTTCTTAATGAACGCACGACTCTCTTTGTTTTTATTTCTTTTCGCTCTCCCCCGCACGCCCTCCACCCTTGCCGCGTAGCGATCGCGCGACTTCTCTTTAATTAAACGCCCCAGAGACGCACTCGAGTGCGCAGTGACAATATAACTCGCGACATGACTTTTCTGCGTTGTAAATGGGGGGGGGGGGGGTCGAAAAATCGGCCATCATTCGAAGAGTGAGCCCACCGGAGAAGGAAAAAATGTGTGTGTGTGTTGTTTCGGCCAATAGATGATTGGAGGGGCGATTTCGGCGAGGTGTCAAATTTGATAGTCGAACGCGCATAATGGACACAAGCCTGTATATGTATACAAGTGTGGCGCATCACCGGTCGCATTGATAGCTTCCGTGTAATCCAACGGGTCGGCGCGTGCGGCCCGAGTACCGCATAGGACCAAGTGGGCGCCGTGGATCAATAGTCCAAGGTACATAATGAGCATCCCGGGAAGAGCCCATCTCGTGGCTACATATCGTCTCGGATTATGGCCGGTCGCTTGTGAGCTGTACACGGTGGCCGTCGTGTCGCTTATTAATTCAATCCAGCCCCTGTACACTTACCCTCCCATTCGGTGGCTGACACGCGTCGCGTCGCTGGTGTGTGGTGGGCCTGTGTGGACGCGGATTTGGAAATTGGAGCTTTTTGATTGGGACAAAGCAGGAAAATAATGATATCAATCGTTTCAGTGGTGAAATTTAATATCCCCGCGTTTGATTTCGTTGGGAAAATTCACGAATATATGTACCGTTACATTTCAATGCGATATTTCAATCGAGTTCTGTAAAAATGAATAATTTGTATACACATAGTCGAAAGTATAATCATTACATGCGAATAAGGAAACGAATGCTTTTGACTCGCGGCGAAATCATTTTAATGAGAGCAGCTCAGCGGAAGAAACAATAACGATACATCAAAGCCCTGCAGAAACGAGTGAAACAATGCAAATACGATCGAGATGTAAGCTCGGATTACCATCATTAGTCTTATTATTATTATTATTTTTTTTTTTTTGGTTTTTCAACAAATCATCACACGCGCGCCCATCGTATGAGATGTAAATGTACCTACACAGTGTTTTTTTTTCGTACCTGCAAAATCAATATCAGCGACAATCAGCAGCTGGCAATAAATGATTGACAAACACCCGAAACGTATAATTCTGTGTGTATGTACATACACACTTTGAATCCATCGAGTTTATAATAAACGATCGCAAGCGTACAGGCGTACATTATATACATCCCGACGATGTTACGTGTAATTAATGCGAACGGATTCGCGTACACGTAGATGGATACGCAAATAGGAAAACAACGCACGCACACACACGTCGTATCATCGCACCACAGCATGTATACGTATACGAGCATACAGATAATATATTGTATGTAACCATATGTAGTTGTCGATGAGACGAGAGAAGACGAATGAACGATCGCACGTAGTGCAATTACATATAGACATAGCCCAGCCATTGAGAAATTCGCGTCACGTCATGGTTGGGGTATGCGAAAGGGTGTGTGCAGCAGCTGCGCACAACCACAGTGCGTGTGTGTACCCAAGTGCATGGATAGGGAAGATATTGCGATCCACAGTGAGAAAGAGAGAGTTGCACGGGTATACGTGATACGCTCGCTTAATTTCGCGGTGTGCGCCCAGGATACGCACTGCATACACATGTCCGATGGAAATTCGAGCACACGCTCCGCGCGAAAGAATATGATATGGATAATCGGCGCGTGCCCCAATCTGGTGGATGGAAAGAGGTGCGAGGACGAGAGAAAATAACCCATACGAGGGACAATAGTGGCCTACTTTCGACCCTCCCTCTCGCTGTACTTGGGTGCATAGCATAATTGGATGATAGAACGGAAAAATGCATTGCCGCCGTTAGAGGGGACTTTTTTTTTTTTTCCTCCCCGTGTCCAATGATGGGGGGGTTGGAAATAACTCGACGGCCCGTCTCGGTCTTCTTTCTATCGTCCTGTACGTACCTTTTCTTCTTGACAGGACGTGCAGCCGACGGCTTCCTCGTCGCAGGCTCCATCAAACTTTCCGCTCGAGTGTCTCTCCCCGAGGGAAGGAGAGCCGCGCCTTTTCGATTTTTCACTCGGAACTCCAGCCGTGCCCTTTTACACCGTTTCCTGAACTTTCGTTTGGTTTTTTTTTCCGTATCGAGTTCTTTTGTGCTTGTTCACAAAACGTCAAAGCCAACAACCACCACCTGTACCTATCCCTCGACAGGTGGGTTTAGGTACCGCAATGGACTCGTTTTTATTTCTCGCTCCAGCATCAAAAGCGGCAGCTTTCACACCGTGGCATTAAAGTAGACAAGTTCAACCATCTTGATTCCCGATTCAAAGGTATTTCGTCAAACCCGAGGACGTATAGTGACGGTACTTGTTGGCTTATTTTTCGAAAAAAAAAACAAGAAATGGCTCTTGGCGCCTTTTTTTTATAGCCCACCTCGTTAACTCCCGTTTTACATTTAATTAAACACGTTTCTATACGTAATCGCAATGCGCGGCTATACGTACATTTGTTTGACTTTTAACGAGGCTCTTTACTGCCTCAAAACCGTATTTTCCGAGAAATTCCTGTGCTGTTGGAAAAGCAAAATTTGCAACTTAACGAGCTCCCCCCCCCCCCCAAAAAAAAAGGCACACTCGCCCACTCGGGGTAAACATACTAGATAAACGCAAATCCCGTCAAAATCACTCTAGCGCGGAGGAAAGTACTCCTCATACCCGAGGGGAAATTTCTTTCATACACGCGCGAATTTTTTTCCATTTTCGCAATCTGTAATTAAATCGCGATCCAATGCAACGTACCCGGAAGGGAAAAAAAAGGACTCCCGAACGGTGCGTCGATTAGAATCACGGGTCTGATTTGTTCCAAAAGAAAAAAGGGGTGGGTAGGGTTGTTAGTATACATTTACATCGAACTGTTATCGACACTCCAAACCAGCGTAAACTTTGATGCTCGCCAGCCCAATACCTACATGCTTGGGTATACGCAAGTCAATCAATCGCAGCAACAATGATTCGATGCTCCATCCCTGCAAGGTAAAGTTGTGCCCTACACACACGTGGAGCAACCTCATTCTCTCCGTATACGCCGAGGCGATTTTCCTCGAATATACCGTAACAGTAAGTTCTCTCTCTTTGGTACGGAGTATCAGGTGCCCATTCATCTTTGCGAGAGCAGAGCACTGCACGTATCCTTTCAGGCACATGATCGCTCCTGTTGGTCCTGTCTACGGGAAACACGTGCACAAGCGAGCACCCGAAAGTTCGCCCGAGGCGCTAATTATACCGCGGTCAAGTAACACAAACCTCGATTTCCGTCAAAGGAATCCATGAGCATCTACTTTGCTAATCCATGAACACGATTACATTTTCATTAACACGAGGATACGTAGGAAATCTACAGCTCGAGTATTGCTGCGTAGGTGCGCGCGTTTTTTTTTTTTTTTTTTTCGCTCCGTCATATTTTGTTTTCACCATCGCATGAATATTCAATGCCGCGTGTAGCTGTGGACGACGTGCCCCGGGTAAATGAACAACAACAGCGGCAACTTTGTAGGGGAGGGAGAGAAAAATGCACAAAAACGTTTAATGAAACAATAGCACGAGGATTGAAAAGGAAGGGCAAAATAAATAAATAAATAAATGCAACAAAAAAAAAAATCGAAAAGTTTTGAATGGTGGTAATTATCGTCCGCGAGGCGGGAGGAAACAGAAAAAAAAAAAGGTAGGCCTGTGTGTTTTACAAAGAAAATAAATAGCGGGTGAATGGAAAATTCAGTGAGAATAATATGCTCGCTAATGAAATAATACGTGCCAATCAGCGCACGAGTGCTTCGCCGAGAGTGTTCGTCTCCGTAAATATATGAGCAAACGAGAGTATGCAGCGCCGGCATCTGGAGGTGCGTATATACGCGGGCTTGTACACGTATACGAAAGGGAGAAAGAGGGAAGGAGATGAAAAAGAAGAGTAGCCGACTGCTTCGGCTTGTTAGAGCTAATTGCTAATCGGGGCTTGGCATAGGTGGCCCTCGAAGAAATAATAGAGGTGCTTGGGATATAAAAGCTTCCGCTGATGGTCGGGTCCGACAATTTTTTTCTCTATGATTTTTTTTTTTTTTTTTTTTTTTTTTTGCGTTTCCATTTGCGCTTTGAAAAAGTAAATGCTAAATCCTCTTTTGATTTTCCGGCTCTCTACGAAGCGTTATCTGATGCACGGACAATTTACCTCCGTCCAACAGTAGTATTTTTCATTTTTCGTTGCCGCCAACTGCGTCTACTAGAGTTTTGGCTTGAAAAGTTATCATTTTTCAGCGTATCCGCTTTTACGCTATATACGAAAGTATCAGTTTTTAAAAACTTTTTATTTACCCGACATCGAACGTTTGCCGCAACTCGCAATGCAATTGAAACGCGATATTCGTACCACGTTATCGTCACGTCCGTCAAAGCACCGCTAAATATAGTCAGCCCCAGGAACGACTGGAGGGACGCAAGACCCCAAGAGGCCTTTGATATCTCTTCGATCGCGTCACTCGACAACCGAAGAAACAACGTTCCAGGGATCGATGCAACTGCCCCCCCCCCCCATCCCTTGGGAAGATAATGAACGTACCCATATCAATACACTGCGTCGGCCATTCAAAACACGCGCCCGTGAATCGAACCGAACTCCCTCCCTCCCTTCACCGCAAAACGGCTAATTGAAACGCTAATGCTCGGTTTGGTCCGGCTCAGTTCTCGAATACAATGGTAATCGCGCACTAGACCCGAAACCAGAGCCCGCGATGACTATACGTGGCACATTAACCAACTCGGCCGTACTGCCTCCTATTTCTAATGAAAATTAAAAACCAGTGGAAGGGGGGAGGGGAAAAATTATTCCGACTCTGCGAACGTGATGTTTGCGGTGGTTCAAGGCTAGACGCGTGCACGAGGTGAAAGAGAAGAAACCGGGGGATGGAGTAAATAGAGCTAAAATAAGCGCGCGGTGCGCGGAGTCTTAATTACCTCGAGCTAACGAAAATTTTTTGCCCATTCTTTTAACACCGGGCCCGGAAAATGAATGAAAAGCACGCGTGAACGCTTTCGTGCCTCAAAGTTTTACGCCGCGTGTGCGTAGTATGTGGTGGAGCGGGTACACGCTCGTTTCGCCCATTTTTTTTATATTCAACGAGCGCTTTTTTCCCCGAGATGGTACCTCGTCATACCCGGGGGTTGCACACACCTCGACTCGGACACGAGAGAAGCTCGGGCGCGCGCAAAGTCGGGGGAAAGAGAGATTTTGGAAAAAGAGAGACACGCGCAAGCGAAACAACTTTCGGTGAAAATAAATTCGACTCGCGTGCCAATGGCTCGTGCACACGTACTGCACTTGCTTGGAAAAATCAAAGTTGCCGAGAGGAGTAAAATCGGCTCTCAATAATTCACGGCGTTTGCATTTTTCAGCCAAATATTCCGCGCGACTTTTTCCCTTCGCCCCCTCTACTCCTCGCGGAATAACTAATGTCGCGCTAACAATAACGACAACAGCAGGGCCGAAAAGTTTTTTGTTTCAACCGAGCAACTCGAAGGGAAAAAATTAACGAAGCTTCCTCTCCTTTTGCAATATAGTTGTAAGCTTCTTTTACGTAATGCTTCTTCTTCGTGTTCTTTCCAGATCGTATAGGGTCATGCATAATTTCCCGACGGAAAAAAAAAAAAAAAACTGTACTCCAACTGAACGCGAAACCTCGCAAGCGCAGGTCTTCCTGACCATTGACTCTTACTACTTACCCGCGTCAAAAAGAAGCAACGTTCGTCACAAGGGGACAAAAACCCACAAGTGCTCCTACACGAGCCTATACGTTACCATTGCGGCCAGAGTTGATTTTTGTCCGGAGCACAAGGTCAGACGGGCCATCGCTAAAAGCGCACTCGAGTCAAAGGGAGTAAGTGACTACACCTTTGTGCGTCGGTGGTCAAAAGACAGCAAAGACAAAAAAACAAAGGGAGCCTTCGACGCGGGAACAAAAGGTGGTGCCTCGATTCAGCCACTCGAGGGTCTCTCCGCTTCCGAGGAAAAGGCAGCACCCCGACAAAGGGAGTCTATGCAAATAATTAACTCGAGCTACGGAGTTTTGTCCTTCATAGGAATGCCTCCGTTTGTTGCAAAAGGGATTTGACTGAACCTGCATGGAGGAACTCATTAGGAAGATATGCGAGCAACATTTAATTAAATCAAGTGCAAGGCAGAGCACGTCACTCATTATTCGCGCTCGCAGCTCGAGCATTCCGTTGTTTATTTCAAAAATAACATCGGCAGTTCATAGAGTGCGCGCGCCATTTTAATCAGAGGTATTTTTTAATAAACAAAGGTATATACGAAAAAACGTGAATATCTCATTAGGTATGTAAAATACGAAGAATTTTTCTACTTGCGCGTCATTGTGGCAAACGTTTGTGATGAGCCCGTACCTGAAACAAAAAAAAAAAAAAACAAAAAGAACCATTGTTAACATTCGATTAGTTTGTAGGGACAATTTTTAGTCTCTTAATGAATTCCTGGCTCAAGAGGGTGGGTATACCTATACGGTCCGATAACCTCAGATGGCGCGTAAAGAGGGTACGCGCGAATAAGCTCGAGAGAATTATCTTGGTGGAAAAAGGGAAACAAAAGAAAACGAGGAAAAATAAGAGCAGCATCAACGGACATTAGAAACAACAGATGTAAGCAGCGGCATTTGCAAGGGAAAGAGGAGGGGCGCGAGAATAACGTTGGGCTTGCTCGCGCATAATACTCATCCCCCGCGCAAGGGCGCCGTAGCATCAGGAGCTCGCAACTTAACTCTTGAATATTTCATCGCGCAATACCCGCGAATCGCCGAGTTGTGGCGAAAGGTCCTCGTGCCTGTACTTTTCTTGGTTTTTTTTTTTTTTTTTTTTTTTTCCTCGTACACCTCTTCTTTGCTATCGCTGAGAGAGCGTCGCGTGCCTCTGATACGAGTTTAATTACGGCGAGGCCAACACCACCGGTATAAGTATCAGCGTCGCAGTCGGTGCGGCTAACTTTTTCCATTTTCTTTGGGCTGGCCCAAGCTGTTGGGCTGGCGAAAGTAGCCTTCGAGTCGAATTTGAATGGTCGCGAGAAGTTGCGAGAGATCCTCTTACACCCTCCCCCCGCCCCTAGAGCAAGTAGTAAAATACGAGTTTCATGCGGCAGCGGACGCCACGGCTGTGTTGTATGTATGCACCAAGTAGCGCTCCTACGCTCCCTGGGCTGGAAAAAAGTTCTGGAAACAAAAGCTAAGAGAGTACCGTGCCCGACCGTCTTACCACCAAGTAAACTTATTCTTTACTTTTTTTACTATTTTCCATTAGAGATAAAATCAAATGGCCGCTTCCTTGTCCCGTAGCTGCTGGAATGAAAATCCGGGACGTTTAGCCGAAAAAATATGGTCCCTAGTTTTGGACCGAAACCCTTTTAGAGCCCCATCCCTGGGTGTTCTTTGGTGCTGTGCTCGCTAAAATTTGAAATTTAAATACAGGTGTCTGTCGGGGAGTCACTGTAAAAATTTTCACGCGCCACCGAGCCCCAAAAGCCGTATTTGTTTTGCAGATAACGACGCTCGTGCGACATATATATATATATATATATATATATATATACATACATACACATATATATTATGTTGCATGAAAACACACCAGCCTGGCTTTACGCAAATTTTTCGAATTTCGGGGTTCACCAGATGGTGTTTTTAAAGTAAAATCGACGGGTTCGCAAAATCGATCCAAGACGCGGATGAAAACGAAAAGGTGAAGAAAGGAGAGCTTTTGGCTAAAGACAATAGAGAACTCGAGCAAAGTAGAGCAAGCAGCTGGCAGGGAATCAAAGCGTCAATGTCCGAGTGATACCCCGAACGGAAAGCGTTGCTCGGTCACATGTACGGGCCGTGACCACAGGAGCTTTTTTCCTCACCTAACTATATTATATATATATATGTCCAAGCGTGACTCCCTGCACAAATAATTTCCTGGCTATTATATTATTTTCCGCGCGCGCAGCTGAGCGCCCGGAAATCGAGTGATCGCTTCGTTACCTGCAGGAAATTCGAGTTGGCTCATGCGTGGGTTTGTTTTTTTTTTTTTTTTTTTTTTTTTCCTTTGATACTTTGTAATGAATTTCATGCATCCCTGCATCATTGTTATTATTCGAAATTCCATTTGGTTCGTTTCAACTGCGTATTAGCCATAGAATTCAGTGAAGCTCCAATGATGTGGTCATATCGTATCGGAGTGAACAAATCTAAATGCATTACGACGCGAAAATTGCTAAAAGCCGCTCTAATGGGTATTATTAGTGAAACGTAATCATGTTTGGAAAGCATCTATACCTTGGTGACGATGAAATACACGTCACACGCGGGAAACATGAAATCTCGTTTCAGTCCTCCAATCTATTTTGCTTGATCAAAGTAATCCATCGAGTGTACATTTGTTGGCAAAAATTTATTATAACATCAAAAAAAAAAAAAATAATTCGCACGATCTCGCGATCCGTGTAAATGACGAAGTCTGTCGATAAATATCCATCAATCTAATATCAATCGCAACGAAATTACCTGGAAAAAAAGAAAAGGTTTAAAACACCACCCGGGATGAGAAAAATACAAGAACCCGTGCATATATAGGTGGCACGATAACTGGGGTGCATTAAGTCCTTGGATGATTCCGATTCGATTCTGGATCCAGCTGACGGAACAAAAGGGTGAAGATGAAGATAAAAAAAAGGGAGGGGAGAGGAAGAATTGAAGGAGATTGAGAAAAAAGGGGGGCATCTTTCTCTCGGCGTTTCAATCGCCACCGGAATTTTCGCCGCAGCCCCGCTCTCTCTCCTGTAGCCTCCACCGAAAGGAGGTCGAGTCAGCTGCTTGTCCTCCTTTTGTCATCCCTCTTCGCGTCTTTTTCTTACCCACCAGCTTCCGCTCGTCCGCGGGTCGAACGCCACAGGACGTTATTCCGATCGGAAAGTCAAGGCAAATCAGCCTCCCGGTGAGCTAAGACAGCTGTTAACGATACTTTGCGCGGCAGCACGAGCAGTATGCGCCAGCCGCGTTTTTTATCGTAAGGACAAAAAGTGGTTTGCAACGCAAGCAGACGTCGTACCAGGTATACCTTTATTGTTCGCGCAAGAGTGAAAGACGGGGGGGGGGAGGTGAGGAATTGCAGCGCAAGGAGAAAAGACAGCTTCGCGCTTGAGATGTTTTCTGACTCGGGTCCAAAAAATCGAGAGTACGTGTACAATAGCTCGCGTGGCTGGAAATACCTGCCCACGTATTTTTACTCCCGCGATTGCACGGCCAGCTGGATTATTATCAAAATCGTTCGACTCCTGCTCCGCCGTAGCGTGTGCTCTATGAGACAACACATCGATCGATAGCGGTGCGAAGGGAACGAGAAAATAATTTCACACGCCACGTCGGGGACGGCGAGCTGTGTGATTATATTTGGTTGGCAGGCTGTTGAGAGATTCAATTTTTTTTCCAAATATCCCCGGTTTAAAGTTGCACGTATACATATATGCAGGCTGTACTAGGTGGGTGTCGACGTCGGCTGATACAGGACAATGCCTTCGTTTTAATTTGGTGCATCACGTTAATGAAATTTGCTTTTTAAGCATCATAGAACCATCAGAGGATGTTACGCCCTGGAAAACGACGGATGGCAAATAATATCAACGGTACATTTAAATTCGGAGAGACTCGATTTTAGTAGGATAATATATACATGAGAGCCAGTATTTGGTTAACGCAGAGATATAGTAGGTTTGCTAAATCCATCAATGAAATAACTTCTAGTCGAAATGATTTACGCGATTCCTTGACACAATTCAACTATTCGGTATGCAAAGCAAATTGAGATACACGAAATCTAATACACCGTAAATAACTATACGTTATTTATTTGAAGTAATAAAACCAGAGGGTGATCTTATATCACATCCATGACGACTATCAACTTGCAAGTCATTTTGACAGTAGTGGGACAGCGTATTTGACGTCTGACTATTATTGAGCTATACTGCTTTAAAAGCAAATAGTCGTCTGAGGAGATAGTTAAGCCACAATACAAGGTACGCGATGCCTGACTATAATCGAGCTATACTACTTGTAAAGTAAATGAAGCGCAATGAATGAAAAACGAAGCACAATTATCTTTATAACTCGTTCACGATGGTAAAATATAGTGATGTAGTATAATAGTATAGCCACAAAACAAAGTACGCGGTGCCTGACCATAGTCGAGCTGTACTACTTGTAAAGTAACTGAAGTCCAATGAATCAAAAACATGTAAATCTTTCACTGTGATAAAATAGGATGATATAGTGCCGTAGTTAATCCACAACGCAAAGTACGTGATGCCTGGTTATAATTGCCCACTATTTTTGTATATTGCTTGTAAAATGAACGAAGCCCAGGGATTTTATGAAATATATGCTCAGCAGTGTAAAACGTAGCTATAAATGTTGTGACGGAACTACAGTTGTTTAAAATATTTTTTTTCTGGCTGTCATACCTTAGTCAATAATTGTCATTAAATGGCATTGAACATTTTTTTCTACTATTATGATCGTCCACCCAACTGCTAAAAACTATTGTACCCATTTTTCATGCCCACTATTTTTGTTTCTCCGTGATATAAAGCTAACAAAAGTGCTGTTTTCGAATAAATGATTGACCTGAATGCTGGGAGCTTTGTATGGAAAAAAAAAAAAAAAAACTTGAACACATCGCAAAAAGTCATCCTCAAAAGAGAGTGTTATGAGTAAATTCATCCGTAGCGCAGCGAACACCAAAGCAAGAGCGAAACAGCATACGGCGAATGAGCAAAGATAATGAAAAGCAACAGCGCGAGGCGTTCGAGTTTTCACCCGTCCATATGATATTGCGATGGTAAATTGAAATAAAAACGCGCCAGGCATATTTTTACCGCGAGCCGAGCTCAACGCACCGCAAAAATATACCAAGGAGAAAAAGAAGGGGGGAAAAAGGGACAGAGACCAGAATTTATCACGCAGGCACCAGCTGCTCAATACTATCTCTCTCTCTCTCTCTCTCTCTATTATCCCGGAAATTGTTTCTACAAGCTCATGTTTTTTGCATTAATGCGACCGGGCCATTATCTCGCTCGGCGAGGGTGAAATATACGGGAATATGAGGGCAGCGTCCTGCGAGCTTGGCGTCTAATTTAAATGTAATTGGTACAGGGTAATAGGTGTTACGGGGCCCCGTCGCCACAGCTCTCTGCTTCCCCGTGTCGTGCAGCCGCTCTTAATTTCAATTCAGTGACGCGCCTGCGAGCGCTTTTACACGGGAGGGCGTTGCAGGCAGGCCGACGCTGGGCGTTTCTCCAATCCAGTTGACAACCTCGGACGCTTCACTCGATGGAGCTATTTTTTTTTTCTTTCCAATGGAACGGCCTACGGTTTGGGCAAACTCGTGTGGTTACGAGTTAGGTTGAGATTTGGACTGCGGGGAGCGCTCCACGTCTCTTCGATAAGTAGAAGAAAAAGAAAAAAAAAAAAAAAAGGGACACCGAGAGGCGCGTAGAAGAAAAAGAGGTGGGGGAAAGCATAGCTGGTGAGAACGTTAGGAGACAACTTTCCGAATTGTATGGGCGTTCTGTTTTTTTTTTTTTTTTCGTTTTTTTTTCCTCCCAAAGTGAACTTGAAAGTTCGCTGTGCGCCCGCCGCTGTTTGTCGTTGTTGTTGTCGTCGCCCATTGTCCCTTAATAGCATTTCGGTGCGCGCACGCGCTCACGGGATGATTCAAAAGTTCCAAGGAGCAATTCCAGTGCTCTGCTATCCTCCGCGCTCGTGCGTATGGGCGAAAAAAAAAAAAAAAAAAAAAAGTTATTGTTTAGCAATCACCATTTAAACTCGCGCGCCCGAGACGAGCGCGTTAATCTCGCACCTGCCTTTCCACTTGCTCTTAATGCTCGCTTGGCGATTTCTTTCAATTTTACTTTGGTAGTTTCTCTTTCCTCGGTGAGTGCTGGGCGAAACATTTAGGGAAAAGTTGGGCCCAAGTACATGACTACGTATTTTTTCGCTCGCGAAATGTTTTTTTTTTTTTTTTTGGATTCGGCAAGTCGAGACATACAATATTCGCATACTCGGATCTGCTCTCTCTTTCCCTCGCGAAGGAAACTGTGTACGAATAAACTTTGAGGGAAGCAAACAGAAGCCGCAGGAGAGAACTGATGAATTGCTTATGCCTGTGCTCGAATGGGATTTCCATCCGGAGCGACGACGCGTCGCTACGTCGTATCTTCTCTTCGTTCTGCACATAAAATTTTTTTTCACGGTCTTGCTTCAAGGACTGGGGCATGCTGGCGCGAGACGGGAGTTGTAACAGCGACTATGACGAAAGTAATGGTCATTGCTCGAAACGTGCAATGAATCTTATCATGGAAATATAATGTTGCACTTGCGTGAAAAACTGGATTTTCACGTTTTACAATCTCCGTTTCAACGAAAAACAATGTGCCCTGTAAAACAAAGTCAAACTGAAAACAACTGCTCGGAAAAACTGCAGTTGTTGGGTGTTCTCAGGACACCCGGCTCGCAAATAACAAAAAATTAAAAAACCTATGGTGAAACAACAACGAGCTCTCTTGTTCAAGAGTAGAGATTCAATTAACGCGCAAAGAGGTAGTGGTATACTGATAAATTTCCGCGAGTCACGCACTATCGGGTAAAATTTCAAAATTAACGCTCCGTGTATTTGCGCGCATAAACCGGTCGTGGTATACGCCCAGCAACTATACAATATACCCTTCCTCGCCCTCCGCTTGCCTCTCGTCGGCTCCCCTGTTGCTCTTTTGCTTTTCCACGCGAAACTAGTTACGAATTTCTGGCGGGGGGGGGGGAGACTACGAGCGAACCCGCCCCACCCACGCGCGTGCACACACAGAAGCGTCTCTCTAGGTACAACGCTCCGAGCGGCCCATTATATCACTCCATTAAACATTCGCTGTAGCGCACTGTAACGCACGATATAATCTCGCAATGCGGTAAACACAACGGGACGACGCACATACACCCTGTATGTACACGCGTGTACGGGAGGGGGGGGGGTGAGGAAGAAGAAGCAAGCACATTCTCTTGTTGCATTATGCATCGCGTGCTCGTAAATTTTTGTTTTTTCTATCTTTTCGGGGCTGAAAACAAAAAAAAGCTTTGTTTACCTTTTTCGTGTCATGACGATGTTTTTATCAAAATCACCGTAGCGCCGACATGAGGATCGCAACGATTTATCGAGCTTTTTGGAAATTAAAAATTCCATCTTTTCTGATTCGCAACAATAATTGGGGGGGAGGGGATTCTTTCAATTTTGTATTCGAGATACGTGCACGGCAAGGCACTGTACATGAGAAAGAATGTGCTTGAAAACCGCAGTCTATATTTTCCCTTTCGGGTGAGCTGGTTGGCAGAGAAAAAAAAAACAAAGAGATAACGTTACAACTTAATTCCTCGGTCTGATAATCCCGTGTAACGTTACTCAAATTTAGCGGGGTAAAGAGTCAAATGAAAACGATATCCACGAAAACAATAAAACTCGGACTCGAATGAAATTACGCACGGCTTGGATCCTTTTTCCCTCTCTCTTTCTCTCATGGGGCTATTAATCCAAGCTTAGCAGCAGCTTGGATCGGTAGAACGAGGCTTCCAGCAGCCAAAAGAAATTCTCGGCCTTTAATTCTGATTCAGATGTGTATACAGCACTGAAAACTAATGTTTGGATTTCTGTTGTTCCAGCTAATCGAGCGCCATGTATTTTTTCCAAATAATTGCGTTTTCAGACATACGATTACTACTTCCTACGAAAAAGTAATTTGTATTCCTACCACAACAACAAAATGTTACTCACCCCGTGAAGTCTTTTAGTCTGTAAAACCAATTGTGGGACCGAAATTAGTATACGCCCTGGACTGGTCCAACCATTTTATCTCCATTATTTCAAAAAGTGCTCATCGGATTTCACGGAAATTTTTTTAGTTGGCCTCGTTTTTAAAATTGGTGGAGTTTTATCAAAGGAAGAACATTTATTAGCATTAAAAATGGAAAACTCTAAAAAAACAGCTTTTCAAATTTAACTTTTAAAGTTGCCATTTTATGTAAGAGTAAAAGTTGGTTGTGAGAAAAAAAAAAAAAAAAAATTTCAAGTTTAAAAGAATGATTTATCTATTGGATTATTTGTAATTTGAAATTTGTAAATGTGTAAACAATCGTTATCATATAAAACTATGATCTCTGGTTGAAATGGCACTCGAAGCGTATCTTTTGAAAGCAGCCACACTCCCGTCCTGCAACGCAAATGCCTCGATGCTTCTCCGAAAACACAATTGTATTCGGTCGAAAAAGCTCCTCCGCAATTCACATGCGAAGTACGCGGGGCAAAGAAAAGTCAAAGCACACACGACTACTGCCACTGCACGAGACAGACATCGACGTCACCGGTAATTCTATAAATAAAACGGCGCGGCAGAAAACTCGGAACGGAAAGAGGAAACGACGGAAAGACAATCGTTGCGCTTCCGCGACGTCCTCCTCCAGGAACCCACCCCCCCCCCTCCCCCGGTCCAAGGACGCGCACACTTTGCCCGCACGACCTGGTAAATCGAATCAGCATAAACGGAATAAATACCGTTTTAACATTTCCCCATTTGGCCGTACTTACGACCTCCGTTTGCAAACGACAACGCGACTGTATATATACACCTTTCGTTCGAACACCCATCATTTAGGGCTTACTAAAATTCACGCGCGCCTATGCGTCACCGATAAAAATCGAGATCACGAAACAGGATACTCCTTATCCTCTCGCGGGCGATTTTAAATCGGAATTCGTTCGATTGATCGACACTTCGCGCGAAGACGGCTCGCCCTTCTTTCGATCCCAAGGCTCTCCTCGGAGGAAAACCGTAAAGGGAAGCGCTCCGATCTAAAATCGCATGATCCACTGATTTCGATTTCCCCTTCTTTTTCCACGTTATTCCAAATGAAAAAAAATAAAACTTACGCACATACGATACTGTTTGCATGAGATTTCTAGATTGAAAAAAAAAAAAAAAAAGAAGGGGTGATGGAATTAACCACGCGAAATTCAATATCCAAACGACATTGAAGTAAGTGCGCATCGCAAAGAAACTCGTGACGACGAAGCACATGCGATATATATTGTATAGGTACCCTGTATTAAATACGCGATGAGGTTTAGCAATAAACGAAGAGTAATGTTAAAAAAATACGTAAAGAAAACCCAGTGCAAGTTGAGGGAGGGGGGGGTATAGGGGGAGAAAGGAAGGAGCAAGTAATGGGGGAGGCTCGAGCGCATTGCGATGGAAAATCTCTCTTCGCCGGTGTAGCCGCAGCTCCTGTAACGGCTATATGGCGGGCCAGAGTTTTTTTGCGCTCCGCAGGGCTGTACCTTTTCCTAGCACTCGAGGTGTCGTAACCGCGGAAAGTTTGTCGAGCAGAAATCCTCTCGGCTTCGCACGGAATCTATATATATATATGTATTATAACTTGACTTCGGGAGATCGAGTCGAGAATCGATTATCTGGCTTTTTGGGATTATTCATATTTTTCCCATCCCCACCTGCTCTCTCTTACTTTGTTCTCGATCGAGAGGACTTTTCCACTCGGAAACGGAGAAGTGGAGGAATACTCGGGGAGAGAGTTTGTTTGTCGAATTTTCCCGCTTAATTTTCAGTCTTCTTCCGCCAACTCGGAGCGCTCGACTGTATGTACACTGGGGAATGTCCGTCTCGGCTTTTTGCCACCGATTAATTGGCACAAAGTTTGCTCATATTGTGAGTTACCATTATTGTTATTGTCATTATTATAATTTTTATTATCATTTCTTCTACTAAATTTATTTATTTATTTTTTTTTTTTTTGTTACTCTGTATTTCATGGTGCATCATCAAAACAGATAGTCCCGATCTCGGCCTTGGACTTTTAAGACGATCACTGTAAAGCTTCTTTCAGGTAAAATAAAGCTCATAATATGATACGTTCTTCACGTAAAGTTGTCTCAGATGTGGATGTAATAAAAAAAAAAAAAAAAAATGCGTACATATAGGCGAGACCAAATTTTCACACTATAAATTTTATCTTCACTGGCAAAAGCACTAGTTTTTAATTTCATACAATTGACTGGAGCCACGTTTATTGAGTCACAAAAAGTTTCTCTCGAATAATTGACGAACCTTTGTTATACCGCAGTATTGCGTAACTTTGAGCTGATAAAAAGTGCGCACAAAGTAACTTTTATTCTCCATCCTGCACTCAATATAATGAGATGGTTGAGAGCTTGAGTGGAAAATCCAAGTGTACGTGAATTTTGTGTCCAGCTTCGTTTTATAAAGCGTGCAACGTGACAGCAAATTTTAAAAAGGTACACGCGTACAAAAATGAAAAATATTGCGAGTTACGAAACGTTATTTTAAGAAAAATTACAAATTTTATCGGTGAAGCCCCTGTTTACTTTTCAATTTGAAAAAAAAAGAAAGGAAAAAAAAAGAAAAATGGGCTGGTATGAGGGGAAATGTGTCAATGTGCCAAATTTCAATGGAGTATGGGATAACAGAAAATCAATAAGGAGCATCTGAGAGAAATATGAGAAGAAAAAACTCAACGTTAATACACGAGATGAAAAATAATCCATTGACAGTTACTTTAGACTGAAGAAACGTCATAGCAATTAAAAAAAAAAAAAAAAAAAAACTACAATTATTTAACAATTTAGGAAAGTTTAAACAAAATTGATAACCGAATAAATACACCAATCTCCGCTGGTAAACAAAATTAGCGGTTTTAAATCAAAAGTGTTGATCGTTAGCGAGCACATGCAAATTCAGCAGAGATTTTGATTGGAAAATTTCGATGATTTTCGTTTGAATAAATACATACGAAATCGATGGAACCATTGTCCGGCTTCCCGAGGGATATATATATAAACATATACTTCAACAATACGTTGAATAACGCCAGTCTATTAAAAGTACGGCAATCGATTGCTCCCTGATGAATGTATTTTACGTACATATATATTTTATAATATTTAATATTCCGATGACGTATATTGACGTATATATTGCGCTGGATTTCCACAGGGCATTAATTTAATGAGCTCATCAACCGATGAGGTACGATGAGATGATATAATCGGCAAAATTGATGACTCGGCGTGATTTCCGCAGCCGAACAATGAAATATTTGCCCAAAACCAGTCCAGCTTGTACACTTTGATGAAAAATTGACGAAGCTTTCCATGTATTTTAAGCTTTTGATTGGATGTTTGGCTAATCGGCCAAAAAGTCCGTTTTGATGAAACCATTTTCTATGCTTCCATACAACTGAAAAGTTATTCAAACGTATGGAGTTTAGGTGAGTGTTCGTCACGATACTTTTGATTAAAAACGCACACTTGCTGACCACACAATATGCCTGCATATTCATACACCTGTGTAATGGCATTCGCGGGGGTGCATCATAACGGACGGAAAGAAAAAAAAACTATACAGCATCCAAAAGACGTAGAAATGCTCGCTCGCACATGTATGTATATATATACTCGTTTAATACGTGTATATAGGTATATCCTCTGCAGCTCGGCCATTTACCCGCACGTATATGCCACCTGTACCCCATGAGTCGCATAATCCATTTGCGTTCACACTCGCGTTACCTTTGCGGTTTTCGCGTGTACTCACTCGGCCATTTTTCAAGCGGCCAAGGGGGAGGCGAGAGAGAGAGTATATGCAGCACAGTAGACACCGAGTAAGGAATTTCAAAATTTTTTTCTTTTTTTCCCCTTCCCAAGCTCTGTTTATTTCCCTACACATACAAAGCTGCACCTAATAGTAGTAGTGGCGAGCCCAAGAGCCGAGGGAGCGATAAATACTTTGCGCGAGGACGCGAATTTCTCGCTATATGCTTAGCTCTCTTGAGAGAGAGAGAGAGACATTCCCCCTTTGTTTGTCCGCTTTTGTTTCGTTTTTCTAAAAATAATAAAAATAATCTCTATCAATCGTCTCCTCGGTAATGTCCATATTTAACAGCGTTTTCGTAAGTTTCAAAAATAGTTTTGGAGCGATCAGGAGTAGAAAAGATTGATTAAAAATCAAAAAAGTCGTAGGTATAAGTATTGCACTTGGAAATCGAGGCGAGACCGACAGCCTTATCTGTGCGCTTTTTTACTCGGTAAAATCGATAAGCCCATCCTTGAATTGTAATTGGAAAAAAAAAGCGCAAGTGCAACAGACCGTACTTTCCAAAGCATGTAAATGCACTTTGGGTCGTTTTTTTCCCAAGAAAAAAAAAAAGTTGTACGATGGTGTACACCGTTCCACTTTTCTCTCGAAAAATGGATTTTTCTTTTGTAGCCGCCACGACTATAATTAGAACACGCCCCGTTTACCCGTAACAAAACTAGTAAATTTCATAAAATTTTACAGGTAAATATTGGGTTACTAGAGCCGCATGAAAAAAAAAAAAAAAAAAAAAAATGTATACATTATTTATCGGCGATCGATCTACAGCTGGAGCAGCCATGCGAATCGTCGCAAATAACTCGCCCGCGCCAATACAGAGCCGTCAATCAGGCCAACTTACATCGGCACGCGCTCTCGATGTATATGTGTATATGTATGTCTCGCAAGCTCCGTAACACGTCTCGTCCGCACCCACATCTTTCAGGCGCGACTTCCATCCCTAGGCGGGCAATCTTCCCACGCACCAGTGCCGATGATTGACTGCGCGCCGTAACTGATGCTGCACAAGAGGGAAAGTGAGAGAGAAACGAGGAATATCGGGCGAGTGGCCAGCCAACGGCAAAACAAACAGCTAATGATCAGGCGGACAACGATAAAAATGGAGGGGGGAGAACCAGACTGTACATTTGTGTACGTATGGGCAACTGTGTGTGTGTAGGTTTCATTATTGCGGATTACAATCTCCGCCCTAGCATTTTATGAAAAATCTCGGCAACGCCCCGATCTCCCTCCATTTAAGTATACAGGGGAAGCGTATTACATAGAGGGACTTTACTATGCCGGGGGAGGGGGGGGGGCGTGCTTTTACGGTGGGACAGTGAGTACAAAGCCGGAGAAAGGGGACAAAAAGGCGCAAAAGGGCAGGGTGGCGCTGTAAAGGGATTGAGCTTTTCCTCCGTGTACGGCCCGGAGGGCGAATGGCACGGGTATACGTACTTTCGCAAAAAGATACGAGGATTAGCATGTAAACACTTGTACCATCCGTGCAACATGGGAGGTATAATTTTTCTATTGCGTCGCTTACCGCATTGTGTCTTTATTTTTAGCTAGAAGTCGAGGGTCAAGGTATAAAAGATTATTTTGAGGGCCGTCTCATAGGCTCTTTATATACTTGAGGTAAACTACGTTGTTTAGTTTGGTGTAGTTTTTTTTTTTTTTTTTCTTCAATGTAATATGCCTTTGTAAAGTGCAATCATTGAGAGCTTAGATTGAAGGTCGAATTGACTAAAAATTTCGTTCAATTGAAGATAATATTTACGTAAAAATTGAGTTTCTATCACTATCGGCGTACCTACACCTGATCTGAAATAAATTGCTTTAGATTTCAACTCTGAAAGCTCAGTTGCATACAGTATTACCTATAATTGTGTAGAGTGCAGGATCCATCGCAAGTATAAAAATTCAATCGTAAACTATTTCGTAGCTGGAACCCAAGCGTTCAACATGCAAGTAAGTCATGGGTAGCTTTCGGCTCGATAATTATGATTAATTTTGGATGTTTGTGACAAATGATTGATTAAAATCGCTACTAGCCTTAATTTGTAATGGATGTCACTTTACGCATTATGAATTAAAAAGAGCTAAGGTCGATGTCCCAGTACTCGGTCATGTCCCAATAGTCGGTCATCTGGCTGATTTTTTCACTATAAATTTTCAAAGCATATATAAATCGGGTAGCTATTCAGACACTAAGCAATTACTCTTTCAAAACAAGTTAATGTATAAACCCAATTAAAAATATAACGAAGGCCCATACTTAAAAGAAAAAAAGTGACCGACTATAGGGACATTTCGTCTGCTTAAGTGAGCGAGTACTGGGACATCCACCTTACCCTTTGGCACGAATTACGGTACAGCATCCAACGGTATGTTTTAATAAACATTCGCGATTTCGATTAAACTAATGAAACACCCTAGTGTACGCCTGTTCCGATGTATTCGTGTAATGTCGTCGTTTAAATACATTTACTGTCGCGAAAAAAGGAAATACAACAAAAACTTATAAAGAATAACGGAGGCAAAATCATTGACTCCAAAAAACATCAATGGATGATCTATGGATGTAAGTATGACTATCATTCACAATTTACTTATTTTATCATTGATCCCAAGAAATTTTTACCCCCAAGTGAATTGTGGCATTAGCTGAGCAATGTTGATTCTGCACGAAGGTGACTTTGTTTGTGGTGAATTGTACCCCTGGGCAATCCAAGTCCACCCCACACCCTTCCATTGGAAAACAACTATAAACTGGCAGGAAAAAAAACTGTCAAAATCCTCTCACTCATACCTCGAAAAAATCCAGCAGCCGTCAAAACTCGAGTGCAAGATAAACGAGGACAGAGCGACACCTTGACAAGGGAATCAAACGACTGCACGTATATATAGCACGCCTACGCGAAAAAGGGGTTCCTTCGCAGACGACGGAGGATAACGCATCGAAGAAAAATAGCCAGCCGAAGTGAAAAGCAGACGTAATACTCGAGCACTTGTATATATACGTACATTGCAAAAGCATGAGGGAAGAGAGACGCGTGGAGCGAACTTTCGGCTGCATCGGAGCGCGGCTCAATTAATCACAAGAGAGAGAGAGAGAGGGACTACCGCTCTCTGGTATAATTAATTCGTTTTTCCACGTCGGCTCAAATGAAATTCGAAACTTTGCCCAGAGAGCGCGAGGCGTTTCTCACCGTCAACGTCTCCGACGCCTCTCTCCTTCCGTGCCCACGTCTGCAACCTATACTCCGCGTATCCACGGCTCTTGAGTGGAAGGACGAGAGCTTTGATGCCTTGGCAACGGAATAATCGCGAGAAAAATAATTACCGAGTGCGCGCGTCTGAGGCAATTAAAAATGTGTTGCCTTCACTCCTCCTACCTCTGCTCGGGTACGTGCATCTCTTTTCTTAGCGCGGATGGAAACAAATTTTTACCCTCCGCTCGAGGTGATTCGAAAATCGACAACGCGCTTTTTTGCGCTTCCAATCAAATCAATTTTCTTTCCTCAAAACGAAACAAAAACTACTTCTTTCCCCCAGGATCCGTTTGTCTCTTTTAGTTTCGAATAAAAGTAGCCACAGAGAAAAGCCGCGCGAGACGTCCGTTTGGGCAAACGATTGCCGCGGTATGGACCAACGCCGAAGCTCCAATCGCGCACGAGTGTTAATGGCTCGAATCGGAAAAATGCGCGTAAACACCCTGCCATACCCTCCCTTTTATCCGAAAATGCACGAAATAATGTATCTCTCGCGTGCCCCGAGCGGCTTTTCGCACGCGTCTGACCACATCCGGACTCGTACCACTGAAATCGCATTATTCCGGACCACGGCGTTATTAAATTCACTCCGGGGGAGGGAGGCTCGAGCTCTTAAATTTATTCAAACACCGTAGCCCCCGCGCTAATGGGTCGAGAGCTTGGAAATCAGCCCGGGCCATCGAGAGCCGGCGTGGGAAGGGGCCGGCTATCGTCAAAGGGGAGAGGAGCGCTCGCAGCCGCTTAACGAGGTGCAATTAACGCCGGTATCATTAGCGATCGTCCTGCACCGCAGGACCTGTTGTATGGGCTAGCCCTGTACCTCTATAACGTGCGGTGCGAGGGCGTGTGTGGCCGCGCGCGACGCCTTTTGCACACTCGTTATCGTTTCCGTGGACCGTCCTCCCGTTCCCTGTGATGCGCGCGAAAATTAAAAGAGCCCGAGCTTTTTGTTTGCTCGTTTGTTCGACTGAGGGGTGAGGATTGTTGTTGGTTTTTTTTTTTTTTTTTTTCGGGTACGCGAAAAGTGTGGCTCTTCTGTTTATCGCAAAGCGAGCGGAGGACAACAAACAAGCAAACAAAGAATATTCAGGCTCACTGGGACGCGTTGTGAAAAAAAAAATCTTCTTTTGAAGATGAAAGCACCAATGCCCGGCTGTTGTTAATTTTGTTCTTACTTTTTGTATCCCCTCTCGCCCTCCTTTATTTTCCAGCGGAACTCAAACACATCCATATCAGCCCCGATAAGCCGGTAAACAGCGTTTTCTTTCAAAGTAAAGTTAAGGTTTTACACTTGCGTGCGCATGGATAGTAAAAGTACACAAAATAATTGATAACGATGATTAACGGTCCCTTGATTCGAAATGGTGAAAAATGACTACGTTTTGAAATTACAAGTAAAATACAACTGGTACAGTGTTTAGGAATTGCAATACGACATGTAGCACATATGTATAAGCTCTTTCGTGGAGGAGCTTTTCATTATACTGAGCATTTTAATGGTACCGATGCATTTGATCTTCACATCATACGTGGTGAATTTAATAACGTGAAAATATCATGTTTGATCGTTTTTTTTTTTTTTTTTTTTTTTTTTGGAAGGATTTAGTGAGAGATTCACTGATTCAAAGTAAAATGTTCACCTAGTGCGATATCAAATGGCAAAGTGCTAAACCACCCGCGCCCCTGATTCCCCATGGCCAAACAAAACCGAGTCATCATCCCAATTATCTAACCAGTCTTGTGCACGACAAATAAAACCTTCGAGAGAAATGATTGTCGTCGATCGGCCCTACTTCCTTCCTTCCTCCCGGTCTTGGATTTTACTCCGAGTGCAAGCGCTGTATCGTAAACAGGTCGCGGGCAGAGTTACAACGGCTACCCGAGGGATGCTGTGAAAACCGACGCGCCCCGGGACTGAATTTTTAAAGGCTTCCTTGCGGTGTACACCCCGATTCCTTTCCTCCGTGCCGTTTCAACGCGAGTTATCCAACTGTTGCCGCTTGTTTGCGGGTATCGCTTCGGAGAAACAGGCTTGCTCGGAATAATCCACACTTGGGAAGCGAACGATTTCTTCGCGCGACCATTAACTCATTTAACGCGCAGATGAACAATTCCACGGGCATTTGACTAAGACCCGCATTCGTCGCGACGGCGCGTTGTACGTACACGAGGAACTCGAGCGTGGATTCCACTAGCAAAGATTTCTCGCGAGTTCCCATCTCTGCTCTGTTCTCGATCTTTATCTCCACCCTCGTGCATCGGGAGAAAAATCGGTCGTGATATCTTGGGAGTCAGTCGCGTGGAATTATATTATGTGTACCTATACATCCACGCAAGCATAACAGGGAAACGATGCCGCATTTTGTCGTACCTGTAGCTTTTAGGAGAAGAGGAGTAAATGAGCGTTGGCTGCTCCGCGGGCCCTCGCATCCCGAAGTTGGGAGGAAAACACGAGATTATCTTTCCGTCATTTGCGCGGCTTTTTTTCACGCTTCCAAAACATTCGAAAGGCATTTTTTTCCCCCCTACATTGCACACGTATAAGCGCGTTCGTACATGTGCTTTGTGCACATACGAAACGGCGTTGAATATACACAAGATTTTTCCCAATGAAATCACGGTTTGGCTTCCAATAACCACGAATTACACTGCAAAATTCGCCAAATTCAACATCGGAGGTATTTTCATTATTCCCTTTGCTACAAGCAAAACGTATTTCAAACGATTGCGGTGTGTGTACAAAAAAAAAAGTTTTTAATTACGCATTCCAAATATACGAATTCCATGATATGTCGATTATTCATTTTGACTCGAACTATTTCTCGTTGTATCGATGAAATTCCATTCATAAATAAATATATATTTTCTCCTCGTTTGCACCATGTGCCGCAATGGGTTTCAATTTTCCGAAAGACAATAAATATATTTCACGTTTGAAGCGTGTAGTTACAATTTTTTTTTTTTATAGAACACATCATGGTGACATGGACAAGAGTTTTAAGGACAGCCAAATCTGTGGTGCTCCAAGTGGTTAACCAGTTCCATTAAATTAGACAATTTTGAATGGGAAAAATAAATGTAGGAAATCTGTGGAGTAAAAAAACTAAGCTGTCACAGATTCAACACGCTCACAAGTCTATTAAATCTGTGACAGAAATGTTTCACTCACTACAGGTTTCTTATGCCGATCGTTGACGAAAAACAATAGTTAGTTTAATGGAAAAGGTGAAATAGTTTACGAAGCATCGAATTTGGTTTTTCTTAAACAGTTTATCAAGACTATTATAGTGCATTTTACAAAAAACAGAAATTTCGATTACACGCTTTAAACGTGTACTTTGACACACTTGGATTTTACGGTGTATGTATCGTGTATACGAGTATTAAAAAAGAGAGCTTTGTGCCGAACCAATGACAATATACGCACCGCGTCGCACAAAGTCGGCGAGGAACAAAACACGGTTTTCATTCACCGACGAAACTTTTGAATCGACTTTTTTTGCGAACAAAACTAAAAAAAAAAATGGACACCATTCGGAGCATAATCATGACAGCAGTTATTTTGGAACGGCGAATTTCGTTTGACGCGACAAGGCTGGGCTTTTCTTTTTATCGGCCGCATGTTACTCTAACAAGCGCAAACGCCACTCTTTCCTCGCTAACGAACTCACATGCCAAAAGCGAGATGCGTTTTACAACGAGGTCGTACATGTAACGTTTTTCAACCCAAGCTGCAAATGATTTTTTTTTTTTTTTTTTTCAACGAGCCAATATGTTTTAGCAGTGTGCCCATAAATCATACATTTTGTGGGATAATGTTTGCATAATCGCATGATAAAACGATAATATTAATTACACGTAATAAAACGTTGGCAATAAATTTAGTGAGCGTTGTCGCCGAAATCCAATTATAAATGAACAAATAAATGGCTCTCTCTCTCTCTCTAATTTATAGGTGGTTCTTTAATTTTGTGGTCGGTGGCGCTAAATTTTAATCAAGCGTTGAAAACTAACGGGGACACTAAGCAAAATTCATTTGTCCTCGTGAAATATACGTGTCCTTGTACGATTTACGAAAAATAATTTTCACTGGAAAAATGTCCTTGATAGTTTTTTCAAGCTTCTTTTATTTTTTTCAATTTTAGAAAGACATTTTTCAACCCTCTGGGTTTTAAGGACTTTCCCTTGGGTGCAAAGTGACTGAAGGACCCAAAGTGTTTGCAGCCCTTTTGCACCCTCGGGCAAGAAAAGCGTCGTTCGCAACTCGGGGGCAAAATGACACCAACCGCGCCCTTTGGTTTGTATTTTATTCCGTATTTTTCGGACATTTCAGTAAATATTTACTGAAAATTTTACTCAATAGTACTGAAAAAAAAAAAAAAAACGAAGTTACATCATCAAAATGTTTTAAAATTAAACAAAAACGCTGGGTGATTTGTTTTAAAACGTTTCAACTACTTGATGATGAAATTCTCGAATCATTTTGAAACGAAAACTGTGTACGTTTTAACGAGAAAAACAAATATAATGGCCGGACGAAAAAGTAGATTGTACTTATGCAAAATACCAGAAAAACAAAAGGGTAACAAATTTTCATTGTAATGCTCACAATCAAATTGTACGCAACGACGTACACGGTATTTTACTGTTGTATACCAGAGTCCGGTGGACCGGGAATACATACAAATGGCACATTACTGCAACGCAAAACAAAAAAAAAAGAAAAAACATCACGATTGGATAAGCCATCGTAAAGCATACCGATATCAGAGATCTTATCCGGAAGGAAACCTATAGGAACAACCGAGAGTAACCGTACGTGTGCGGGGTAGCTCGAAAACAAAACAAAAAAAAAGTACAATAAAACAGGAAGGATATATAGTATACAGCGAAATAAAAAAGGGGCCATCGCAGTAGCGCGTGCACGTACCTTGAATTATCGCGCGATCGAGGCGATCCAAATCTTGCGGCTCGAAAAACGACCCAGCGGGGTGACAATATACTCTTGGATGATCCGTTTCCACTGCGCGTATCCTCGATTATAATCGGCTCACTCCTCCTCTGTCGTTAAATACCATTTAAATGATATACGTACATAACACGGCACACGAGAGCATTACTCCGTAAGGTATGCCATCACACGGAACGGATGCGTCTCACAATCCACACCACTGAGCAACACCTCCGACGAAACCTCATCATCCAACCGGCGTCCGATCACTCGTCACTCACATAGCAAAATCTCAAGGAGCGCGGAGCCGTTTTTTTTTTTTTTTTTCAAGAAAGCACGTAAAAAAAGAAATAAAGAAAGAAAGGAAAGAAAAATCAAAAACAGAGCAGGGAAGGAAGTGGGGTGTGCGTGTACCGTAGCCACCAGGATGATCACGAGTGACAATCCAGTAAACTGTCTCGCGGATGCACAAACACGAGAGAAGACGGAGATACGAAAGGAAAGAAGTAGTACAGACAAGGTGGAGGGAGGGGCTGCCCATGCGGCTCGCCGGGATATCGGCGGAGGACTGCCGGGTGGCGCGCGAGCCAGCGGCCCAGCGCGCAACACGCCGACGCATCCGTTCCGCGCGCGCCGTCGGCGGCCTGCACCCAACCCCTCGCTGGCATGCGTGTGCATCTTGCCATCTCGCATCTGGGTGGCAATGCGGCCCCAGAATGGCCCGAGGCTGGATCGCGCCCTCGGATACTCGAGCGCATGCGACTTTGGGCGCGAAACTGACCCGTGATTGGCCATGTGGGGTATATACCTATTGGGGACAAAAATCGCTTTTCAGCTGCACATCATTCGAAATGTATACTTATAGGATCGTCAAGCGAAGAAGGATCGTCGAGAGGGTACTTTTCCACCCAACGGCGGTCCATTTGGAACTCTCTGACTGTGCGGGCTTGAAAAATTGTAACCTTAAAAGAGTCTAGCTCTCGTGTTTCTAGCGAAAAAAAAAAAAAAAAAAAAAAAAAAAAAAAAAAAAAAAAAAAAAAAAAAAAAAAAANATTGTATTCAAAAAATAGAAAAGAAAAAAAAAAGAAAAAAAAAACAAATAAATAAACAACGCACAGAGGAGTAATTGCACGGGCCGCGCGAGCGTTGCGGTCCACGAGATTCTACCCCACACGCAGAGGAGGGAGGGAGAGAGGGAGCAGTGAAACGAGTCAGCGTCCGGTCGGGCGCATGCAACCTCGGCACGCGCCCACCCGTAATAAATGTTTCGCCGCCTCGAGACCACCTGCCCCAACCCCACTTGCTCTGTGTGTACGGCAAGCGCGAGGGTTGGGAAGTATAAGCAAACAAGGGGGGGTGGGGGTGAGTAAAGGGGAATCCCCGACTCCGAGGATTTACGTCGAAGGGCACGATGGGGGAGAGGGGCAGCGAATTATCGTCCCCCGTAACCGAGCGGGCGTTAACTCCTCGCCGTCCTTCCCCCGGCCCTAGCGGCGTTCCCGGATGAAACCCGCGTCGCTCCATCTACTGCTATTCGAGGCGGTAAAGTATGCGGAATGTCCTTTTGTCTCCTTTTGGTATATAAGCCGCGTCCCCTGTCCCTTTGGCGCGCGTCTCTGTTGTACGAGCCCCCCCCAACCCCGTGACTCCCTATTAGGGTCTTCTCGGAGTCCTTAAATTGTTTCAGTACATACACCACACTTCCATCCCTCCGTGTGCCGTGTATATACATAACGCGCTTTTATCATGCAGTCGGGGAACTTGGAGTATTAAAGTTGCTCGATTACAAAGTAAATTTACTCCATCAGAACGTCTCGTTATTGCGGGGCGTGTAGATTGATGGGGGATGATTGATCGTATACACGTTGTTTGAGTAATTTGTCTGACAGAGCCATTCAATGGTGGGGGGAGGGGGAAGGGAAAGAAAATCATGTGCCTCCACGCGTGCGTATAATTATCATGTATGCGTATGTAGGGTATACTCGCATTGTGTCGACACAATGGCCAGGTGTAGCAGGGAAGGGCCATGATAATATAGCAGCCTATGGTTCGGGGGTGATTTGCGCATTGTACGCGTCGAGCCAAGCATAGTTGGCAAGAGCCCTTCAACCGATTTAACGAGGTCATATTGCCAATAATTATACCAACCGCCACAATTACCCCTTGACGCTCGGACGTGGAAGCTCTTTCGGCAACTGCATCCCGCACATCCATCCTTAATGAAACATCCGACTGGTCTCTCTTTGTGCCTCCCCCGCGGCTCATTTTCGTAATGTCGCTTGGGACGACGATGGTTACGTATGCGCGCTTGGAGTGCATTTTCAGTGTTTCCGAGGAAGCGCAGCTGTTGATTCTTTGTTTTTGTTTTTTTTTTTTTTTTTCTCTCGCAAGCACCGACCATGCTGTTTTCAGTTTTAATTAATAAACTTTGTCAAACAAGGCGGATTCCGCAAAGTTTCGGATATACAGCTTTGAAATTAGTTGCGCCCTGCACACGTTACTATGAGGACCATTTTGATTACGTTAACGCTTATACAAGTACCCGCTTTTCGTTCATTTGATGGTGGAAGGACATGGCAATTAAAAATTACAAAGATTGTAAATGGAAAACCATGAATTGGGTGAGGATATTTTTGCATCTCGCTTGTTTGACGAAAAGTAGGCGCTCGATCTAAGCTCCTACTGGCCTAATTTACGCAAAGATAATTAAAATCAGTTGCAATATTTACTGCATGAAAAGTATCATCGAACCTTAAAAACAAATGTGAAAGAAAAAATGTAAAATTGACTCTAAAATGTCGGCAAAATAATGTGAAGACCATCATTATGCGAGTACACAAAATAACCTTGAGCAAAAGAACGAGCGACGCGATCGAGGCACGGAATAAATTATTAGTGTACGGAAGGAGAGACAACGGCGGAGAAGGAGTTTATTATCAAGCCAAGCTCCTAATTAGCGTTGTATTAAGCGCGACCTGTACTGTGAGCTTTTTGTTCTTCGGTCGATAATTCCATTAAATGACAAATTAGTGTTTTTTGCGTGATGTGCATGAAAGGCACGGTCCCAAGGGTTATTAAGCTTATCCCCCGCCGCTCAACATTCCCACCAAAACTTTCTTGAAAATGTAAAAAAGCTTCGGTACAAAAAACCTGTTGGTTTCAATAGTAAGAAATAATGCGGATAACACGTGAACGTGATTGGGGCGAGGGAGAAAAGGATGGAAAACGACTTGGCATTGGCTGGAGAATAAAAGAACCGCATCACCGTCGCGATGAGTGCAATGACGCGTGAGAATTTCATCGCAACTCGCTGCACGAAGGGTCATGGTTTTTTTTTATTCGACTCCACTCTGCGCACGAAGAATTTTAATTACTCGACTCGCGGATACCGGCCGATGAGTGAATCTGCACCATCATACTCGAACTCGAAGAATCATCATTAAAATCTAAAAAGTTTATACATTGGCCTTTTTTTGTAAAATTCAACCCATACGAACAAGGCGTTCTTCATCCACCGCGAAACATCTTTGGAAAGCGTAGACTCGTCTGAGTCGGTATACCACCGGCATCTAGTTCGTAACTCGAAAACTAATACGAAACGGCATAGTGGGTCGGGGGGTGGTAGTTTCCACTCGTGATATAAAATGGACAATGGAAAAAGTGCCGTACACACTCCGCGTGTTGGAAATTAATTTGTCGCGCCACTTAAAAGCTAACAACGAGTTGAGAGGTAAAATCGAGCTAGTCCTCGACTCTACAACGTATATGCGCGTGTTGTCCGTATACGAGTTTTCGCTTTGCCCCGCGACACGCGCGTTTCTTATGAATACTGGGTGCGCGTGTGTGTACAAATAGAAGTATGTAGTCGCGGACTCGGCAGGTGCTACGTGTATGGAGTGTAATACGGTAGGTGCGGAGCAAACGACAACAAATTAAGCCGAGCCCCTTGACGAATTCAATTGCCGACCTAACTTTGTTGCGCACCTGTATGTTGGCCGTGCGTGTGTGCGAAATTCGTCCAAATGATTTCAAAGTCCTTCGCCTGGCGCTATACACGTGCAAATTTGTCGCGCGGCGCGTCTCGAATTGCCCGAGGTGAATCACGTTTGCTCCCACCCGGAGGAGATTTGACGTGTTTTTTTTTTTCCATCTCAATTCTTTTACAAATAAAAAAAAAAACAAAGCTCNAAACGAAACAAAAACAAAAAAGAAGAATCAAGTCAGCCCCGTGCATATTTATACGACGAGCGTCTTATGCACGGCAAGCGGAAAGCTCGTAAAAACTTAAGGGAGATAAAAGTCGTCTGGAGTACAAGAAAAAAAAAAAAAAAAAAAAAAAAAAAAAAAAACAACCATGTTGCGGGTAATTTCAAAAAATTGTTCAATAAGTGCCTTTGGAATTTCCTAGATTGCTTTCGCAACTCGGGAAATGTGCGTATCGATCATTTTGTCGGAAGCTTTAACGCTGAGCGCGCGATACATCATCAGTTTCTAAGAGCCTTAAGAGATTAAAAAAAAAGGGAAAAAAAAAAACGTCCCCGGCTAGCGTGGAATTTTATATATTGCTCGCGCGGGAACGCGCTGCTCTTAAAATAATTTGACCTTACATTTTTCGCCTTTTTTTTTTTTTTTATAAATCATAATAACGTGAATGACCAGCGTAACGTGCCCATTGTAAAACTCTATTGGTTTTTGGCGTAGCCCGCAAAACTTGGGTATTAACGGTATCAACGTTTGATCGCACCAAATACACTCGCCCTCCTAAGTAATGGCAAAAGAATTTCCAGCCGTTTCGTGGTATATCAACGATGCACGAGTTAGATGGAAATTCATAGCCGAATGTAGACAGCGCCCTTCGAGTAATCCCAAAAAGGGGGTGTATATACTTGGCCACGCCCTTGGTTGAGCCTTACGTGTGTGTACTTATACGATTTGGCCGAAAAGGGATGATGGACGACGATTACCTACCCCCATCGTGTAATACTTGCGGTTTTTTTTTTGTTTTTTATTTCTTTTTTTTGTTTTTTTTCGAGCGTCGGCCAAAGGCGAAGGAAAGGAGGGAGCGAGACGCGTAAAAAGGGTCATCCGCAGCGACAGGTTTACGGCAGAAGAGCCTTACGAGCTCTTTCCCTCGTGTTTTCTCGACCCAATTTTTTTTCCTCCCCTTTTTTTTACTCAAATATGATTTTACGGCGCTCGGGAATTCGATACAAGCCGTGTGCTACACGACAACGCGGCGAAAGTAGTGCGCGTAAGAAAAAAAAAAAAAAAAAAAAAAAAAAAACCGATTTAACGAGGTCATATTGCCAATAATTATACCAACCGCCACAATTACCCCTTGACGCTCGGACGTGGAAGCTCATTTTTTTTTTTTTTTTTTTTTCAACGAGCCAATATGTTTTAGCAGTGTGCCCATAAATCATACATTTTGTGGGATAATGTTTGCATAATCGCATGATAAAACGATAATATTAATTACACGTAATAAAACGTTGGCAATAAATTTAGTGAGCGTTGTCGNAAAAAAAAAAAAAAAAAAAAACATGTTCAAGAGCATCAGTGTAAATATAATTATGGGCACGTGGGTGGTACCACAGATATTCAAGTTTAATTTCTCCCGACACCGTGGCTTAATGCAAATCAAGTGTAAACTTCATCTGAACGAGGGACACAACTGCACGTATTTCTCGAATGTCCGGAAAATTGAGGAGGTCAGAAAAATAGTTTTAACACAGAGAGGATCCTCCTTCTGCCGAGACTTTTTTATTAATCGAGAACCTGCACCCAAAAGGGGGTTTCGTTACTCTGGCGTGGCAATACTCGTCGAAGCGCCGGCCAACAGTAATAACTTGTAGGGCTTCGGGATGGACAAAAGGAGGAAAGCAAAAATGAGATGAAACGAGACGAAACAAAAGTGCCGAAATAGATTTTGCAAGTAAAAGAGTTACAATGATCAAGTCGAGATAACTAGTCCTTTGAATCACAGGTGCGCATTTAGTCAAAGCATGGAGAGAGAGAGAGAGGGAGGGAGGGAGAGGGAAGGGATGAAAAAGAGAGGAGGTCGGATAAACAGGTGGAAGACTCGATCGGCCGAATGAGCGCGGGAGCTGCTGTGCAGGAGCAACCCCCTGTTACTCCCCGCTCGACGGTGACAATATAAAACGCGGTGTACGGGAAAGAGCTTGCAAGTGATTGCTCTTTCCGGTCGAGGCATCAAACTCCGGAGCCGTGTTAACCACCTTTTTCTTTTTTTTTTTTTTTTTTTTTTTTTCCTCCTGTTCAATATAATTGCCGTGATTTGCAACGACGAGGGAGCTTTTTTACGCGTACCAGCGAAGTGTGTCCATACTCCCGTCGACTGAGTAAGAGAAGCTCCAATATTGTTTATATACGTATGTATGTTTTCCTTTGCCGTACAATATATCCAACGGTTGGATTGTACGTATACAAACGAATCGTGATCTCAAAGTAATTACGCGCATATCGTGTAAAACAGCCGATTTTATTGGAAACGGTATACGGAGTATATGGTTTGCGATCGCTCGTTTTCCCTCGATTTTTTCGCGTGTATACTTGCGCGGGTGCCCGCACGCGATAAAACACTAAAGCCCCGGTTACTTTGTTGGGGGCCACGAGCAAAATATATGAAAAGAAGAGAAAAAAAAGGGGGGTGGGCAGGGGAGGGAAACCGGCGTGGAAAATTTTATAAACGTCACGGCTCGAAAAAGCGCGTCAATCACAGGTACCGGTGAGGAGGCAGAGTATCTATACACGCTAGTTGACAAGTGCGTTGTTGTATACGCATTGCGGCCGAAATATACACGCGTATAGCAGCAGTGTCGACGCGAGGCGAGAAAAAAAAAATTGGCCGCTTAGTCCCTCTGTCGTGGTGCCCTCCTTATATGTGTATTACAGTTGCCTTCACCCGTAGTATAGGTATAAAAAAGCTGGCTGTCGGGAATTTCAGCTGCTGCAACGCTGACTGATATGCGCACTCGGATGATTTATGGGGGACGTACAGGAAGGGAATTTTGGGCGGTTTTTTCTTTCTTTTTTTTTTTTTTTGTTTGCCTTTGGTTAGATTGGGGAATTTCCAGTCATTTGGCTGAGAAGAAATACGTTTATTTTTTGTTGCTCCGCCGCTCCGAGCTTCGATGAGGGCAATGGGGGTGACGTACTCTGTATTTTAAAAATGTCATCGGAATTCGAAAACTTGAGAATAACCGGGTAATAGTCCTCGCACCGAAGCCGGCATGATCGAAGTGATGAAAAGCCAGGGACGTGCGTAGTTCAAAATTGAAATGCACCGAAGAAAATTCTCAAGTAAAGTTTACACTCGCTGTACCGTGAGCTCGAAAAATCTCATTTTAGCGCTGTCGTGGAGCTTTTCTGTTTAATATTTTAATGGCAGGCAAAAGGAAACGAAACAAAAACAAAAAAGAAGAATCAAGTCAGCCCCGTGCATATTTATACGACGAGCGTCTTATGCACGGCAAGCGGAAAGCTCGTAAAAACTTAAGGGAGATAAAAGTCGTCTGGAGTACAAGAAAAAAAAAAAAAAAAAAAAAACAGTGTAGTCGAGCATGCAGAAAAATAAAGGTGCTCGCTCGTATACAGATACTTAGGTGTACGTGCAGTCACGGTGGAATTTCATGCCCAAAAGTAGTACACAAAAACTGGTAAAAAAAAAGGTGGGCAACGTTAAAGGGTGAAGACTCTTAAGACGGGCAATATTTAAAGACGACTTAGGAGAAGATTCGGCGCGCAGAGTCATGGCGATGGCCACTCGCGTAGCTGATTTGGGGCTTAAACCCTCGACTCTCCTCTACAGGTATATGCATATGGACTTTAGTAAAGCGCTTCTTTCCCCCCCCCCCTTTTTTTGTAGTGCAAAATCTCGACCGTGTATAATTACATACATTGATGATGGCCATGAAAAGTTGCCCAGATAATTTTGTAGACGACCAAAGCCGTAGTGGGAGAAAGAAGGTGGGGGTGCGTTACATGGCCTTTGATTTTGATGTTGTTGCAGGGGTATCGACACTCATCTATATAATGGACTTAAGCGGCATCGAATATTGGAACGCAAACAGAAAATTTGGGACGAGAAATGTTGCCAAACATAGAAACTCTAATGGTACTTGATGTACAATACAGCTCGCAAAACTCCAGTAGGTACCTAATTGTCAATGTAACAAAGTGACCATTAAACCGGCGCGCCACAATAATTTTCCTAATTACAATTAAAAGGGCACCCTCTCCGTGCATTGTATTGGTCTCTTAAAACACTTTGGTCGCTCCGCATGATTTAACTTTGTACACGAGTACGCGCGCACAGAGTCTTTTTCGCGGGAAAGAAGAAAAAAAAAAAAAAAAAAAAAAGAACCCTCGTCGAAATTAACAACAGCTCGGTTGATTTAAGAGCAGCAAACGTAAAAGGCACATCATCGTAAAGAGGGCCAAGCCCGCAGAGGGAGAGAGCGAACAAAAAAAAAGGGGTGGAAAGTTTGTGCGGGGGAGGAGGGGGTGGGCAAAAGCGACCGAAACATCAAACGAAATTACACACCTACAGACTCTGTACCCGTGCACAGCATCCACTCTTGTATTGTTCTGGGTGCTATGGGAGAGCTAAGGCCACCTGAAATAAGAGCAAATACAGATATATATATAGGTACCAGGGAGGGACAAGACAAAAGAAGGAAAACTCCCGAGAGCTTGGTAAAATCTTTGTTTGCGCCGAAAGAAGGGAGGGGGGGGGGCTCTTACAGATGAGCGTGCGAAGACGAGAGAGAAAGAGAGACACCAGTCCGTTTAATTAGCGGATAAATTAAATGCCCGCCGGTGGAACTGGATGGGAGTCCCCGACAATGCCGGCCGGCCGGCTGCGCAATTAGGGGGTATTATAAATTAATTATAACGGCGGTACGACCACGCGGCGGCGCCAACCTAGTTTCACTGGGAGGGGATTCAATCTCGGAATGAGCGGAATGGCCTGACAGTGGTGCATGGCAGCGAAGCGCATGCCAAACAACAACTTGGCCCTGCGACCAACCAAGTAACCCTCGCTACTGCCACTGTTACATGTGTATAATTATTACACTAATGAAAGAAAATAAATAATAAAAAATAAATAAATAAAAATAAACAGTTTTGTCGTGGGTGTCGAGAGAAGAGTGTTTTCGATGACGAAGCAATGAACATTTGTCTCGTTTTTTTCTCATTTTCTTGCTTCACCGGGGGGATAAACTGATTGCGATTGTTCCAACAGTACTCGAGGAAGAAATAAAAAATCAAACGGGGTTGTTGAGTATACATCCAAAAGCTAATGAATCGAAATCACAGTCAATCAAACAGGGAATTTAATCACCAACTCGGATGAATCGTAACAAAAATCACTCGAGTATCGCATGTGCCGATCTAAATCGACAACTTAATCAAAATTCATCCACACTCGAAGGATTATTCGTTTCAATATATATTATCGATTGTAGTCAATCATCCAGAGCCCGAACGGCGCGCGAACCATCGAAACATTGATTAAAAATCCGCACTTGTGTACGGCTTGAAAAAAAATTAAAAAAAAAAAAGAATACATGAAAAATTTTCAGCGATCGATTAATCAATTCAATCAATTTATACCGTAAAAAGGAGTTGATTCCACGAGTTCGGGTGTACGGATTCGCCTCGTTTAAGCAGCCCACAGAAACGACCCTATGGTGGTATACATATACGTGATGTTGTGTGTATATTCGCACCTGTTGATAGAGGACACCGACACGGCATGTTGTTACGACTATACAATATATACACCCAGATAGCCCCGATGGTTTGCGAATGTGCGGGTGTGCACGCGCAGAGGAGAATCAACACTCAAGATCGCCAAAGCGAGCCAAAGGGGGAGGCACACAACAACCCACCGTATATAGATATGACCCGTTTGTCGCGGTCTAACTGTATAGGTGTAACAATCGACCGCCAAATATGCAGGTGATACGTATACACCGGTGATACCGGTGATAAAGGACCATCAGGCAAGTTCCAAGCTCGAGTAATGATATACATGTAATACCGTAAAATGTGGGCACAAATCGTGGGTCCGATGCTCAACATGGACCAAAGTTATTAAACACTTTTGTGGTGTTAAATACGTGGGTGTACCCTCACATGGATTTGAATTTTGTTGTTTGATGTACGTTAGGGGACGCTAGCGATATCGAGCGATGGATCGATCGACACTCACTTCAAGAACGAAAGAAGAGAGACTTGTATAAATAGCCCCATACACTCGTTACTGTGGATGTCACTTGTGGGCGATGTATAGAGGGGGACCGATGATTTGTTCCCGATGGATCATATACCTGCATGGGGGGGGGAGAGCGGCCGAGAATTTAATCGTATCCTGCACGTGCGCGCTCACGCGGGGCTGTAAATTTCGCGAGCGCGGCGTTAATAACCAGCAGCAGTATCCACCTGTCGAAGGACTCTTGTCGTCGAGCTGTTGTGGTGTCGTGCCACGTACCTGTACATATATACATGTGTGGGGAGATGGAACCGATATTATGTCGTGCACGATACACGGTCCCCGAGCGTCGAAGCTTGACCAAAGGATTTATGTGTATGTGTATATACGTACGACTACCGTTGCTTGTTACTCGCGTGTTACAGGAGTACTTTTGCCTAATACGCTGTACGTTCTATACATAATCAACCGGACGAGCTTGAAATTGCCGATTAATTTCAAGATGGGGATCAAACATTTTTGATGGCTGGATTTTCATTAATAATGACTGTTGCACTGTTCAAAACTGTCCATACTTGGACGATGTTTCTCAATAACAGCCACTCCGTCCGGGATGTAGGTCTTTAGAAGGGAAAAAAAGGAGTCATCCCTTGCTCAGTCCTTTATCCGATTTTACGCTTTGGGTACTCATATTCATCGTTACGCAAACGATCCTTGTAAACGCCTTTTGTCCAACCGTATGACAATATCGAGTTTCCACTTGTTTTTTGAGCAATCATATATACCTCCACCGCTCGAATTCCTGTGGAAAATAAATATTCTTGAGTTTTTTTTTTTCTCCTCCTATTGACCTTCCAAACCGCAACAACTCGACTGGTTTCTATTTATCTGTGGATTTGTATCCTTTGATCTTTGCAAAACTGCGGCACCCGATGGACATACCTACACGTGAGATCCGATTGCGTATACGAACCTGATAGGCATATAATTATAGGTCTATATATCTTACAAATTGCGCGCTGTTACCCGGGGATCGTTAGCAATAAGCGCGGAGAGTCGAGGCAAAGTCCACTCGGGTATATTAAGCGCTTTGCGGGAGTAAAATTAATCCATTCCCTTGTAGCATCAACGGCGGTGCAACGAATCCGCGCGTTGCGTCTCAATTGGCGCGTTTATGTGCGCGACGAAGCTCGCGCTGTTGTGACATACAATTGTACTGTATGCTTACGCGTTTGAAACTCGAACTGCGAGGCATATATGTGCGTTACGGTGGCATATAGGTGTACAAGTACTCATACTTGGTACGTTTTGTGTACCATACGAGGGGTTTGTTGAAAATTCCTCGCATCGGAGCAGATTCGCGGACTTGTTTCCAGCGGAGGCTTCGACTGCTGCAGAAAGAGCGAAGTTTGCGGTCAATTACAACGCGTGGCCATTGTCAAAAACAGAGTGCGAAAGAAGAAAGAAAAGAATTTGGGCCCAGTTTTGTGACGAAACACATGAACCTTGGTCTATTCTCGCATATATACGTGCCTTCGATAAGAACACCAAGTCCAGCCTTTCTCGATTAAAAATTCTCAAAAACGACAAATGAATGTTCATCCTCCTTTTTTTATGATTGACCGCGCGGCTTCGCTTCCGTAGCGTACCATTTTAATGTGACACCGATACATCGTGTATACACGTAAGAGCGTAATATACGTAAACAGAGTATAATATAAAAAGTTTCATCACCATCAGACTTTTATTGGAGTCTTGAGGTATACTTTCACGACCCCAGAAACTTGGGTGGCGTGGATCCATCATCAATCATTCTCTCGCGAGCGTATATATGCCCCGCCAAATGGTTCGGAGGAGCAAGGAGCCAAGGAATCACGTGGAATCTCTTTTGGGCGCGTTGTTTCGTGCTCAATGTACGTGTTATCGATAAGAAAAGAAAAAAAAATTTAGATGGCCAAAGAGGAGGGGCAAAAAAAAGACTCTTGAGTATGACTGATTGACCAATATATTTATCGTTTTTTGTCAAAGGGAAATCCACAACACTTATTAGATTGACCAATAACTCTGTTGGCGTGTAAAGGAATTTTTAATGGAACAAAATTCGTAGAACCAGCATGAAAAATATTCAACAACGAAAATAAAGGCTAAGGATTTTCGATTGTTCATTAATTTTTTTTACCGAATTCGACCAGGTTACGGGAAATTTTTAAAAACGCATCAAGAAACTTGAAAGATCAAAATTAAAATAAGAAAACATGTAATATTAAGCGAATGAAAAATTTTTGCCAACACAACAATAAAAGGCTTGTATTTATCGCACGAAAAAGAATTATAGTAATTTAAGTTATGGTCCTGCGATAAAGGCTGTTTTAGTAAAAGAAACGTATACACCTTTATATTTATACGTCAGGTGGTGGAATGATAAAAAAAAAAGGTTTTTCTCTACTAAGCACGCGAGTAAGCACGTATTGCGCACTTGTTTTATTTGTTTTCATTATTTTCTACTTACTTCAATCATCCTCTTATCTTCCTTTTATCTACCATTAATATTAGATGCGCGTAAAAAAAAAAAACATATTTCCAAACGTGAATGTAGCTAATGAGCAGCGGAGCTGATTTCAGCTTTGAAAGCTTTCAAGCCACTGAAAAATTAAATAAGACTAATAACGGAACATTTAAAAAATCCCATCTTAATTTAAATTTATTAAAAAATATTTATATAATATATTCTCAACGGTTATGAACATACTTTTATACCGTAGGTATAGCTTGAAAATTACTACAAAAAAATATAAACGAATTATTTAATAAATCATAACGTTACCGATAAAAATAATTTAAATTACTTATTAGCGATTTATCAAAATCACAAGTCAATTTTCTGAAGTTTATTAAATTTAGAGTATCAAATGTTAATGCGATATCATTACATTTAACACTTTTAATACAATACAAGGACTACAGATCTACTTTTACAATGGAGTAGACGCGGCTTTTTTTTCAACAAATGTAATTGATATTTTTTTTTTTTCTTTTTATTACCGATCATTGATGTCCACAACAGGGCAAAATGAGACAAAAAGAATAAAACGATATGCCCGCTTGTGCATTGATGTTATTATTTCACAATAATATTTATCATATAAGTAATCATAGTAATAATTATAATATTAATAATAATGGTGTTTCTACAGTGTCGTTGATGAGACGTTCGGGTTCACAATGTAGTGTATGAGAGTATGTAACATGTATTTGTATACAAATTTTTTTCTTTCAAGGCGAGAAACAGAACGGGCGGCATCGCGCAAAATCGTTCTTCATCGACGCTTTATACAAATTATCCATATATTATACAACTCCCATAGATTCGCACTTTGGCGCGAGGCCGCTCTTTAACTTCTGTTTCGTCACCCCTTTGTATGGTGACCCTTTTTTTCCACATCTGCAGCAGTTATAGATTATCGAAAAAAGCATACAAAAGAACAATAGTAGACGCCGATGATAATAATATTAATAATAATAATAATGTGTGTGTATGTGTGTTTTATGCAAGTGTTTGTGTGCGTTTTTGTTCAAGACAAGAGTACACATTGTAGTGTCAATCGCATTTTTCTCGCCAACTTTTTCGCCCTCGCTTCGTCCTTACAAATAAAGAAAATTTACAATCACATCAATTAGACTGCTCGTACTCGTATTACATGAGTATACGCACTCACACTATGTCTTGGGTTTTGAACAACGATTGTTCAACAACCTATCATCTCGTGGTTAAAAATTTTTGCCACTTATGGAATTTTACACAGGCTATCGACGCCACTGTCGAAAAGCCTCCCCTCAAAGCTTTAAATAATCATCATTTTTGTTTTTTTTTGCACGGATATTTGGCGTTGCTCGGAACCCAAATTTGCATACTTGTTCACGTGGAACTGTTTTAGCGCAGAAAGGATGAAAATAAGTACACGGTAAGCGTATGCATACGTATAAAAGTATAACGATCGAGGAATAAAGCGCTGTTACTCCTTAAAGGCAACACTTGTCATGTATTTTTTTCATCCCCTCGATGCTACATTGTTTAGTGGAACGAGCCTACAATAACATTCAAACTCATGGCTCGTTATCAGAGCGATGCGACGGAGAGAAGGGATAAGAGACACGCCGTGCTACAAGTGTCCGCGTGCAACTTTCGTTGTTTTTTTTCATTCCATCGAGTTCTTGAATTTTTTGTCTCGTTGTCTCCATCTGACTCTTGTTTACTTTACATTGCTCATCATATCGATAAAAACACTTTTTATCTTTTGCACGTGACGATGTTGCGTAGAAATGAGTTTCGATTCGTAAGTATTATTTGTTCATTCACAAACAACCGCCAACAACTTATCGTGGAAAGAAAAAAAAAAAATTGTTTTCTACCATCTTTTTCTTTAGTCATCTGGCTTGCACTATGTAGTTTTTTTTTTTTTTTTTTTTTTTTCAGTCTTCGCATCGTTACGATTACGCGTACACACAGACGCGGGTACAAAGAATCGAAGAAAAATACAGAAACGTTTTGTAATAAATATTTCAATTTGAGGTCTTTGTCAAGGTGTGTAACTGCTCTCTACTTTTTTTTTCGAGGACGGTTGCGACAAGAGTGGCCACTTATTTTTGGCAAACTTTTTCCTTATTTGTGCTATCGTAGTTTTAGAAATATGAATTGTCGGCGCTCAGTAAGAAAATGTTCTTGAGAAATGTTTTTGTTTGTTTTATTTTTTAAGAAATAGTTTTAACTGATGAATGAAGAAAAAAAAGTATTTAATCCACAATTCATTTACGTATACCTACATTCATTCAAGTATACTATAACACTTAAATTTCCTCATCTTCTTGACATTCGTAAAACTGGAGGAAATTCTTTGAAAGTACGCAATTCTGATACAAAACGCGCTTAGTTTTATTTACTAGAATAAATATGTGATACGTTACCATAATTACATTTTACACATATTTTTTAGACTAAAACGAATATAACATACGTCGTTTATATTCTTACGAAAAAAAACCAGTTTTGTTGGAGCTATGATATTTTTCATAAAAACATTTGTTTGTAATAAGTACTAATCAGCAAAAATGTATGCATAAACTTCCTTCTCTGATTATTTTAAATATTTAAAAAATTCAAAGCAGAATCCTGCTCGAAAGTTATTTAGAGTCCACCCTTGTCATTAGTCCGTAACTTTTTTTTTTTTTTTTTTTTTTAATCAATTTTTTTTTACTTTTATAAGACATTATACTTGAACGTACAATGTACTGACAAATTTTTCGTACAAAAAATAATGATTGTATTGAGTCAGAGATAGTTACTAAAAATTTATGAGATTCGATATGCTTTGCCCTTTGCAAATGATTTTTTTCATCACATTCATACTGTGCGTAAAAAGGACGATCCAATCATTCTTTTTTTTTACACCTGATTTTTACATTGTAATTATTATTTTCAAGTACAAAAAGCTAAAATTTCGACATTTACACAAAAAAAAAAAAAAAAAAAAAAAAAGATTCTACAAAATAATAAATAAGCAAAATTCATAAAATTAAATGAGACATTAACTTTTATTTTCGATTTTTACGAGTTGGATAATAAAATATTATGGATTCAACAATACAGTAATCTTATAATTTATATTTCCAAGATATCGTGATTTATTACAATAGAAAAATGTGTATTAAAGGTAAAATTACTTAATGCACAAAAAATCTATAAAACCTTTTTTCACGATCCGGCATGCTTGGTTTATTAGATAAATGATGCAAGATGGCTCTATCCACATACATAAACTCTTACTGACTACATCTATATTGACATTGGAATTCGTTTTTTAATTTTTACGGTAATTATTCACAGTAACAAGCCAATTTTTATTTAAAAAAAATTTTTTTTCAAATTTTTCAATTGTAACAGACCGAAAAAGTGCAAATGAGGAGATTAGAAGTTGGACTTTTTATCTACAAACTAGGTATGGTTAGGGCTATGTATAAATATAATATTGCACTATGCTGTACATTAGACGTTAATGTTTTTTTTTTAATCACGTCGATGCAAAATTGTGGTGATCAAATGAATCGCGTAATACTAAAATTGTGCTGTTTTGAAAGAAATAACATCATCTGTTTAAAAAACAGATAATAACTGTACAACAAGGTTCACGTAGTCATGAACAATATAAAAGAATTTTTTTAAAAATCAATTTTTATAACTTCATTTTTAATAACCATTAAAACGGGTGAATTGTCCGAAAAGCATTTAATCTTGCAAAGAAAGTATTGATGTACGAATTTTCGTGTGATGAAAAAAAATTCAAAATTTTTTTTTTCAACTCTTAATTTAAAATAAAAATTTTAGCAATTTTGAAAATACCTTAAAGAGTTTACTTTGTGATATTTTGTCAAATATACATTTGCAACAACAAAAAGCAATAACATCTATCCATGTCAAAAGTTGTATCAGAAGAATACATGTGTAAAGATATAATTGAAATTGAATCATTAATTTTGATACATCACGGTAATATTTAAATTTGCGAAAATAAGAGACATGATGTAACGGTGTATTGAAAGTAATTTAATAAAATTATTTGCCTTTTAGCTACAAAAATGTTTTAATACGGCATCAAGGTTTTGGTTTATATAGTAGTTACATGCTAAAATTTTGAAATAAAATAAAGATAAAAATATTCAATTAAAATAAAAAATTGTATATTTTTGTGAAAAAGGAAGCACATTAGCATACATATATATAATGTTTTGTTTTTTCATACTTTTTACATGTTCATTAAATCAATTGAATGTTCAAATACTACTTTCACTATTAATGAATAACGACAGGGCACATTAGAATAGAACTAAAAAACAAATAATAAAGTTTTAATTAACGTAAAACTTTTAACCTAACGGAGACCTCTAGCACGAACTCTACTTAGCCGCTGTACTATTATTTATCTCAGGAAAACTGAGTAAACATGAATGAACAAAATCCAATACATCACTTGTTTTGCGCGAAAACTCTTTCATAATCAAGGAATTTTACATACAAATCTTATGTTTTAAGTTACCTAATTAATGTTGTGTTTGTGTGTATCAAATTATTTATCGTAACTATTACTTACTCGGCACATTACCGAATGAAAGTCTTATATGTAAGCACGCGTTAATATTGTCGATCCCTTGCACTCTCATTTATCTAACCATCTTCTTTAGGAGGAGTGAACCATCCTGCAAAAAATTTTTTATTCTTTCTCATTCACTGACAAAACAAATAACAAACAATAGTACATAAATTGATACTTTTTTTCATCAGAATTATGGACAAACTCAATGGGGAATGATTTTTGGTAAATAATGAAAGAAAACAATAAAAACACAAAAAAACCCACACAATACTATCTATACAAGGTATTTAAAGAATTTTTGGAAGTAAAACAAAATGCAAGTTCATTAATAACATTAGAGTAGTACAAAATCAGTGGATGAAATGGCAACGATAAGATTAAAAAAAAAAAAAAATCAAACTTACCATTCTTTTCATGAATCTGAACAAGCGACTTGAATGATTGTTGCGCTCTAGCAAGACTGTATTGCCCTTGTCCAGTGCAGACTTTGCTACTACCACCAGTTGGTTGAAATTGTATACGGGCCTTTCCCTTGACCAAAGTCGCAGAAATCTGCATTATCACTGCTTCTACCGTATAGGCCGAACTCCAACCCTGCTTAGTTAATAATTCCATACATATGGCTCCACCAATTAACACGTAACCACCAGATATCATGGGATAAACTACTCGCACAAAAGGTGGCTCAAACGGGTATGTTTCCTGCAAAGATAAAATAAATTTTTGTATAGTTTTGCAAAAGCAGGTCATAAATTGTTCAATACAATTTGTTACTCTTACTTTGAACAACATGTTCAAAAGTATACTGTCTTTGCCTTCTTTTTCTTTTAAAAGTACTAAATCGTTGTGTAGAGGAGAATCAGGATCCACACATTTTAGCCTAACGTTCCATTCATACAGACTATCATTAACCAGTTCTATGCTGTATATTCCTGAAAATAGAGTAACATCATTAGTTCGTTAAATAGAAGTTGTAAAATGAAAATTTATTTTTAAAAAAAGCTTGATTTGAAATTTTTACCTTTTTTAAAGCTATCACTCCTATATATGTCACGAAGTTCTTTCATAAGTCTATCAGTAGCCTGTACACTTCCAGAGACTGAACCTTTCAAATAATCTTGTCTTTGATTTTGTCTCAACCTTTCTAATGTGGCAAGATGTTCTAAAGCCATTTCATCACTCTACAATTAAATTAGTTTCATTATTTTTTAAATTTTATTTACCTTTGAAATAAAAGCATCACGAAATAATAATTGTACCTTATTTTTAGCGCTTGCATCACCTTCATCCATTTCTAGATGAAGATCTTCTTCAGCTTCACTTTCATCATCTTCATCAAGATCATCAGCATCATCTGATTCCATTCTCTGAGCAACAGCATTAGCCGAAGCATTTAATCGTACTGGATCAAAGGCTGTTCTAAGGCGGTCCACATCTGGTGGTTCAGGTAAGGAATGCAGGCGACATAGTTCTTTCAAAAGAATTCCTACTTGATTTATTACGTGGTTATCTAGACCAGTAGTATTACTTAATATTTGAACTGCGTTTGTAACACTTGTTTCTTCTGACTCTGCAAACCATACTGGTGGTGTTGAAGGATAAGTTTCCTAAAATCAAAAAGTAGGTGTTTTTCTAAGATTACCTAAAGAATTGATTGAATCCTATCATCTAATCTTTAGTATATGTTGATCTAATTTAGTATAGGTAGATAGATTGTGACTAGCAAAGCATTGTTTTAAAAACCACACATGTGTACAATGTTACATTATGTATCCAAAATTTTGTTGCAGTCAATACTAATATCTCGTGAATAATTAGAATTTATGATACGTTAATGTGTGTGCCTCTATATATGTATAAATATTAAGTACAACAGCATACATTTAAAGAAAAAAACTAATTCAGTGAATTACAATTACTGGACTATCAACTAAATTTGAGTAATTGAAAACGAGAGCTAATCATTATTTTCATGAGCTTTAATTTGTTTCAATTGTTGCATTAACTCAACAAATATCAATTTTTATTTCTGCATACTGGAAACTATTTAATTAATGAAATGGACTAATGAAAAAATTCCATTTGGCCAACTTTTTAGGTGCTCAAGAAGAAGAATCAACGTGTTGGTTTTGTTGACTGGTACCTACGATTATATTACATATTATTTGAACAAAATTTCAAACATTCTGAATGACATAATGGAATGATTCTTTAATGGATTTTTTAGAAAGATGATTTATGGCTAATTGAGCATATAATATTTGTTAATACTTTGATAAACGCAATTTTTATTTTTAAAAAAGGGGGGGGGGCGTAAAAAAATGTTTATCAGCGCATGCACTTATTGCACTGAATGTAAATAAACGAACATATATTTGCTGACATCCCAAAAATTGAGTAATACAAAAATCAATGAACAAATTAATTACACTACATCCCCCAAAGACGTAGTTTTTCTAGACCCATGAACTCCTTCTCCCCAGCTCTAAAATTTAATATTATTATATCAGGATTCACCTCGAGCCTCTACCCAACTAAGGGCCTTACCCTCTAATCTCGGTATGCATCGACCTCTGCTGCCACCCCCCCCCCCGCAGACGTATACACATTCGCACAGAGGGAGGATATCCACCCCTACATTTGCTCTACTCTCCACAGCTTTTCGTATACTTGCCACCCCCATCGATTTTGAACTCCGTGAAAATCTACATCATGCAAGTATGTTCTCGCAACTTCCGCGACATCGAACCTAACACTCATCTATTTGTTAGCACACCCTCTGTTATTCTGCATTTTCTAATATAAGATAAACGAGGATCTACAGTAGCACGCAACTCTTTGTCTGGCGAAACGAAAGAGAGGAAGAAAATGACACCATCCTGAGCCAAACATCCGGACAAGACGAAGCAACGGCGACGAGAACAAGTTAAACCAATCCGGAACTATAAAACTAGAATGTAGGAAGAGATAAAAGAGGGCTGGCTGCAGGATCATGTGTATTGTGACCACATGTTTGGTCACCAGAAGATTCCTGCTGCAAGCCATCAGCAACCAGGAGAAAAAAAGAGTGGCAGCGAATAATCGACGGTCCTCTTTCGCCGGTTTCGTTGAACAAAGGCCCACATAGCATGCATGGCTTTCAGTTTTTCTTTCTCTTTCTCTCTCTCTCTCTTTCTGTCCTTTGCTCTGCGCCCCCGCGCCCTCACTTCACTCTCCCACGCTACCACACGGGGCCGCTTAGCGAAAGCCGATGCTATGACTCTCGGCTTCTTCTCCTCTTCCTCTCTTCGGCCTGCAAAAGTGTCATCTACGAGGCTTCTTCTTTTCATTCTTCTCGCGGACTATCCATATGATAAACATAAACAAATGTGCACGAATAAACGCATGAGTACTCCGCTTTGCATGTGCATACCAAGTTTCCTGAAGCTCTGTTGTACTTGTGAATATTATATTAATTATATACACAAAAAGGTACCTCGACTACATGAACACGATTACCTATAAATTCACGAATGGGTTATGTACATGTATGTGTATTATGTGATTGTACATACCTACAGAAAGAATGTGGCAAACAAATAAAATTTATAATTAATTGCACAGGTTATTACTCACTGTTATATTGGCATGTATTTCGTATTTCTTGCCATTCTTGCCGACGAACCTGCAGCTGAGCTCGTCGACGCTCGCCGACATTATCTGGAAGCGCTCATGGCTCTTGGGAAAGACGGATTCGAGGGTTTTGATTTCTTGCTTGAGGGTGTTCAGGCAAGCCATTTCCTTTCCCACTCACGGCTCACGGTGCGACACTCTCTTACACAGAATCGTGCGCGCACACACACGCGCGCGCGCGCACAAACACATACAAACACTGACCACCCTGTCTAACTCTTTTGCTCCAGTCGACGACGACGATGAAAGTTGTGGTCGGACGCAGATGTAGTCGTTTGTCTACGCCTCTACCCTGATGCTGATACTATTTACGGATACATTGCCACGAGCGCTCCACGCAGCTCAGCTGCTGACCCTCCCTTCGGAGTCCTTTTCTTCTTTTCTTTAGGGTGCAGCCTAGCAGTATTGTGCGAGGTTAAGTATTAGGTATGCCTTCTCCTCATCAACCAAGCACTTCCGGGGCTGTGCAGGAGTGTTCTGCCGGTCTACGGCGAACAAGAGAAGGTAGAGACTAGAGAGGCTGCACGTATGAAGAGAGAGAGAAAGAAAAGCTATAGAGTGTTGGAGACTGCACCACCACCACCACTGTACTCTTCGCCGACGAGACGAGTTTTAACGACTTTACGACTCTCTTGAGACTATAACTATACCCACTATATTTCTGGTGAGCAGACTGCAGACTTGCAGAGTGTGCACTTTGTATACAAAAGTGCATAATATATTATGAACAATGTAAAATTATGTGTCCACAACATTTAAAGCGCACTACACTGAGGATCAAGTTGCAGGACTACCTATATATCTCTTTTAAGTTTTGACGAGTATAAATGCACTGAAACTACCGAATGGTACTGAAAAAACTACAGTACTCCATATGGGGTTACCTCACTGCTGGACCTACCGTATACCTATTGGTCAAGTATAGGTATATATTATATTCAAGCTGCACTGAGCACGGCAGTAACACTTTGCAGTTAACACCTTGCTATTGAGTTGCGAGAGTTGTGAATTGGCGAATTGCGGAATTGCAGTCAATCCGCGGTCCAGACATCCAGTCAACAATACTAAGGTGCCTGTTATATATCGGTACAGCAAAGTCCTTACAATCAGTATGCCGGCCGGACGACTGTCATGCAAATAAACATTTTTCGTACTGATATCGTGTAGATGCAGGGCAATCGATAACATATCTCCATCGCTAAGGTGTCTTTCAGTTATCAGCTGCCAAAAACGGTATTAGTGGTCGAAAGGACATCAATTCCATGGAAATTAGATATATAATTCTCGTCCATGTACGATATCAGTAAAAAAAAATATTTTTCGGGATAGACAGAGTAGAATGAGACACAGCATGCATAGCCCACCTTATGTATTTATTACACCATATGACAGCATGAACCGTGTCTGTCTGTCATCCACGTACGATGCTGTGTCTCTTTCTACTCGTATACTTCAGTCTTCAGTATACATACATAAAAATGAGTAGTCTATATTTTTTACGTCTATGGCGACCGTCAGTAAAGCGCGCATGATATTTTTTTAGGCCGCGTCCACATAGCCGCGTCCGACACTCCGATCTCCGATCGCGTCTGACACATGACGTTTTTTTGGTCATCGGTCGATCGGTCAGTCCGATGCCCGTAGCGTGTGTATCTGTGGCCGTACCATACTTATAACTTTTTTTCACTTCGGGGGCCAGTGTTATAACATAGGCCAATGTACAGAAAAATAGTTACATGGTACGGTCCCCGTAAACGTATTGAATATAAACTTAGGAATACTTTCTTGAGGAATTAAGCCGACCGACCATAAAATATTATATAATTAAACATAAAAACATTTATACATCCGTGATCCGACAAGCTCATAAAGTCAAAGTTGCAGCAATTTTCTAACTATAAGAGGGTGGGAAAAAATAACCATTTTCGTCACTTATCTAACCCTTACCTTATCTATACTGTTAGATGGTTGTTCATACATAAGATAAGCGTTAGATAAAAATACACCTTATCTATAATCTTATGTGAGTATTTATAGATAAGATACGTACGCGTTTGATAAGCGACGAAAATTGCTATTTTCCCACTTTCTGAGAGTTAGAAAATTGATGCAACTTTAGGGATATGCCTAAATACTCATTAAAAAACGTTTAGCAAAGTTGCGGCATTAATTTTTCTACAGGGGGCTCATTTTCGGGTAGATGAAAAGTCCTGATCGTGCCGCAAATGGAATTTTTTTCCAAGACGACTTTTAATTTTTAAGTATTTACATTAAAAAAATTATCATCGATCCTGTACCGCTTGAAAAATTACATGAATATGACGTATACAAAAGAGATACATATGTATTTTCAAGAAACAGATATATAAAAGTTAAATACTTAATCGTTTACAAAGTACTTCACCCAGGAGCATTTGAAAAATATATAGTACTTCGAATAATAAACGATTAATTCATAAAATTGTGCGAGCGTAACCACACAACAAAGAATTCATTCAGTCATACCACATTAATTTTTCGTTATCTAATAAAAATGCCTTGTTTCATTAGAGCTCAAAAAGTGGTATTTTAGAAACAATTATTTCAGATATTCCCAGTATTACTTTATACCTCACAAAGTTTCACTCTCAGTTAAGTACACTTAATTATAAAATACATCTCAGCTGTGTAGAGCTGCTGCAAAGTAATGAAAAAAAATACCTTACTTTTAAACGACTTTTATATCTATCTTTGAAATTTTCTAACATTCGTCAAATTTAGAATCAATGTGTCATTTTTACGATATAATTAAAAATGATAAGAATAAATATCAAGTGTTTCTTTGTTTATGATGTACTTTTTATTGATTGTTATATATTTTACACGTACCTTTATAAAACACGAGGTTGAAAGGAAAATTTTTAAAATCTGTCTAAAATGGAATATATACTAGTTATTTCAATATTTAAAATTATATAAGTTTTTAATTTTAATGAATAATGCAGTAGCATGCTAATTCAATACCTTTTTAATACCTCTTTCAAAACGAATTGGTTTGCTAAAAATGCATGCTGCTTCATAAAAAGAAAATAATTAAATTTTGTTTTTCTTACGAATTTTTTTCACGATAAAAGTTTAAAAACTCTTGACTAGCTTTTATTTATTATAATTTTGATTTATTTTTATGAATTGAAGGAATGTGTTTTGAAACATAAGAAAAACTTAGTAAAAAACTATTATTGTTTATCACGATTTTATTTAAAATTTATTTCTATTTTTCTTATGAGATATTTACAGATGACCAAATGATAAATTATAATACACGGGATTTGAACGAGTTTTTCGTTAACAAATAATTGTTCTATGCAAATAATTTGCTTCGTTAGTATTCAATTCTAAAATTTGGACTTGAGGGCCTTGCAGCTTTTTTCTCTCGAGATTCAATGATGTACAAAATACTTTTAGTGGCTATCAACGTTTTATCATCGCACCAATGTCTATTTCTCCATTTGTTATCTTTTGTTAATAACTACACCTACCATAGTATTAAAGCTAAAGTAGAACCGTCAAAAAAAGTGTTGTGAAGATGAATGAGTGACAGAGAAAGGTATATAGATTATAATTGAATATTTAAATAAAAGACGTCAGAGAAACACAAGAAATTTCTAGATATTGAGCAGGTAGACTTTACATAATTTATATCTAACAGTCTTGATACTTAATTTTTTCTTCTTGTATTGACTAATCGTTATACAAATTATTCACGATAAATTATTTTGAAAATGAAAACATTTCTTGAATTCTCCCATCAAGTTCTATTTATTTTGAAAAAGTTTAACCATCTATTGTCGATTAAAATACTCTTGTATAAAAAAACAATTATTTTACTTAAGTATTTTTTAATTATGTATTTTACATCACATACTTGTCAAACCACCAACGAAACCGAGAGCGTAAGAAAAGTAATACAAAAACAAATTTTTTGCTTCCCTGCACATTTTTTTACCAGTTATTATTATCATATGTTAACTCCAAAAACGATACGTTTAAAAACAGAAAAGATAAGATTTTATAGCATTATTTAATGATTGTTAATAGTTGCAACTCAATCTTTTTCTTTTTTGGTGTCTTTCATTAATTTTTTAGATAGCAGATAAAATTTTTGGAATCAACTTTCGACTGAATGCTAAGTTTAAATAATAAAATGTACTCTTACCACCACAAAAGGATATTTTTAATTAAGCAAATTTGTTTTTGTCCTCATCACCAACAAATAATTTTATTCTGACGCTCACAAATACGCTCGAATTTAATATCGCATTCTAAATTACTTAGTTATATATACACTTAATTTTTTCGTCTCGAAATATACATATCCAGAGCTTTTTTACAATTTCCTTAGCAAACTTCAGAAACTGTCAGTCGACATTAGTTATTACTTATACATCTAACTTCCAAAACTTTCAATTTTTTTAAAAATGTGTCAACAGTTCATTCATCATAGGTATAGCCTCTTTCTTACAATTATCTTGTTTCCGCAGCATTAATAAATCCAATCTTGCATTTTGGGAAGCTTAAATAACGGTTTCTTCAAATGAAGCTCTATTTTTCAGGTGGACAACTATACATGCTTAAAATATTTTTTGACCCTTATGGAAGACTAAAATTAATAAACACTTTTTACAACTGTAAACTAAATGTTAGCTGTTAATCATTTACTTCAGTAGGCTCTCAAGGAACCAATAGTTAATTGATGAAAATAAAATGTTAACAAATTGTAAAAAAATAACATGTGATTTTAAATTAAAAATCCAAAGCAAATTTAGCCAAATATGCAATTACTTGGATATATTTACACTTACAATATAACGTGACGAGTAAATACTGTGCAGTATTCGTATTCTTTTTTAATTGTTTTTTCACTTATAAGAAGAAACCGTTTTGTTAACCTACTTGTTTAAATAATGCATTGCCTAACCAGACATACTTGCATGCTTACAGCATGTTTATCAGATTACATATGTAATAACTAGGAACTTGTAGAGGCCTTAGCTTTTACTTTACTTGAGGATTTGTTCAATTCAAAATACGTTGTTAAAAATGTTTAATGATATGAAGTAAATAAAAATATTTTGAAAAATTTTTTCTTTTTTTTTTTATAACCATTACATACATGTTTATGACTTGAGAACACAACAAATATGTTTGTTTTTTTTTTTTTTAATTTGTACAAAATTTCACTTCATTTGAAGTATGTATAATTAGTTGAAACAAAAAATGAAAAATGTACAAACTATACATTTGTGAATATAGCTCAGAAAAAAAAAAAAAAAAAAAGGTGTCAAACATCGGAATTTGAACTGAACCAACACAATTCAGAAAGGTTATTGCTTAACCTCTATATTTATTCGTGATCTTTATATACATCGTCATCAGAGTGGATCTTCAGCAATACACGAGAAAACTGCACTCTGCACATTTTTCTTGGAACATTTCTTGCACAAATTCTACTGTCCTTTAATGCTTTGTCCTTTGAAAAACTTTGTCATACACTACACAGCAGCGCATCGTTTACAAATAAATGGAAATGAACGTCAAACGTCCGCAAAATGTTTCATGTACCGGCACTTTCATACCTCCGAAGTCACGTAGAGGACTTACCAGTCGTTGTAACAAACTTAAAAAAACTGAAAACACACACGTGCATTTCTTCAGTACCTTTTTACACTCCATCGTCACAAATCTCTTTTCCTCCTATTTTACATAGAAGATTTTCTTTGTCCACCATTTCACAGGCCTCCAAGTGCTTCAAAAGGCAGAATGATAGTAGTCATAGGTTGGCCAGTAAGGCTGTAGCCAATCCTAGCTAGTACGCTGCCGTTTTTTAGCTTGCTCCTCAGACGACAACGATGATGAGTGTGCTGGCTGCGGCATACCCATGTTTCGTTGATTGTTAAGCATGTACTTTATCTGAGGCATGTACTTCATAATGTCGCGCACATGGATGAGTGGCAACTCCTCGTTTAGTGATGAGCACTTGCCATTTTCCATTAAGATTTTCATCTGCAAGCTGCAACAATTAATTTTAATGAATTGCAACCTTTGAAAGCATATTGGCTCTAACTGAAAATCATTCGTCTATTTACCTATTGCCTTGATAAAGATCCACCATTAAAACATCAGTCAGTATTTGCCTGCAACTTTCAACGTCACATGAAGGAAAATACTGAGCTACGAAGTCAGGCAACGTCATAAGGAGTTCCGAGTATATGTACGACTTGAAGTTGATGCACAGTACCATTTTGTCTTCTACCAATGCTTTTTGCAATTGGTACGGCTGAACTTGACAACTAACAGTGACTTCTGATATTGGTATCAGGGGCTTCCTACCTCTGGAATCCCTGATAACACAACCCAGAAAATTAGTTTCTTAGATACCTATTGAATTGGGTGCATTAGTTGGTTGTGTGATGGTTCAAGTTGGTTCAACGTACCTGTTGTTACTGCTATTGCCGTTTACTGGTAAAAGAGGCGGCGGGTACTTTGAGTGAGACGTATGACTCGTGTGAGTAGTATTGTGACTTGTGTGAGTGGTATGACCAGTGTGGCTTGTGTTTAAAACGGGTGGCGTGTGTCTCTGCTGATGTGACATTATCGACGCGTTGGACGTTGACTGCGGTATTAACGCTTGCATCTGTTCTGGACTCAGACCAAGTACCTGAGGGTAAGCACTTGCTGTTACGGGGTTCGGCACGCCTAAACTTGGGGTTGTGTAAGTAGTGGACACCCTGAAAGATGAAAAATAAAAAATCTTACGCGGTTCACGAAATTTAATTTTTAATGTGCATTTTCTTTTTTTTCCCCGGTTTAAAGCTATGAACTATCAAAGTAAACGCATTAGTATTTACTGAATGTACATTTATATACGAGATACATAGTAAGACTGTAATTTTACCAAAGTAAAGAAGTATAAACATTTATGCGTCTATGTCAAGACTGTTATCATGTGTCTTCTATCTAATTAAAGTTATCCATGTTTTTTTCATAGTTTAATCATGCAAAATTTCGAGTAAGTAAGTTACATTAATTAAAAAGCTTGTGATTACTTTAAAATTTACTGTGGCTGCTAGTTGTCGAATACAAATAAATTACCAACATCATTCCTGTAAAGAATGGTGGTCGTACGGTAGTACCCAAATGACGAAAGTAATTCTTTGTACCAAGGGTGCAAAATGCTGTTTCGTGCCCATGATAAGAAAAGTTTAGGATGCAACGTTATTAGCAAAGTAAATAGCACTTTGTAAGCTTACTGAGAGATAGTAGGTTTCGTCAATGGTATGCATCAATATCAATGCGAGACTTTTGGAATAACTCTGCATGGGCAGATGCGTACCAGTAGCGAATCCTTCTTTTTTTACCGAGAACGTAGAAAACGTTATAATAAAAAAAANAAAAAAAAAAAAAAAAGAGAGACTTAAAATAGAAAAAAAGACATTCGCTACTCAAGCACGAACATGCGACCATCACGCTCCTCAGGTACTGAAGTCGTACTTTGCGACTTGGTGACGAAAACTACTGTTACAAAAAGAAATTAAAAAAAAAACATCCTTTAAAAAAAATTAAACTACAAAATAATTGTTTTGTAACACTGCGTTTCATGCTCTTTTTTTCTCGCTTTTTTTTATTTGACTATTTTACTCTTTGTGGGGACTCACCAGTCATCCTTCCCATAGGTTGGATAACTATATTAGAAAAAAGACGGTATAGTATATACAAGGTAAAAAAAATAGTAATTAAATGGACAGTTACTAAATAGTACAATACAAGTCTGATCAAGATGACAAATAAATTTCTAGTGAACAGGGAATACATGTAAGGCAACTTTATTATGTTTAAATCATTTGAGTAGTTCTGAAGCTACGAGAATTAAGTTTTTTTAACATTTTACGTTGTATTTGATAGATAATGAACTGATACTTGTATTGTATTATGTATTGAACTATGTACTCTTGCAGTTTCTGATTGGAAGTCATGAGTGAAATTATTTTCCCTACCATAATTACTTACTACCTTGAACATGAGCATAAAAACATTTTTTAACTAATGCATTAAGCTGCATAAAAAGCCAATTACAGATTCTATCAGCGTAATAATAAGTATTAATATTTAATAAAAAAAGTAGTTACTACTCACCCAAGATTGGGTTGACTGGAATGCACAGATGATCTAATCAAAGGTGGTACAGCAGTGGGCATTGTTGTGTTGGGATAAACTGGATAGGGCTGTGAAGTTCCAGTGGCACCTCGACTTCTCGTTGGCTGCTGCAAATGATTATTGATAAGAGATAGATGATTCAGCTCAAAGTTTTTTCTATCGTATTTTGTGATTATGCAATTAAAAACCTATTCTTGAAAATTTTCAGATTTTATCAACACACTATTATAAATTTCTTTGATAAATTTATTGAACATATTATCAAGTCTAGCAAGATATTTATGAAATAAAACAATAATTATTTACTTGTTCAATAAAATAATCCATTTCATACTCACATTATGCATATTCATGCCAGGGGTCATTCTGATAATTGAATTTGCCTGTGACACGAGAGGAGATGGAAAAGCAGGCTGTCCTCCAACTAGGCCAGACCAACCATTAACACTAGCAGCTTGAGCAACATTCATCATTGCTTGCGATACTTGATTACTCCTCATAGAGGACACCGAGGTAGGAGAAGAGTGCACTGGATGAGTGGTGACCACAGGCCTTTGATTAATTTTTTGCAGAGTTGCCTGAGTTGATAACGAGTTACGCGGAAGCATACCCTGCAACGAAGCACCCCTCGCATTTATAGAACTTTTTAAAAGGTTGTTCTGCGTCGTCTGCTTCACAACTGGAGGAGTTGGGGGCTGCTTGACCCAACTGCTCCCACCATGACCACTGTTCTTGCAACTTATCAACAACTGTGTATCTGACACCTTATTGGGCCAATAATCCTCGAAGCCCGTTCCCGGGGGAAAGTAACTTTTAATATCGTTTAAACTAATCACTGAACACGTTTCACTGGCAAACAGTTCGTTTCTAATACCCTGCACTTTACAACAAAACTTTAAGTATGAAAGATCCCAGCCCTCGAGCTTTTCCGCCTTGAGCTTCAAGTTCTCGGTTTCTCCTTCAAAGTAGAACAGAGGGACGTACTTGAGGCCACCTTTGACGGTGTATGGGACTACAGACTCTTTATTGATGCGTATGAAGCCACATTTATCCGATTTAAGAGAGTTTATCACATTTTGATCGGATCCAGAAGTAAGTTTCGTATAACAAACATCCAGAAAAATGTAAAACTCCTTTGCATCTAGCAATCGAACCACGAGGTCCTTGGTTGTGAATAAATCACGACCAAACTGTAAATCACAGTGCTTTACGTTTATGTCATTCAGCAGCTTGCATTCAGCTTCGGTTATGAAATAGCTCCTGATGCACGTGCAACTGTAGACGTCGGGGTGCATGCAATTGAGATACTTATTGAGTAGCTTGTTCTCCAGTATTCTCACTGCACAGTACTTATCAGCGACTCTGAATATGTACGGTATGTGAACATCTCCAAGACTTGTCCATCCAAATCTACCTCTTTGGCTCTCGTCATCTAGCGGCACTTTTCCGTCTAGCGCGGTTATCGCAACATTGACTTCTTGCGCCACAGGTCGCTTTGGAGTCAGATAGCCAAGAAGTCCTAAAGACTGACTGAAGCCTGGTGGTCGTTGTTGTACACCAGCTGCTGGAGGAGTAGCTGTGTTTTTCGCTTTGTTCGCTTCCACCATTTTGGCAGCCAATTCTCTGATTTCCGCTTCATCTGGACGTTCTTCTTTAACTGATACTTTATTTGATCCTGAAAAAGACATATTCATGATCAGCTGGATATTCCAATTCAATACAATGCTTAACTACCATAGTAGCTATTTTGTTTTATAACGTTTTACTTGTATTTGATGTGATAATGACAATTATGGAATACAAATTGAAAAATATTTTTCAGGTACTTATATTGTAACTGTTTAATAGATAAACATTGATAAATCTAGGTATTTATCAATTAATTTTTTATTTACAAAGAAAAATAAAAATTTAGAGTAATTGGGTAGTACATAAAGTTATAAACCCTGTGTCAGAGACTGTACCTATCTGATAGGGAAGTGTTTAATGTAGGATACAGCAGAACGAATGTAAATTATTGTAATAATGAATTTGAGAAATTATTGAAGAAACAAATCATTTTATAAAATGAAACTGTGCTTTTAGTGACAAGAGGTCTGAAGTTTAACTGCAATAAACCATCAACATAGTTTTAATTCAAAAAGATGGGCAGCAAACTTTCTATTCATTGATATACCCAAATAATTTCTTTGTATAAACACATTTATGCTCATTTCAATGTGTTAAATGTCAATAAATAATCATAGTTACATTGACAACAAAAAAATAACCAAGACTTTTATCTTCCCACAGACAGAGCATCTGAAAATTGTTAGCTGCCTTGGGTGATAAGTTAGCCAAGCCAAATAAAAACAGCGGGACTCGCCAAAGCTCTTCCGAATTTTTACCGCAAAAATACTAATGCTCAGAAGTTGATTGAATGATGCGTACCGTCATCCGTAACGTACATCGGGAAAGCGGGGCTGCAACAGCGACGAAGGTAGAGAGACGTAGATTCACTCTTTCTTGAGCTTAGACGTCGGTTGCCTCCTCACTACAACTATCCTTGTTGCTCCCCTTGAACTGTTACTTCGTCTTACCTATGTACCTATCTCCTCTACTTTATTCTATCTACTACTTATATATCTGTTAGACTTAGACATACACTACACGCACCCTACGAACGAGTTGCGCGAGATGATAACTTGATCTATCAACCCTTGCACGGGATATTTACACCACTGATTATATATGTAACACAATAGAATGTAATCATAGAAAAAATAATTGACTGTAGCACACTTGTCGGAGTCGGAGCGCGGCCACTTTACTTAAACTCAAGTTCTGTTACCAAATGATGTTTATTAAAAACAAGAACTATTGCAGGGAAAGCGTTTTTGGTCCTTCATTTGCAGGTGACAATAAAATTAATTACTCAGTCCATAAAACGTGGGTCGTCAGTACCAGAAGCAGCAGCAATGCGTAACCAACATGTGCCCTTTAGCATCGGAATATCCTTAGCTAACAGCGGCCTTCTCGTCGAGCCGCAGGGGCGCATGTTTTTCTATATAACTTTGACGACACACATACACATATACACACGCGCGCGACGACGACACACTTTCGTTTATTCGGAGCTCCGGGGTCGTTTATCTGGGCTCAGCGGCTCGCCTTCGTCGCATCCATATGGAGAATACCGCGGCATCCTAGAGTACTATCGTCCCCGTCGACAACTCTCACACAACTCACAACCACACCTCGCCTGCAACAGCTAGCGCGCGTCTATGATTGGGAATTTAGCGATCACACTTGAGGTACAACCGAAACGCTGCTGCAAACGCACGGCACGGCACAGCACGAGAGAGAGAGATATAGAGACGGAGATGGACAGAGCGAGAGAGGAAGACCGGACGGCGGGCAGCTGAGGCTATTCCATGGCGATTTTGAGGTTATATCGTCCGTCTCCTACGAGCCACGCCAGCAACGACGGCAGCTTCGCCTTGCCGTCAGCACCAGTCTCGCCCCCTTGGGGACTTGCACTACGTTCCGTGCTTTTCCCCCAAAAAAATGCAAACGTTAAGTAGGTGATTGCCAGTTCACTCCAAAACTAACGGCGTCGCTGCGCGTTCTGGAAACTCTTCTCCAGGAAGCGGCGCTTCCTAGTGCACAGGGCAATCTTAACGTTAGTTATTTTTTGCGGCTGTGTTTACGTTCTGCGGATTGACGTACAGCGGCATTTTTTCCTACGTTAACTACTTAATTGTACGCCCAAGTGACGGCGAAGGTGAAGACAACGACGACCCGACGATGAGATGATACCAAGGCATGAGAGACGTCCGCACGCTCGGGCACGACGAGCACTGGGACGTTACAATGTACAATGCGTTCAACACGTATATGTATTGGTGAGCGCGCGAATATAAACGCTACGCGAAACACGAATTGTATATATGTATACGTGTGCGAGTTATACGGCTCTCACTTTACTATAGGTACCTAGCCTAGCTCCGTCTTCCTTTAAACTCCCTTCCGTTGGCCCTCCCGTCTCCCGCACCATGGACACCCATCTCTCTTTCTCTCGTGCGTTGCCATAACCAGTACCTCCTGTACCGTTTTTTTTATTTTCTCTTATATTTATGTCCTCACCTATATGTGAGAAAATCCACAAAAATATCACGTTTTTGGCACCCCATTATAATAAAAATTTTTTTGAGGCACACCCTTGAGATCGAACTCATTTTACCAGTAATACCATGTACTATGAGGAAAAAATTTTCAACACGGGCTTCAGTGTACGTGACACCCTTTTTCCGAGATTCACATGCTATGATTGTATCTATAAAACCTGTGTTGAAAATTTTTTCCTCATAGTACATGGTATTACGGGTAAAATGAGTTCGATCTCAAGGGTGTGCCTCAAAAATTTTTTTTTTTCAAAATGGGGGACACAAACGGAATATTTTTTACGGATTCCCTCATATGTAATATAGGTAGGTGGTGCCTAATACCTATAAGTTTTTTTTACTATTCATCTATGTACAGAACGTGCTTGCTCTCTATCCCCTCCCTTTTATTTCTTGCTAGTGAAAACTCAGCGGGTCGTCCTTTTTCCATCTGTCCTGCAAGTCCTTGTCGTTTGAACAGATCTCTTAAATAAACTTTGTATTTTTATCTTCATTAATTAAGTACTTGGTTGCAATATTACTTTATCGTACTTTCATATTTCTCAACCTCTTTCTCTGATTCCGATCTCTCTAGATACAGGTATTACTTGGGTATACTCACCCGATTATTCTCTAGCTCACGAAATTTTCTAAATCCGAGTCTGAATCACACGAACTCGCAACTTACGTTTAGCCCTGAATTCGAGTAACTTATACAATGCACAATCTAATTTCATAACGATTCCAATTGAACGCAGTATTCCTACTTATTTACTTTAGAGGCAAAATTTTTTTATATATGTAGTCGTGCAAAGCTCTTATTAAACTAAAAAAATTTTCATAAATTTTTGTCAGGTCGTAGGTTGGTACCCCTATTTAAGGGAGTTCCTGCCGCTCACTGTTTCTCAACCTACTTGTGTAGCAATTAATTATTAATTTTTCAATTAATAACTGTTGTTAACTGTCAGATAATAATTCAGTAACGTAATAAACTTTCATATCACAAAACTGCCATATAAAAATTGATAATTTTCGGGATGTGCTAAAAGTTAAGAAAAATTTTATTACAACGTAGATATACTAAAAACAAAGCAAATTACTTAAAAATTGAGATATTTTTGAAACGGCACACAGCATGTTGATAATCTTTTAACCTATAAACAGCAATTATATTTCTCGTATTATAGTCGTTTTTTAAAAAGAGCATAAGATAATTTTTCAAGTTATTAATAAATACAGATTTTTTTGATCTACTTGCTCAGAAGATGTAGTGTTAAAACATGTAAATTAAAAGTTAAATATTTTTAAAACGGCGTGCCAAAAATTAATGAACGCATGGGTGTGTCAATAACTAATACCTCCATTTTCAACGCTTTCATAACAACGTTAATTTTATCATGAAGTATACTTTAACTAACAAATCTTATGTGTTCGATTGTAGTATAAAGTGTATACCTATACTTATGGGTTTTGCAGCACTACACTGGCAGGTGAAGATTGTGAGTTGGGCTTTTGCTGAGTTGAAAGCTTAAACAAATAGTAGTTTTCCTACGAGTTTGAAAAGTCTCTGTTTGCGAACCGAGAGGTTTGCGGCCCGAGCCGAAGGCGAGGGACGTAACGAGGTTCGTAAAGGAGACTTTTCGAACGAGTTCCGGAAAACTGCTTTTTCGCCCGAGGAAGTAACAGCCTCCCAAAATCACCCGAGGGCGGAAAAATCTCATTTTTGAATGGGTAACCTTTTTCAGTTTTGGTCTTTCCGATAGCAAACATTTTGTCTGAATATTTTTTATAGATGTCTTGTAGACATCCAATGTTTACATAAAAGACGTCTTTAAAGGTACGAGTCCCAAGTATTGTAAGTGAATATTAGATATCTATAAAAATTCTTAAGACAAAATGTTTGCTGAGTTGGTGTCAGTTTTTTGGCTCATACGCACTTCTCTAACTATATACTAGAGCGAAATATAATAAAAACTCACGAGTATTGAGATAGCGACTGGAAATGCATGCGATAAACTTTAGTCAATCACAGCATTTCAAACATACTTACCTATATCTAAATGCATAAAATATGCAGGCACTCTGATTAGCTTGATCCTATCTAGTCACCATCTTAATGATCATAGTATCAGAGTTTTTTTTATTAAAACTGAGATTAAGAACAAAAAAGAGTGAATAAAGCTGTACCCAAATTAGTGGTAGCTCTTGAAAATAGAGAGTAACCGAAAAAATGAATCCTTATTCCCCCTTTTTTTGTGGCGACTGAGGCATGATAATTTTGTTTTTTATTTTATCAAAACAGAAGTAGCGACGAGATATATCAAAGACTTTACGTACTGATACATTTCAGTTTAGGAGCTTTAGCGGGGAAGGGTGACGGAAGGCGAGGTGAGGGCTTTCATTTGTAGCACTGTGATGAAACAAATTGTACTAACTGCACCTAAAAATGTAAGCTTGGAGTATCATAAAAACTTAAATTATGTTTAACTCGCTTATAATGAAAAAATTAACGAGTAAAATATTACACAACAATTTATTAAATTAAACTACTTAGTTTTCGATTATATGAAAAAAAAAGTTGCAAATACATTGTTCGAAAAAAAAAATTAACCCACACAAGTTAACTCTACTCCCTTAGTCAAAAGTGTATAAGTTTTCAAATTTTATTATCTTCAAAAAAAGAATGTAACGTAAAATTTTAGCTCATAAGAATAAATTTCTCAGACAAAGTTTTTCAAATTCATTGAATTTTGGTCAGACGGAATACCCTCGCAACCTGTACCATAGACCTTCCTTCACTGTACTGCCAACAGTGCCAACGTATCATGCTGTTAGAAGAGAGGTATCCCGGCCTTAACAACGAGATGCGTAGCACGCAAAATGAAAGAAGGGAGGGAAGAAGAGAGTGAAAAAAGAAGCAAAATAGCTGACATTGCCCACGCATGCTCTTGCGATTTGACAACGCTGCGCGGTCGATATGCTCTTTTAGGCAGAGTGCCAAGATTGGTATAACCAATATAGTAATATAATTTAATAGCTGAACATATACCCCCACTAAATAAATATCGGTGGGGATTAATAATAGTGGGGGGTTAGGTACCGTAGAAAGGATTGGAGTGGGGATAAAGCTGCGCAGAAGTCAGTTACTTCGATGCTCAGTCAGACAATTTACGAGTTCTATACGAATATTGTACAGTAAATGTGAAGAAAGTAAGTACTGGACGGATACACACGTATACACTATTTTGAGGTTGAATTACAAGAATGCGGTGTTGCCAAGTCGACTAAAATTTTTAGATATACGTGTCACACGCTACTCTTAGAAATATATTTTACTCACAAGCATTGCGATATGATAACAATATCTACAGTTAAAATTAATTGCTCCTGAAACTTAATTCGACAAATGATTAATTTTAATGAGCTGGTAAGACTGAATATGTTTTGTATAAGAAGGTTACCCTACAGTAAAAATATCAAGATTTTTTTATTAAATAGCATCATTACATAACAAGCGGATTAATATCACACAACCATTTTAAGCTGTTATATGGTGCCCATATATTACATGTACGAGAACTCCAGTAAATTGGCAAAGCAAATGTCCGTCGTGGCGCTAGTAAGGCTATGAAACTTCAGTAAGGATAGCCGAATTTTATGTCATTTAATGATATAGATTATGAACTACTTTAACAACAAGTTGATAGTATTGATATTACTATTTGTTGATAATAAAAACTAGAAATTTATGTACAGGGAGAAGGGGGCTGATTAAATTTATTTCCTTATAGATATGCATGTAGTTTAATTCTTAATCATTATTTCAAGTTTTGTATTTCTTGAAACAGGATAGATAATCTGTACATGATAGAGTGTACACGTGGAAAAACAGTTTGGCTAGTGTGTTGTCAAAATGGCGGACTACAGACAACTTGAAACTGGCATGACGCATCAAAACTCGTTTCCATCCCACTTCTCTTTGTTCGCAATACATATACATATTTATATCCTCGTGAGGACTCACTCGGGAATGGTCGGTAATCTTCGTCAAATGTGTCTTTACATTACATCATGTTCTCGGTATATGGCACACATTATATGACAATACTTGTTCACGAAAGAGGGGGAACGTGAGTGTGTCCATATATGTATACATAAGCCATATGGCATACAACTAACGCATCGCGCTGAATGCGCGCGCGGGCTGAACTTATCATGTGTATAGGTATACTGGCACAGGACTGGAACTTGTATGTATGTTTAGAGTTATAATAGAGTTACACACCCTCTGTAGCTGCTGTTTCCTTTGCATGCATACTCTACTATAGGTAGGTATGTAAGTTGTGTGCTGGCTCGTGTGTATTCACTTATGGGCATGAGTATTAGAGAATTTGAGATGTGAGAACGGTTTGTGGACGAAAGTATACATGTGCACTGTAGACTAAATATATATGTATACTTTCGTGCACAAACCGTTCTCACATCTTATTGGCTAGAGTCCAAGTACCAGTTGCGCCATCTGAGATTAGTTTTCTAGGTCGCCACCCCCATGGATTAAATATTATAAATGAAATAGCTGAAAAAACTTTGTATTAATTTTTTATTATTGTTTGTTACATTAATATCTGTTTAATCTAATTTCGCTGCAGATAAATGAATCATGCGCCTGTTCACGTCTTTTACAGCTAGGTATATTATAGTGTCATACGTCCGGGCACACCAGGTCCACTCAGAGAAATAAGAATAGAGTGCGCCAATCCCACATAACCCTGTACTAAGCTATGTCCCACGGTGCGAGAGAGATAATTACCATAGAGACCCTGTGGTAACTATGCAGCGTTCTCTCTCGCACCAATAAAAAACGTCACCGGACAAGGTTATGTGGGTTTAGCGCTCTCTATTCTTATATCTCTATGGATCCACTATACTCAAGGCACTCGACACTTTGGAAAGGACAAGGAAAGGAATTGGGAGGCCTTCCATAACAGGAAGGAGAAAATGGGCGGTTTTGCTGCAATAAGATTGCCTAACCCTTTCGCGAAGAGCATTGCGCCGTGAAAGAGCACATGTGAAAACTCACAGAGGTACTTACTTGCTCTATATAGCCGCTCTGTTCGGGGATCGAACCCCGGTCTCCCACGTGCCATGACACAACCTAGCCCACCGATCCACTGCGTGCATCTATGTATGAGATATCCATAACCATGGGTAAATTTAAATTGTTAACTTAAATAAACTGCAGCATCGGTTTTTATCGAACGCAGCTTATTTGCTTTCTTTTTTACATTCGCACAGTGTATGATCAATTTTTTGCCTATTAAATAGCTACTTCAAAAGTTAAATATTTCTTTCACATATTTGGTTTTTTTTCTATATGAGCTCCAAAGGTTTAGTTTGCATTTTGGTTTTATTAAAGAAGCGAATTATTATGTACAAATTTACACAATAATTTTGCTACTATCAATTAGTTTTTATTTTTGTTACGATGGGCACAAAGTTCAATTGCCGCTCTACGCCCTACGGACACACTTTGGGCCCTTTTAATCGCATTGGGCAAGCAGGCATGAAAGTTTTTTTCAGTCTCCCAGGCCCAAATTGATTTACTAAGCGCAAAGTGTGCCCACGGGCGTAAAATTGCACTACACGTGATTCCGGCATAAACATACAACCAGGCCTTTTGGGTGCTGATGTATATACTTTGTGCCCAATGACGTAATCCTGACATGAATTGGCTCCGAAGGCTAAGACCAGGGCCCGGCCATGTGAGCCTTACATCAATGCCACGGCCTGGTCAGACCTAATTGTAGAGTTCATCACACGGTGCAATGAGTTTTACCGGAGGCTACGATCAAGCCATAGCCATGGTGTATGTATATATGTATATTAACATACTGTACACTAGGTGGCCAGATATTCGCGACCCCCCTCCGCTGGTTGAGTGACGCTGAAGTCATGCACTGAAGTACATGATTTCAGTGTCACTCAACCAGCGGAGGAGGGTCGCGAATATCTGGCTGTCTACTGTACAGTAGAGGTTATGGTAAGTATATGTATGCAACGCTTTCAAATCGAAAATAACGATCAAAGATTTTAGCAGCGTTTGCCTTCCACCTGGCGGGCTACAGTTTGATCCCCTCTTCATCCACTAACGGCACCTATGTGATTTCATTTGTTATTATCTACATGTGTCATTATCACTGTCGTAGCTTCTGGCTCTTCGGTGTTAATACCGTGCTGTCGTTGACAGTTATAAAAAAATGTATCAAAATTATATACTTAAAAACAACAAATATGAAATATTTCATAACGGAGTCCAGTCGATGCCCAAAAGCCAATTAAGGTAGGACCTCCGAGTACCGTACTAGTCAAATTACTGCGCGAGTTCGAGTTTGACTTCGGCAGCAGTGTCGATAATGCAGACGACGTGTGTACCCACATCAGTGCGTAAACACGTACGTCTCCTAATGTGACAGAGTAGTTATTTTTTAGTAGTAATTTTACTGTTCGTTATTTTTGTCAGTAAAGTATTTTTGAAATAACGAATGAACATCAGAAAACAAAAACAAAATTTACGCCACAAGCATTTTCGTTACTACTCGCTTTTAAAAAACTGCACGCTAACATATACCAATATGGCGGCTTCCCCGACTTCCTCTCGTAATCACAAAACCAGTATTTACGTTCGTTTTTGTTAAATATCTCGAGAAATTGGCCGTCAATCCATATTGTGCTCAACACGATCCGAAAAAAGAGGATTTTCTCTACAAGTTCCATGTACTCACTTTACTCATATTTTTGTTTTTTATTTGTAATATGTGATTACGTCACTTTTTTCTCGTTTTTTTGTATGCGCCTGTATCAAACATTCGAACTTTGAGCTTTAATATCTCGAGATTTTGTCCGTCATCAGGCATAACTGAAGGTACCATTGGATTCAGCTAGTCTTCATCTATTTAATTACATAAGTCTTGTACCCCAGATTTAGGCGGAGGTCCTACCTTAAATAATCAGAATTAGTATCAGTTTGAACAGTTGCGACACTTCGTGCTAAAAAGTATCTGCCGCAGGTGCCATGTTCCTTAGAGTACAGCCCGAGAACATTTAAAAGTAATGAATTGGTTTTCTATATTTAGTACTCATTCGCAAAGAAATGTAATCACTAAATATTTTGTGTGTAGTGAAGGTATTAAAAATGGCAACAAAGCCATTGTAAAATTTTTGGTTAGTTTAATCAAGTTTATTGGCTTGAAATATAAATTTACACGAGACTTCTTTTGCGCCCTCTGTATTTATCGTGCCAAAGCTGCGTTCCACGAACGCTGTCAACGGTAGTAGTAAGCTTACTTGCTTACTAAGCAGTAAGCAGAGTAAGTTACTAATTAACATGTATGTGAGTACAAGATACGCATGGTCTTATCATACCGTCTCTTTCGCACTTACAATATCTTGCAGATTAGCTTTACCTTATCTACTCCTGTATAATAGTTAAGTCTTGGGTTATCGTTGTTGATAAGAAATGCCGTTAAAAGTATTGCATTTGAATTTTTTTATTTTCGTAGAAAGTGTAAAATGCACACGTAGACAAATAGTGAGATATTTTTTTCCATAAACTTTTTTAAAGTCATTAAATAAAAAAATTGAGAGAGATAGCGTATAAAATTTAGAATTATTAAATTCCACTCTTTGTAAAAATATGAATTATGAGATATTTATGAAAATTAATTCCACGTTACATATTTAATTTAAAAAAAAAAAAAATTATAATAGGTATAAAATAATATTTCAAGACTGTTAATGTGACAATAATTAATGAATAGTCACTGTTGCTGAAATCGGCCAGTGCACCTTAAAAATTTTAATTTCGTCCCGTTTATTATAATGTAATTAGGAATGTCAAAAATGTTGTACCATACCCTACACACGTTTTAACAATTCAGTCGTTCTAATATAATATGCAGTCATAACTTTTGTCACGCACATATACACAAGTATGCACATTTATATATAAATATAGAAATAGTGAAAGCAATTAAGAGCAAAAAACTCGATCCCTCTCGAGAGTCTCGGGGATGACGGGGATCGCAATTGTCACAAATCGCAATGTGAAAACACCTCTCATACATACATACATACATACATACATACATACATATATACATACATACACAATATACCTATACACGGTAGTCGCGCGTCAGCATCAGTAGCGCCTAGNATAAAGTAGAAGTTTTTTTCACATATATATAGGTATACGAATGCCTGCGGGAGCATGAAGTAATATTTCGAGCTTGAGCGCGAGACGCCTGTCGAGTGTCGAGACTATCGAGGCTCTTACTTGTATTTGTATGTTAGAGCGTGCTGCTAGTGTTCAGTGTAAGCAAAGACTAAGGTATAGTAGAAAAAATCAAATATCTTCAAACATGTGTGTTGTAGTCGTGTAAGTAGTTCTTAAACTTAGTTGGACTGCATAAAATTTAGTAATACAATTATTTATTCAAGTTCTACTCACTTTTTTCAATATGTTCCTCTAATATTTGTATCTCATTGCAGTTTACGTTTTTTTCTCCCATTTTTTGGTTAGGTTGCATTTCTATACACATAATTCTTCAAATTAACTGGAACTCTCAATTAAAATAATAAGACATAAGTTATTGTATGGAAAATTTCAAATTGGAAAATCTCAAGCATGTCACTTTTTTCAACTTTCATAAGTGTGCATGATCCTTGATTTATCCCCTGAACATGTACACAACGAACATAAAACAAAACACTATGTACAGACTGAAACAAATGCGCGGCAACGAACAAAGTACGTGGTACATTTAAAAACTTGGTGTCCTCGCCTAAGCACGTGTTTTTAAAATTCACCAATCCACGAAAAACGTTTTTTTTTTCTTTTTGCGATTCTTGGCATACTCTTCAAACTAATTTATTCACTCTAAGAAATGTACATATTTACATGTGTATTACATACTCACATACTCACGCAAAAGCGTTCCGAAACTTAACTGCACCCGGTGCACTTTCTCCAGCTTGTTATCTGCATCTCTTGTTTTCAGAGATCCTCATACAAACACAGCTCCCGACAGACTGAACAGTACTTCAGTTCAGCTGTTTCAGCACGATTTAACTTGAATACGTATGAGCTCTTTTACCCGCTTCTCCACATCCCCTCCATTCGTCTTCCAATCCCCTCTCCATTGTACTTTTGTTCTCATACGTGTAATAAGTAGGTAGCACATAATATACTTATTTACTATTTCAAGGAAAGTGGGGGTTTTAAGTTTTTCGTTTTAACATGTATTTTAATGGCGTGAGCACGTATGCACAACTTCGATTTTTGTGGTAGGGATAGGAGAGCTTCGTGTTCTTTTGTTCTTTCTCAGTAGTGAAAATTTTAAAAGAGATAATACCCAGTTTTTCAACATTACCCGCCCTGGGAGTATACTTTTTAGGCAGGATATATAGTAAAATAACCGTTGAAGCGCCTGGAACTCGACGCGAGTTCCGAGTTGGTAAACTCAGCTCAGAGGGCGCTATGGAGAAGAACCTCTAACCCATTTACCCATGGGATCAGAGAATTTGAAGACACGAAGTTTATCTGTTTATGCCGCACGATGTTTAGAAGATATATATATATACTATTGAAAATCGCTAACAGCTAAGGAGGACTGGAGGCTCACAGTAGATCAGAGGATAGCAGTGCCAAAGCGTAAGTTTGCTCTGATTGGTTTCGCCATATTCAGTACCCACACTTAACAAACAGAACAACTGTGTCCGTGTAATTATCAGAATCAGAAATCAGAATTTCCGTTCCAGTAGACACATACACACACATCTATGTAGTGCTACACTTTGTGTACAGAGTGTATATAGTAATACATTGATATTGATTATATGTATCCTGTATGTTACTGATAAGTGTATTGGGCGTCCCGTTTTTAATAGCTGTCAGGTTAAAAACAAGTTGTCTGCAACTTCACTGCCCAACAAGCTTTAAGAAAAAAAAACAAAATGGTTGCTATCTACTGTGTTACTGCCTGTGCTGCCGCCATCTTAGCAACCTACGGAAATGACTTAATGTATGTTGACAAAGTAAAATACTATTGTATTGGTAGAATCAAAATCATTTTAATCAAATTAATTATTATTTATCCATGTATTCTCATAGAGAATGTTTGGCCTTAAGCTCTGCCATGCTGCTGCGGAAGAGCCATCATGGCGTCTAAAATATATATTCGAGGTTAAGCAGCATTTGGCGCGGTTAGTACTTGGATGGGTGACCATTCAAGTCTCGCCGGTTTCGCCGTTGCTGTTCGCTTCGTGGATCGATTGACTGTTTTTCTGTCTCTTGGACATCGTCAGCGGGAGGTGTGCCAAATTTCTGCCCTGTTGTTTAAGCGCGCTTTGAGACGTCAGGTCAGAAATGAAGCAGATACACCTGAATCAAGTTTTTCCTTCGGGAAATCTCCCAGGATTCTCCTGATCCATCTGACAATTGTCATAGACAAATGCCAAGCAGTTGTTAGGGTCCTCCCACTTCCAATCCCATTCAAATTCCTTCCCAATCCCAAGCACTAAGTGCCCTTAGTAGTGCCTCTACAAGAGATTCGGACGAAAAGTACTATAATATGTAAATATATCTTTTACTATTCATAATCGCCCGTATGCTCAGAAATGGCATTTTTTAACACAAGAATAGTGTTTATTAGCCATCGGTGCACCTGAGTTATGACCAGATGTTTATACGTATAATTTATATTTTCAATACATACAAGAATGGTAGATATGTATTTGTATATCGATACATACACTTATAACCATAAATTTTTGAGACGCCATGATGGCTCTTCTGCAGCAGCGCTGCAGGCGGTAGAGTTGGGGGTCAAACATTCTCACCTTATTTCCTTAGGTGGTCACGAGGGTGGCAGCACAGTCGGTTACACGTGGCGGATTAGGAATGGATCTTTACATCGTAAGTACAGTCAATGGAACCTTGACTTTTCCGACCCTCTGGTTTATCAACAAATGGTTTGGACATCACGTTACTCATTGTTTACCATGGCTTATGACTGCTATTGACCGTACATGTTAACAAACGAACTCCACCAGTAGTAAGGCAGCCAATTTTATTTTATGTGATTTCAATGCAGACTACAAGTTTAAATAGCACGGCAAGTCACGAAAGATACCTTGAGAATTTTTGATGTGATACAACTATTAAATAATTTATGATATTTAATATTTACTTATTGCAAGTATTATAGCTCAATATAATGACAGAACAGTGCTTAATTGCATTAATGTAATTATGGGACCTTTGAGGACTCGATAAATTGTAGATTGCAATTTATACAAGTTAACAAATTTATTACGATAATAACCGCAAAAACTACGAAAATTACGACAGTTCTAAGTATGGCAGAGTTGTTAGTAATATACAATGTGTAAGTAAAAAGTTACAACAAAATCTAAATTAGTGATGTAAAAACTCCACGATTGCTAGTAACATAACCTCCATTTGTATGACGTGAACGATAGTAAATGACATCCACGTGCTAATAATTGTATTCATTATATTCGCTCCGAGCCGATGTAGAGGTTGCGCCCCCTCTAGCCAAAATCAGGCAACATTTCTTGCATGTAAGCAAACGGTTTAGAACATATATACATGCGTATAGCTGCTTGTGATTGGCTGAATAAGACAGCAGGAGAGGATCGTCGTTCTCTCTCTAGCTTGCCAAGTGCCAATCACAAGCAGCTGTACGTATGTATATATGTTCTAAACCGTTTGTTTACATGCAAGAAATGTTGCCTGATTTTGGCTAGAGGGGGCGCAACCTCTGTATCGGCTCGGAGCGAATAGTGAGCGCACAGCGCAGCAATCGAAAGCAGTCGACAGCAAAAGTTGGCAAAGGTTTGGGAAAGGTGGGCAATCAGCGCCGCTAGCTGTTGCTTACGTTTCCTGACGTTTAGTTCATATTGCAACGAAGGTATGGCATACTTACTGTCAGGCCCTAAAGATTTACTCTTCTAATTAAGATGATTTTATAACGGAGTAATAAAGATATACAATTGATAGAAAAACCATCGATCATCATGCAGCTACTTTATAAGGTTAACCACGTTTTTAAAAAGTTCTTCCCACGTATAGAGTGTACTAATCTGAAAATTTTATTCAATAAATAATACCGAACGAAATTTATGTAAGTTTCAGTAACTAATGAAACAAATTCATTTGATAGTCTTACCTTTGTCACGGGACTCAGAAGTCGCGCATAAGTCCACGTTTAGGATAGCTGGATAGGGTAATGCACATAGATAGGTTTAGATTACATGGCGGAACATTGTTTGATTTCTCTCAACATGAATACCACTCTGTTAGTTATGTTACAGCAATCTCAAAGAAGCGATAACCAACATAAGTGTGAATTATGTAATGCTATAATATAATAAGTAACAAATATCCATATAATCATGTATGTGTTAAGCTTTTAATATATATAGCGAAATAATAGGTTCGTTTGGGATTTAGCTCAGAGCTCCTCCGAGCTTTGCCCTAAAACATGCGTTTTGCTGCGAGCTCACCCGAACGACTCCAAGCAAATTCCTACAGTCGGTACCTTTATCTGTTATTACAGTCTTGGCCATAAATATAGATATACCGACTGTAGGAATTTGCTCGGAGTCGCTCTGGTGAGCTCGGAGCAAAAAGCGTGTTTTGGGGCGAAGCTCGGAGTAGGCCTACTTATCTACGAGCTGCTCCAAGCTAAGCCCCCAAACGAATCTATTGCTTACCGTTTCTTCGATAGTTGCTACATAAAGTAAAATTATAGTGGTCTTCTAACATTTTTATTTTAAAATTTGAGTGACCATAGGAAGACTTATTCGAAACTTGAAAAATTATTGTAAGAAATTTTAAATAACTGATCTGAATAGAATAGTTGTTTTCGTACCGTAGGCGCAAAGTATAGGTACGACTAAAATTTGATGTATGCATGGTTGTGCCAGAGTTGAGAACGTCTTTCTTATCCGAGGGCGCAAAATAGCAATTTATGCCCTCGATGATAAAAATAACGCCCGTGATTTGGGCATCAATATCATATGACTATCGCGATCTTGCAGCCGTACTATATCTTGAAATTATAGTGATATGGCTTTATGTATGATATAATAAGCTTATAACATGCTGAATTACTAATGGTCTGGTAAATAAGATTCATATAATTTTGTAGCGTATACGCGGTTTCATAATCTAATCGTAATCACTAAGTTTGTGAATACTTAGTAAGATTTGGTTTTTAGCGTAGTATTTACTCCATTCAAAGTGTTAAGTTCGGAACAGAGATTTAAAGATCAGTAAGTTTTTTTATAAGTCTTTTATTTGTACTGTACATAAAAATTACGGGTTGATGTATATACACAAATTTCAAACGAAAAATGAAACAAGTTTAATTATCTTAATTGCAATCAGCACTTTCATATATATAACAAAATAAAGTTACCACATCATATTGAGAACTAATTAATCTACATCAAAAATATGCACCTTTTAGTACAGACAAAAATCAAATATACGTCAAATGCTTTTGATTAGACTAGATAGTTTGAACATGTGAAAAATATTAAGCTCTTAAGATTTATTATTTTGATAAAAAAAATGTTACACTGTACACGAAAAAAAAAAAAATTCAGAAATTAAAAACTTCAAATACTAAATTTAAAAAGTGATTACTAAAAACTGAAATTTCCGTCAAAAGTTTTAGCATAGTCTTATTTTAATTTTATTAAAATGGAAATCTATATTAATATCTATCAAGTCTTGAATTTTTTTACTGTATTAAACATTGTTCTTGAGATTCAGAGGCACGTTCTGCAGTGTTCTCCATATCTTGAGTGATTAGAAAAGCCTTTGTACTTTCTGCTTCCTTCATCCATTTGTCTATCTATACATAAAAGTATGAAGTAATTATTCAAAAAGCTCGTAAAACATTTACAAACTATAGAGTTACAACTAAAATAACGAAAAAAAACTTATTTCATACTTGTCGATTTCATCAACAAGTTTGATTAAATTGTCAAATTAACTTGTACTTCTATGATCTATTTTTATAAACATAAAAATATATGTACTACTTTTGACTAGCCCAAAGCGGATTGAGCATTCTTAAAAAGTCCTAACTAGTTTGTAAATAAAAAGCAGTCTTTACTGAAATAATTTGTGTGTGCCAGCCACGGACACAACACCACCGGGCTGAGGATTCTCATCCTGAAGTAAATTGCATTTTGTACCTGTTATTATCTAACGTAGGCAAATATTGTGAATATGCTGTTTTGAAGTATTAGCTTACTTCATGCGTTTCATGCGATTTTTTTTTTTTTTTTTTTTTTTCAAGTAAAAACTTACGAGAGAAATTTTCTCTCTATACCTCGAATGAATTTATGTATAGGTAATTTAAAGAAAAACGTTTAAAAATTCGCATAAAAATTGTAGAGTGTAAAGAAAAATTAAAAAGGGCAATCTGAAAAGTAATCAAGATGTCAAAGAGTTGGCCGGAGTGTAAAAAAAAATAATTGTGGAAAATAGGTTAGGATACATAGAAAAATGGTCGTTTCCCAAAGACGACAAAGGATGACACTCCTTTGGTGAAGGTGGTAAACATGTGATCTGAGCAACCTTTACTTTCAATTTGTGATGTATAAAACATTTGATACCATCCCCTAACCATAAAGTAGAAGTTTTTTTCACAGTTTCCACCACTTTTGAACAAAGGATTGTGTAAAAATTAAAAACTAACGCACCTACACAACTTGTATGTTTTTCTGTAAGCTAATGATAGCTTTAAAAATTGGAGTTATATTACGTATGAGTGCAGTAACCGATGCAGTGTTAAAAAATATGTTTCGTAAACATCAACTGATTGTAATAATATTCGTTCAGTATCCCAGTACGAGGATTCATGTATTTTTATTAAGTAGCAATTTTTCTTGTTTATCAAAAAAAATTTTTTTTTTATTATTATTATTAAAAATATGAAAAATCACGCGTATGTTAGAAAATTTTTCAAAATTTCAACTTTTTCGCATTAAATACACAGCAATTATTAAAATTACCTGTTTGTAAAGGAGCTCCTTCCTACGCCCGGGCGGTTCTTTTTTCAACAAAGGCACTAAAACCTTTAAGCTTGATTTAAACTTCTCGAGGGCTAATTCGTAATTGCCTTCAACCAAATATTGTTCAGCAACATCGCCGATTTCGAGAGCAGGCAGCATGTTTGCTGTACTTCGACCCAGCACACCTGCACGGATTAACAGAAACACATGCATGATTTTTATCTAAATCTCACCATTGTTTTTAAACTAAGGTGTCAAAAAAATATTCTTCTTCAAAATGATGCAAAAAGTCATAAAGTAGCTTTGCAATTACAATAAAGACGTTTTGTTTCATATACATGGGGTGATGTATTTTTCATGCCAGCAGCCTGGACAGTGGACATTCTCCTCGTTCGCTGCGCATATGGAGATAGGTATATTATATTCACTTCCCAGACGCTGGGGCATGAAAAATCGTATGCACATTAAGGCCGAAAGTAAATAAGAAGCCTCATATCGGACACAATATACACAGACGATATCAAAATTTCTTAACTTTTCCGATCCATACATGCGCGTGATATACGTAACAGCGTCCTTTTACGAAGACTAGCGCACCTAAGAAGTTTCAATATTATTTCAAGCAGGAAAATTTGAGCTGATGTACTGGTCTTCGTGTTCATTAAACTTAAAAATATTAATTACCGCCCAGAGACTGTGTCGATGAAAATACTAACATAGTTCCTGAAAGTCAATTGCTACGTTCTTATCGGGGCCATTGCACGTTGACGAGGCTAGCGGGGATGCAACTTTAGCCGTGGTATCCGTTGTACTTGGCTCGTCTCCTGTGGTTTTTCTCCTGTCCACGGCAACGCTAGCGTCCTTCAGTTGTTCCGCTCGCTTGATGTATTCGTTGATCCTTAGCCTTAGAGCCTCCTTTTTTGCTAAATTAGCCTCATCTAAATATATACAACGAGAAAGTCGGCAATTTCATTAGAACTGCAGTGCCATGGCATTTGTTGGAGCGATGATACCGTACACACATTTTTTCTTTTTTTTTTAATTCTTTCGCATGTGACCGATTTAATCCGTTTGAAAATTAAAAAAAAAAAAATAATAATATTGTTCAATTTACAGTCAGAATCAAACACCACTACAGAAAACGATCATACAGTGGATGCGTAAGGATTGGGCGTTCCAGATATTTACTTCAAAAGCTCAAAACTTATTACTTTTACGAGAAAATTGTTGGCGAAAAATATTCAAGTAGCCTATTCGTTATCTCGAGGCGTGTCTATTCACACTTACAATTTTTTTGCAAATTATGTTGTAAAAATAATCGAAGTAAAAATTTCACTCACTCGTTAGAATGGGAATGAAGTATCGGAGAGATTCGCAGTACAAATGATAGGCATCACGATGGCAAGCTTTTTGATCTGCCTCGACAGCTTTGTAAATCAATTCGACGGCTTTGTCGAAGTTCTCCTTGGTGGGCGCGTGTTCGAGGTCTAGGAACTCGTGCGCGAAAAATTCATCAAAAGTCAACCTCTCGTTAGGTTCATGCTTCAGTAGCCTCACGAGTAAATCCTTGCACTCTTCACTTATGTGACTACCTTTAGGTAACTACTGGATCAAATCGTGCATAAATAAATAATATATGTTTCATATAGATATTTATAGTGTCACGACAAATATGTATTTCTAAGCTGATCGTTACATACAGTGCTTCAATGCCCTAAAGAGTCAAATTTATGTGAGTAAGGTTAAAGATAGTAAAAATTTAGGTAATACTTAGTTTAGTTCGCTTATGAGGGCACTTTGAGCGCTCCAAAAATATACAGTTAACTTATAGAAACGTATATCTATATCAATGACCAGCTGTATATACTTGGAGCGCTTCGGGTCGCATATGCGAACAAATCTAACAGTGGTACAGTAATTAAAAATTATCAGGTCTTCATCGATTCTTGGATACACCTTATGACACCAAGTGCAATTGCTCAACCATAGCGTGGTAAAAATTTTGTAATTTGGGATGATATTACGTTAGTTTACTTCTATAAATGATATAAACGGTAATTTGCGTATTTTATCGTAATTAAAATTTTCTGCTTTTTTTATCATACTGAGATAATTAACATTGTGTCGCAATATTTTTTACAGTATTTTATACTTTGAGAAAATACATCGTTGAAACCAAAAATTGGTTGTTTACTTTTAAAATGGCAGAGTTTAATCGAGATTAAGAAAATATCCCATAATCTTTTTCTCTTCCAGTGTGTAATAAATCCTTAAAGAATTTTTTTTACAGTAATATGACCTAGCCGTTTGAAAATTTATATGGTAGAAAATAATATATATATGCAAGAATAGATTACGCTAAACATGCAAAATAGGAAGAAAGAATGGTAAAGAATTAGAAGGTAACTCACCTGAATCGGCCTCATATCTTTAATTTTTTCTGCGAGTTCGGCAAAAGTATTACTCGAGTACGGCGCTTTTCCAAAAAGGCATTCGTACATAATGACGCCGACACTCCAGAGGTCAACTCTGGCATCGTATTTATGCCTCAGCAAAATCTCTGGCGCCATGTAAAGGGGCGATCCCCGTATCGAGTGCTTTGTGTCATCTGAGCTTAGGAACTGGGCGAGACCGAAATCTGGAAATCCATTGTTTTGCTACTTTGATTTCAATACTCTCTACACGTCAGTGTTCGTACTGTATTATAAAGTCTTTGAAAGCAAATTTGTAAAAACAACAATAAATAAAGTATGTTTTCTATATTTACTTAATTGACTGGGGTTGATAATGAATTTACTTAACAAAATAAATTAATTACAAGACATACTTTTCATTGAAATAGTAATCAGATGGATGAACAGAATTAAAAACTTCTAACAATATACCTGCAATTTTCAGGGTGAATACGGACTTTGTTTTGATCAGTAAAAGATTTTGTGGCTTTAAATCCATGTGACAGACGTTATGATTGCGAAGATATCTTAGCGCTAATGATAGCTGCTGTAGGAACTTGCGACAAACATTTTCGGCTAGTTTACTTTTTTGTTTGATAAAACTGGACAGATCTCCGGCATTGCAATATTCCATCACTATGTAAATATGCCTAAAATAATAAATGAAATTTTTATTTTCATATAAAGCCTATAAATGAAAGTAACGAAAATTGCCTAGTCGTCAAAGCACTATGGATAACGTCGCTCGTTAATCAGAAAAAAAAACAAAAGCTTTTCTAGAACGTGAATAGAATCGAAGCACTTGCCTTTCATCCCAAAAGAAATCTCTCATTTCCACGATATGATCATGTTTAAGTATTTTGAGTAAATTAATTTCTGTTATGAGATTATCTTGAGTAGATTTGGAAAGGCCCGTTTTATCAACGCACTTGATCGCCACAATATCTCGCTTGTCATCCTATAAAACAATTAAAACAAAAGAAAGAGAAATTTAATTAGATTCCTCTAATGTCAAAACTTTCGCTAGAAAATTTTTATTTATTAGAAAATTCGGATTATACTTTTTTTATATATATATATATAGATCTACAATTATGCTTGAAAGTAGTACATTTTATGGTTCAAATTCAATTTGGATAGTAATATGACAGTACCGTTCGGAAAGTCGGAATTATTTTCATTTTATTCGCATGATACAGTATATAGTACAATACTACCTAACCTGAATCAATAAACACTTGTGTAGAGCCAATTAAAAAAAATAGTACTGTTGTCTGCTACATACATGTGAGAACATATATATGGCATTACGACTCCAAAAATCAGCTGACGGTACGATAATATAACAACAACAGTTTAGCAGTAGGGGAACTCACCCGTTTAAAGGCCCTGTAAACTGTGGAAAAACTGCCAGCTCCAATTTTTTCCAACAACAAGTAACCCTCAACGCTGGGTAGCGTAGGAACACTCATATCGTCGCCAGCACGATTATTAACTCTGATTTTTAATGGTTTCTTCCAAAGCACAGTTTTCTGAGCATGAGCCCTTTAAAGTTACATGCATATATAGCTGTTGAAAAAAAAATACCATCCATGTTTGACTTTTCTCTTTTCTGTCCTTGCGCGTATATAGGTATTTAGCACTCTCTCTCGCTTGTTGACCTACAAAAAGCGATATTATAATACGTTAGCAAAAAGCAATTTGTTTGCTTAAGTCACTTGAAATTTTAAAGAACAGCTAGCCAGCGCTGATTTACTTTTCGTTATGTTTACTTCTTACTTCTTAGAGACAATTACAGACACATTGAGAACTTTTGAGACATTCACAGGATTCACGGATTCAGTTATTCGGTTTCAACGCCATCTACCGGGCTAGATGCTAAACTCTAAACTGAAACATACGATATCGCGATATCACGATATGTAAACATTAAGAAAGTCAATAAATTTTCTCTCTTTCTTGTCTATAGTTCAAAAATAAAAAAGGACGAAATTAATGATTTAAAATCGAAGATTTTTTTTTGCTGAAAGTACGAACCTCGATCGCTAGATACAGTGGTGATTCTCAGTTTCTGCAGCAGAAATTCTGCTCCAATTTCCGCTACCTATAAGTTTTTTCAAGAAATTCCTATATCGATAAAATTTAAGACATGTGATATTTTCTGCGATACTCTCTTATAAGAAATAATGATTATGTACATACTTATAACGGTATGCAAAATGATAAATAATGTAGACCATCTGTTGGATAAAACGAAAAATGAAAGATCGGTAAAAAATCTACATTTGAAAAATAAAATTTCAAAAGGTGTGGGTATGTGCATTAGTACTTATGTAAATACATAGTTATAAGTGTATGCAAATTGCTATGTTACGTCAATATCAAATACTTAAATTATATTATTACACTACTAAGTACGTCCGCACCAAAACCTGCAAGCCATGCATGCAAGTACTATATAACTCTCAACTCTCTCAAGTCCTGAAAACACTAGCTGTGACTGAACCAACCAAACCTTATAACTTTTACACAATATAATCCTCGCGATCTATAATTATATGGTTTCCCTTTTAAGAATCAGCACATAACTCTTTCGTCTTTTACTGATCTGACTGACAGCAAAAATATTTACAATATTGTATAATTATACGAAAACGGAGTATATCTACATCAATAACATGAAAAACATATACGTGTCCACATCACATAAAAAAATCGAGCATCAACATTTTTATTATTATAGATAGATAAGTATCTACTTTTGTGTGTTGAACGGAAGAACATATTTTAGTGTCAATACACATAAACATGATAGCATCACCGTACACACCAAAACCTGAATAATTTGAAACTGGTACGTTGTTGATAGATATAAAAGTGCTCTGCTGTACTGTGTGTACTATAAGTATAACTGGACAAATTCATTTAATATTAAAACTCATCTAACTCTATCATCGCGGGTGCTCTTCTTTTTCTTAGGGCAAGGTAATTGACTGAGTAGCAGGTGTGTCCTCGTTGTGTATCAGTTCAATTACGTTTCACTGCAGTACCTCATCAAGTGATCAAGTTTCGTTACTCTGCTGCTTCAAGTTGTCAGAGACAGTGGGATATTATAGCATTAAATTGAACACCAGTGAATTTAATGTTCAAGGGAGAGCCTTCAGAATTATTTTTAGTATTCGATACAACATAAGTACGTAAATAATGTTCCGTCGTGGTATTACTATTTTTTTTTTTTTTTTTTTTACTTTGTTTAAGTCCCGCATAAGTATCATTGGTACTTCAACATCATATTGGTACTAATTGCAAATTGCAGAAAAACTTGCCTATAGGTAAGTATAGCGCGTTACAGCTGCAAGCAGGACACAAAGCAGAGTGAGTGAGCATCAAAGTGAAAGTCTGTCGAAAATTGTGGTAATTAGCCTACCTGTGTACAAAATTAGAAAAAAAATCGTGCCGTGAAAAGGTGTTAGAGTAGACATAAGTTACGCCAACTCTTACGACGACTAACTTTTGAGGTATTTATAGCATTATTTAGGTGTTATAGGTTGACAAAATGCCCAAGTTATTTTCTTATCTGTCAACCGGAAACTCCTTACGGCATACTTTCGTAAAGAAACACATTATTGCATTGCAACATTTATGAATAATAATCGGATTTCCCGTGCACCCCCATCAGTAGAACTTTAAAATTGAAGTATACCTATACGTGCAGACGTTGGAGAAAAAAATAAGCAGACGGACAAAACCTTTACATATATACATATCAATGGTTATTTTTCGTCAAACTCAAAACATTTAAAGCAGCAAGTATTGTGTTTTATTGACAAATTCTTGTCAAGTGACTACATTTTCCGCAGGTTAGATTTAACCAACTATTGTTTGTATACTGTCAGCCTGGTGTTTTTGTTGCATTATAACCTAAATTCAAAGTAGTCTTGTTTCTTCTTTCTGTAAACTAATGGTGAATATTTGTGATGATATTCAACCAAACTCTATTGCAGTCTGTTACGTAAACGAATTTATTTGTGTGTGCGTGAACGTGTTACACTCAGTTATAAAAGCTTACAAGTATTTTCTGAGTTGCGAGAAAGTGTTTAATAATTATTATCTTTTTATACTAAGTAATAGAACTTTGAATGACTTCGTAAGAAGTTTTCTCAACTAGCAAAACAAAAAATTTGACATCGATTGACCAAAAGCTACAATAGTGAAAATTGATGCACTTCTGAAGTGAGCTAATAAAATGTTTTTGTTAAATTATTTTAAACTATTCGCATGATAGTTTAAGTGTTTCGTTTCAATAATCGAGTTTACCACATACGCACGGTTTCTATCTACTCAATGCCGCGCTTGTGAATCTTTTGAAAGACCTTAAATGCGGTCAAGGCTTGACCTCCAAGCGAAATAAAACGCATCGGTATTATTCGAAGGTAATCCGGAAATTTTCTCGCAACAAATGCTCGAAGGCTAAGAAAATATCATCTATTAATATATATCTATCCTGTAAACTTTTATAAACAATTACCATTTAGGTAAACTTCACGTAAAGTAAATCTTTTCTGACGAGATATTACATAAAGCTCTCGAAGGGAAAACATACAAGAATACGAGAAAATAGAGATACACACGCTCTTGGAGGCCAACGTGAGTAACAAAAAAGATTCGGTTAAAATTTAGTATTATTTAGTTAACCCCTGAATAAATTCGAATGGATGTATGGATTGATGACTAATTTACGAAAAATCATTCTAAATTAATATCCATCCGTTAAAAAAAAATTACGTGCATCTATACAATCAAAGTAAATTTTCCATTTTTTAAAAATAAATAACTCACATCTGACTCATTGTTTTCAAGATTTTCAGAATAAAATACTTTTTTTTTATTAACAACTAATATACTGTCAATTGAGATTGATTCGTAAACTAAAATTTTACCAAAAAAATTTTATTATGGATCATTTTTTCAACTACAATCAGTACACGAGTTTAACAGAATACCTATAGGGTTGTCATTCAGGCATATTATACTTGGCAACCCTAATGATACCCCATAAATGTAAAATTAGACTGTCAATCATTTTTAACAATTATCTGAGGCTCTGTATCCATTAATTGTTTGATTTCTGAATTTTTTAATACACCGGAAACAGAAAAAAGAATGAACAGTATAAAGTATATAAAATTAATCATGACATAGATAAAGCTTTTTTCAATTTTAATTCGTTCCTTATTTACTCATCAATATTGATAGTAGTTCAATTAAATGGATTTTTCTGTTTTTCTTGTTTCTTCTAAATTTCACGGACTATTGTTTTATTGAGAACAAACATAAATATTGAGCGTATGCAAAACATTCCAACTAAACTCGAAATTATATCGCAATTCCGACTTATTTTTTTTAATTACTTTTGTACTCTCAGAATTAGTGATAATCTGTAATATTAGATTAATGTTAATTAATTAGACTCTAACTGCGACTCTTTTTCATAGGCAAAATGTTTTGCAATCATCTTAGCATCTTTGTTCTATACTTACTTATTACTTACGATAAACTTTTTAAACGAAAAAACAATAAAGCACAACGGGAGGAAAGAGTATCGTGTGTACTTATTATAGTGGAAACGGAGCATTCGCGCCAGACAAGCAAGCACATCAATATAGGTATACATGTATATACATTCCATTTGCCACATATACACACTCTCCTCGGAGCTCCTGTTTCCTCTTTCTCTCTTTCTTTTGCTAAGCAAAATTTGCTGGCCTATGTGAGTGAGAGAGAAAGTAAATAGAAATAAAATACATGCAGCGATGCAACAGTACATTATAAGTGCAAGCAAAAGAGACAGAATATATAGTAAAAGCAAATGAAGGAAAGAGGAAGACAGCTTGTTTCACCCACACGTACAAAACATGTACGTTCTTTAAACGCACACTGAGATCAAGACCATCAGTGGTATATATGTAGGAGTAGGTAACAGCAACAGCAGGTATATATAGTGCAGAAGCATCAGCAGCTTATAGTTTTTCTTCTCTGTTCTCGTCGTACCGAAAACACACTTTCAAAGTCGCATTTTTCAGTGCAGGTTCTGATCTGATATGGTTCTGCAGCTTATCCTCTCTTTCCCTCTCTGATGTAGACAAATAGCTAAGTACACCTTCGTCAGAGGTACTTAGATTATCCCATGTATTGGGCATCTCCTTGCTGCTGCCCAATAACTGCCCATCACCCATCAGAAGTGAAAACGCGCTCGTTTCCTCGGGAACTCTTGAAAACAAGGATAAGTACGGGAAGGACAAAACATTATCAAAGGTGTGTCTGTGCGTGAATGTTTGTTTTTTACTCTGATAAAGTGTTTAATTCAAGATGCGCAACTGGGCTGAACAACCCGTCGTCGTTGTCGTAGTAGTGTATATATAGTCGTTATATTTTGAGGACAGTGGAACAAGGGAAAAAGTTCATCTCTGAGGCATCTAACTCTTTTGCAACTAGTAATATTATATTTAATAGTCGATGTTACTGCTTGAAAATTTCTTTCTTTCTTATCAGTTCCTTGGTTGTTTTTTTTTTTTCTTCGAATTTGCCTTTGTGCTCTACAAAGCTTTGAAACTCGCCTTTGTGTTGTGTAGTTATATACTTGGAGTTTTTTTTTTCAATCCAAGTATTTCTTTTATTCTCGTTCTAACCTATACTGAGTCTGATTCTGTTCTATTGGAATTGTATAGCTTATAATGGTCTTTCGTTTGTACCTACTAAGATTTTTGGTTTATTAATGTATTTGTCAACTGGGACAAGTATTCCACCATTTCAAGCTCAAGTATACATCTGCTTAATAGTAATTATTTGTCAGATGACAGTCATACATCTTTTATTTAGTCTTGGCTAATGTTAATTTTTCAATGCTGTTGAGCATTATTCGATTTTTTGGATAACTGTCAAATCAGTCAAAAATTTTTTCAGGTAAAAAAATAGTTACAAGTAAAACTCAAAATGGAATCGGAAGATGAAACTTTATACGACGACATAGACTCTGGTAACGAATCCAGTGGTGATGATGTGGATTTTGCCATGGAAATTGAAGCCAACAATGCCAGAGAAAAATCAACTGATGTGGATGAATATCCCTTTGAAGTTCTCTCCACTGAAGAAATTGTACAGTACATGGTAGATTCCATCAAGGAAATAAATAATGTAGTAGAAGTAAGTATTGAAACAGTACTATATAAAACTTGAAATGGGTTTAATTTCACGCAAAATTGTATTGAAATTTTTAGATTCCTGCCACAACAACGCGAATTTTATTGAATCATTTTAAATGGGACAAAGAAAAATTGATGGAAAGATTCTATGACGGTGATCAAGAAAAATTATTCGAAGAAGCCCATGTTATAAATCCTTTCAGAACAGGTCCAGTTATCACTAGAAATCAATCATCTCACAATTTAAGGCACAATCCTCTAAATGCAACTGAAGAGTGTGGCGTCTGTTTTATGAATCTTCCACCATCTGTAATTCTATATAGCACATGCATTATAAACATTTTTTAAAACAAAAAACATTAAATTTACTAAAAAATTTTTCAGACAATGACCGGTTTGGAGTGTGGTCATCGTTTCTGTACGAACTGCTGGGGAGAGTATTTAACTACTAAAATCATGGAAGAAGGTGTAGGACAGATGATAGCTTGTGCAGCACATTCTTGTGATATTTTGGTTGACGACGCCAGCGTCATGCGTCTCGTTAAAGATTCAAGAGTCAAACTAAAATATCAACACCTTATTACAAACAGTTTCGTTGAAGTATGTCTAACTTTCTTAACCAAAAGTATTTCTTAATTTTCACGTTATCTTTCAGTTCAAGTTACTACTGATTATTTTTTTCTTGAATTTTTAGTGTAACAGGTTACTGAGGTGGTGTCCGTCTCCTGATTGCAATAACGCCATCAAAGTGCAGTATGTTGAATCGAAACCTGTTACATGTAAATGCAATCATACTTTTTGCTTCCACTGTGGACAGAACTGGCACGATCCGGTTAAATGTCATTTGTTAAAAAAATGGATTAAAAAGTGTGATGACGATTCTGAAACATCTAACTGGATCGCGGCCAACACAAAAGAGTGTCCCAAGTGCAATGTTACGATTGAGAAAGATGGAGGCTGCAATCACATGATTTGTAAAAATCAAAGCTGCAAACAAGAATTTTGCTGGGTATGCTTGGGCCCATGGGAGCCACACGGTTCTAGCTGGTACAATTGCAACCGGTATGACGAAGAAGATGCGAAAGTTGCAAGAGACGCGCAAGAGAGATCGAGGTCTGCACTACAAAGATATCTTTTCTACTGCAACAGATACATGAACCACATGCAGTCGTTAAAATTTGAAAACAAATTATATGCTAGTGTGAAAGAACAAATGGAGGAAATGCAGCAACACAACATGTCATGGATTGAGGTCGGATATCTTTTTTTTTTTTTTTTTTTTTTCCTTTAATTTTAACATCAATTTTAAGTCAGTACTTGATTTAATTTTTATGTTTGTATAATAGGTTCAATTCCTCAAGAAAGCAGTAGACATATTGTGCTCATGTAGGCAGACTCTCATGTATACTTATGTGTTTGCATATTATTTGAAAAAAAATAATCAGTCTGTGATCTTTGAGGATAATCAAAAAGATCTCGAAAGAGCTACAGAATTGCTTTCTGAGTATCTAGAAAGAGAAATCACTAGTGAAAATCTGTCAGATATTAAGCAAAAAGTTCAAGACAAATACAGGTGAATATTGTTGTAGGAAAAAACATGGCTTTGAAGTCAAATTAACAGTTGGATAAAAATTTTAATATTAATTATTACAGATACTGTGAAAGTCGAAGAAAAGTGCTCTTAGAACATGTACATGAAGGTTACGAGAAAGATTGGTGGGAATACATGGTCTAAGTTTTTGGGAGTAAACTCGGTAGTCTTTAAGAGGCACCTATGAACTTCCAAACTCAAATACAGCTGTGATAAATCTTAAAAGCTGAGGAGAAGAATCACAGACCACCATGCTAATTAAAAATAACCACTAATATACCACATTTGTTGAATACAATGTGGTTACAATGGTTAAACATGTAGAGCGACAAGGCAAACAGAAATTTAACTCCACAATTTTTTAAAAACCTTAAGACAATTGTTATTTTTGTTTATTTTCACTAAATTGAGTGGTGATCTTACTTTACAAATAAACATTTGATCAAAAAAATAATTTTCATTAAATGTCGCAATTAATTATTTTGGATTTTACAAAAAATTTTTTGTTACTTACCTCACTTGTCGAACAACTTGTAAATTAAAAACTCCAAAAATAACTAAAGAAGGTGCTTTGATCACGAGTAATTTCGTAATTTGGAATGTACCATATGTATTTTTTGTTTTATTTTCCTGGTATTTGTTTAAATACATATAATTTGCTCTTTAGATCAAATGCGTACAAATTTATCTACAAAAGTTCAATAAAAATAGAAAGAACATTTTCGAATTAAAATTTTTCTTCACTTAACATGAAATAATAAAGTGGCTAAGTAACTTATTGATAAATATCTGTTTGATACTGGACATTATTATGTTTAGGGCTTCAACTGCCAAATTTTAATTTGCGTGGAAATTAAAAATATAAAAACACTAGTAAATTGTTGGCATTGTGCTTTTAGAGCATCGAATTTCTTTTTTCTACAACTGGTACTTTTTACACAATGTATAAGTACAGTTATTTTATTAAATAAATTTTTTGTTCACGTTATAGTTGAGTATTAATATTCATAGTATTTATGATTTGAATATTATTTTAATGGTGTTTAAATATTATTACTTATAAGTGTATGTGCACAAATGGTATTATATTTTTATTATTAGTTTAATAATAAAAAATATTACAACAATTTGGTGATTAATTTTAATACCTAATTCAATAAATTCTCACTTACATTTTATTTCAGATGTTTTGTCAAATCAATTTTCCAACTCTTTGATTGCAAGGTGTCTAATTGACCCGTAAGATCCCTCATAATTTTTGTTAAAAAATTTTTCGAATATTTTTAAATGCACAATGTTAACCATTCAATCGATTCTATCGACGAATTAAGGCAGGAACTTTTTGAAGTTCCCTTGTATATACAATAAAAAATATAAGTATAGATCTATAATCTACAAATGCGTATACACGTAATATCATAAATTATCAATAATTATGAAAAATTTTTAACAGGACATTTTAATTTTAGTGTTTTATCGAGTACCAATTAATTGAACTTTATTGTTTTTTATTTGTCATTGTTAAGATGATTACAGTTATTGAGTAGATATTTAAAAAGTGTTTTACTATTTAATCGATTAATTATATCCGTTTATACCTTATCTAATATATATGTATATACATAACAAAAAATTCCGTAACGTTTGTACATTATTAAAAATTAAAGATGAACAAAAAAATTTAAGTGCTCTAAATAAACTTGTATGAATGACTATTAATGATCTCGTTAAATTAACCAGGACAACTTTAAAATGTAAATTTAGTGACTTGTATCATACTTCAACGTCAAAGCCTACATACTAATGTGATAACTGATTTAGAATTCGAAAAAAAGGGGTACATGATTACTATTGTGCAGCCTACTTAATTTCAATACTTTTTTCTCGCAGTATATGCCAAATTGTAAAATTTTAATAACCCGAATCTCGAAAACGTATTATACATATACATGGTGAAATTATTTTGCAAACTACATATCTCAATATTTTTAAACTTTACCTATACTATATTTATTGACTAGAACTATAGTTTTTCAAACAATTTTCGAGAAAATATATTAATAAAAGCATATACAACTTTTTTTCTTCAGGATAATTAATTCAATACCAAGTTTCACTAAACGATCTGAACATGTACATGTGAAATCACTAGTGACAAGATTTTTTAAAATAAAGTTTGAATCCTGTAATATAATATGTAGAATAATTATTTGATTTATTTACAGGCAATAAAAAGTATATGCATCAACGTGTAATCTTACACTTTGTTCTGGGTTTTTGTTGTTTGTAGATAACAGGTACATCTAATTAGAAAGTAATGTAAAATACGTTCAATAAGTGTGTGGATTATAAGGAGACAGAAAATATAAAGAAAATTATAATATTTTAAGAAAATTTATTTTGGCCAGAATATTGTACAAAATTTGGTAAAAGTACTACAAAAGTACATATTAAATTTAAAAAATGTATTCGTGGCAGTGACTTGCATGTAGATAGCTTGTTTGAAAATATGAGTAAAAAAAAACTACTTGCTTTCATAATTTACGCTTGTACATAAGCTTAAAATTGTTAAATTGTAATTACTACCTAAAATAAATTATAAATAAATACAAAATAGATCGTGCCTACCTAAATTTTTCGCGAATAAAAAAATCTTTTTGGATTACAGACGTCTAAACACTGATTTCGAGCATTCTAATATCCCACTTTGATTATAGTTGAAATATTAAGATAAACAAGACATCTTAGGAATTGAACTAGACGATTATACAGTGGTATAAAATATTACATTAATAGGAAACTTGATCATTATATATCTTTTCCTTGTTCCTTCCACGTGCGATATAGCTCAAGTGACTTGTTATTTTTTTTCTGTAAATACAAAGTAAAATTATTGGACAAAGATCGTTTGCATTGCAGTTTTAAATATTTTCATTTCTACAGTTCGAGCGAGAACGAATCTTACAAGTACGATACTAAAAAGCGTGCACTTTTCAACATAGGATCACAGGATGTAAGTACGCGACGAAAGCTTTACCCGGATGTGTCGTCAAAATAGTTAGTAAATCAAGAAGTAACTGATAGTATCGTGGCCACCAAGCCAAGCGTGGCTCCTGTCATAAGTAAACTTCTCCATACTGCACCACCGACCTCCTCGGCTACCGGGTATTCTATACATAACTGTTCCTGAAGGAAGTTATCAATGAAATGAATTATACGTGAAAAAAATAGCAGTAAATTAATTGGAAAAATAAAAACTTGAGATCAGACTTACCCATCCTCCGCTAATTTTAATGAACTGCGCTATCTCCTCAGAGATATATCTGGAAACATACATGGGCAGTTTTTGCTTAAGACCGTGCATCCGTCTGTCTCTTGCCCATAGCGCCAATCTTCCCATAAAAGCATAGAGACAAACTATCCTTGCCCACGTGACACCTTGGTAGAACAGTTCATCAGCAACTCCCATGAATGCTTCATAAGCTGTATCTGGCACCACATTTAGTCGATTCACCATACTTGTGAACAATATGGTGTGCTTATTAAGCATCTGATAAACGTTGTGGCGCATGCTTCTCGATACAGGATCCCTAGATATCATGTATATGTCTTCTTTGAGGAGATACCTGATTACATCATTGGCTAGATATTCTGCAGTCAGTTCTAAGGAATCTTCACAAATAGTTGATCTCTGTGGTGATGACAACTGTGGGAACAGCTGTTGTAACCGGATCTGAAAAGGAAAAAGTATTACACACGTATTTACAAACAATGCCTACACAATGTTTTTTTCTCATTAAATTTTGTCAATAGCAAATTATGAAAAAAAAAAAAAATAAAATAAATAAATTATACGCTCATATCAAGAAAGGGAACTACTCTTTTGTCATTTAGAGATTCATCTGGTATGAGAGCAAGGTATTACAAAAGTGCAATTATAAACAAATCTTAATAAGTATACCTGACAGATTTCGACAAAGGACATCCCACCGCTCGTCGCCTCCGCAGCATATCGGCAGATCCCGTGGACGACGTTTGAACCGCGGATGACGGCTGTCGAAACTTGTGCCCGTTGCTGTGACTGCTGCTCGTTGCTCGGCGGCTGCTTGTTGTCACCGGGGGCCCCGGCAGCAGCAGCAACAACGGCCGGGTCGGATTCCTTAATGCCGCCCACTCTGGAATGCGGCTGCTCCCCCTCCAGCGTAGTTAGCGTCGTCGCCGCTGCTCCCCGGCCCTCATTGTTCGCCGCTCTCTCGCCAGCCATCTCCTCCTCCTGTGTACCGCTGCTGCTTATTGGGCTCTCTCCTGGGAGGGCTCACGCTCGTTCTCTCTCTCTTTCGCCTTCAGGCCTGATATAAGCCTGGTTGTGTTTCTCGCTTTCTTTTTTCGCCTTGTGTGGCGCACGAGCCAGCCTGTGGGAACCGCGCGACCTAGTGCGTCCTCTCCTCGGCCTTTCGTTGCTCCTTTTTTCCCCTCCTCTGTCTTTCTCTCTCCGCTCTTCTTCCTTCTCTTTCGAATTACTTATCGCCGAGCTTGGTTGTAAAGCAGCTTTGGGCTTTTAGGTCTTTTGACACATGAATGTTTCGGACGCTGTTGGCGCCTGCCATTTCTGCACTGTTATTGCAGTGTCTGCCCTCCTTTTGTTTTATTAGAAAGGGGGAGCCTTTTACATTTGCTCCTGTTTTATGTCTATGCTAACCTAAAAAAAAAAAAAAATTGTTTTTCTTTATTTTCACGCAAAATAGAGTAACTTTAGTAATATTGTATTGTACATTGAAGTAATAATGCTACGTTACTGTATGATTCAAATACGTATTTTATCGATCGCAGGAGAATGGAAGAATTTGCAGCTCTCACCGGGTTACATATAGATATACATCCCTCACTGTAAACCGTTAAGCTTAATTTTTTAGAACAACTTTGGAAAGCTGTCTACCACTTATATCCAGTTTAATCATGAGTATTATGTACCTAATACTTGTATGCACTAATATTCTATTTTGTCATCACATCCGCATCGTTTTTTAATAACGGCTTTCAAACATATAAATCCAAAAGACATTAATTCAGCTTGATGATATGAGCTTTAGATCGGAATGTTGCGTTCTTTTTTTTCGGTATATCTTATTTCAATGATTTTGAAAATGACAGAACATTAAAAATGATCACTAACTCGTTTGTGACAGCGTTAACGTTTCACATTTATGATGGGTACGTAAAACACAAAAAATATGCAATGGTAACTACTTACAGGTACTCTAAGTACAAGGCATTGATTCAAATCGCGTCCATAATAATCAATAAGTAACAAGAGTACATACCTACTTGACAAAAAAAAGGGGAAGAAATAACACACGTACTTTCTGGAGAGTAAGTAAGTAGGTATCTGACATTCTTCGGACACAGTTTGTTCATAAAGACAAATCACTAAAATTAAGGGCAACCCCATACCTATGTGAGACACCCACTTATGATAACTATTTTTCCAGAAACAAAAACAAACTCAAGTCACATACCAGAGTATGTGTCTACGAGGAGCCAAGCAACTCTGAATAATCCTCCGAACTCCGTACTACTGCAGTTTGATATATTCGAGCGATGAGGGTGTTTGTCCACAATAACCCAAAATTGGGCAAGTTTGACCCCCAAAAAATGAAGATTGACGTGGACCACCACTTATACGGCAAAGTCCTTCCAAATCCTTATATGCGGTGTTAACTCGGCCGCATACGGCAAAACTCTATAGATACTTTCCAAACGGTGCTGAAACGAAGCACACACTGATACACACATATACACCATGCCGCAGAGTCAGCCGCTCGCGCGCGGCGCGCTAGTCTCTCTCTCTCTCTCCGTCTGTCCCGCTCTCTTTCTCCCTTTTCATGCGCGTTCTCTCTCTCTCCTCCTCCTTTTCTTTCTTGTGTCCCGCCCCGCCGCGCTCATATGCTGCTGCCGTAATGCAAGAGCGAATTCTCCTTTTGTCCCACACAGTATAACTATATATGTAGGTGTATATACGTGAACGTGAAACTACTCTCTCCTTCTCTCTCCTATGGATCATTCAAGTTTGCCCCCCACCTAAATCCACCGACGCTCCTCGCACCCCCACCCCCTTCGCATACCAAGTTCTCTCTCTCTTTTTTTTCCTCTCTTTGATACTTCATACATGTATATAATATATACTTACTCTTTCACATGTGTTGGGCTCTCTTTCTCTCTCTGCTCTCTACCCCTTTTTTGCCGTCAAAAATCAAACCACCCCCCCAATACACCGACCGCGACCAGGGTTTTTTGCTACGCACAGTTTTATTGGTCAAAAGTTTCATGCAAACAAAAATTAAGCGAGTGAAGGGTTAAAAATATAAATTTAATTAAAGTATACACACATATATACCTACGAGTAGTTTGATCAAAGGTATTAGCATCGTATTTTATTTTTTTCCTTCTTCGTTTCGTTGTTTATAACTCGCGCGTATGTAATTATACGTAGGTATGTGAATTCCCGAAGGGTGAGAGAGAACTTCTCACCGAGTGTTTCTCACGCGAATGGCCATTTGACACGTTTATCATCCCGCGCGGACACAGCGAAAATTGAACACGAAGTTGCCCCATATCTCATGTGTATATGTATCTTACTTGAAAAGTACACTCTACTGCATTTTTTTCATTTAGACGTCATTTAGCTCACTATACACGTATATCACACATTGATCTATCTATCGCGTTCGGCGGGGGGGGGGGGGGAAAATTCACTTATGCTTGCATATACTTTGTACTAAAAATATTGAAAAAGTATTTAAAAGGTAAGAAAAAAAAAAAAAAAAAAAACCCTTTCTCCCTTTTTCGATCCAATATACTTCGTGTTGTTGTCTCGCGAAAATCTACCGTGGCTATCGAGGATCGCTTTGTTGTTTTGCTTTAATCAAGGAAAGGTCCGAGAGACAACAACACCCTTTTAAAGACATAAATTTTGGTACCCTTTTTTTAGGTAGAGAGTGACCCAGATATGTATTTATATATATTACACACGCAGCCAGTGGCGCCGGGCTTTTTCTAAAGGCCCCGGGATCTTGTATAGACGTAACAACGACCGTAAACGTATATACCTATAAGTATATGTAACATACAACTTTACGTACCCATGCAGGGGTTGGTATTAGGTTGTCGTCTCACGTGTGTGGGTGCAAGCGTGCCCTTTTCTCGAGCCTATATCCACACACACAGAGAGAGAGAGCGTTCAAAGGAGTCGAGGGGAAGGAGAGGAGGCCGGTCTTTCCCGGATTCCACGAACTCGGGCTCCGGAATGCGCCGCGGTCGCTTATCTCGCCGCTATATTATATACCTATACGTACACAACTGCGAGTCTCTTCCCCAATGCAGGCCCTTTTTTTCCGGGGTGGCTCCAGCCACGGTGCATTTGAATGCACACCGATTTTAAGCTCCCATCGATTCCCCCTTTTTTTATATTTTTTACCGCGCTCGATACGTTTCAGGTGTAGCTGATGTATCGTTTTTGCGCGAAAATTTTTCAATGGAAGTCGCAGATTATTTTAATTCATTTCACGTTATTGTAACGCAATTATATGTATACATCGCACGCGCGCGCCAACGAATCGTTTTTGCATTACTTTCCGAAAGTTTCGCGAATCCCCGAACCGAGTTTGTCGCCATCGCCTTGGAATCCGATTTTTCCCCAATACTTTTTTTTTTGTTTTTTTTTTCCCCCCCCCGATGAAAAAACACCAAATTGAGAGGCACACACGCGAGTAAACAGAGATGACTAACGCCGCATGGGGGGGAAGTCGGGAGAGGAACCTTCGCGCGGCCTCTCTCTCGCAGAAAGAAAAAAATAATCACAACAAAAGACGAAAAAAAAAAAAAAAAAAAAAAAAAAAAAAAAAAAAAAAAAACTCTGCGAGTAGGTAAGTATTCATTTTTTATGATTCACTCGTTCATTCATACACGCTGTATAACATAATATATTATACTCATGTAGTTATATACTTGTTGATTTGAGTTTCCGAGAGCGCCACAAGGAAGCTCATCGTGTACTTGCCTGTTACAAGTATAAACGATCCGCAGAGTTGCTCCGAGCTTTTCCTCGCCAAGAGACGAGGACGGACAAAGAGACTGTGCAAGAGAGAGGGACGAAAGGTCCATTCAGCATCAGCAGCTCGGGCAAGAAGAGCCGATGAACCGGGCGTGCAGTTATAGCTTATTCTCCCTTGCACGGCGTCGGCGGCGCACGGAAAGACCAGAAATAGAACATGTATAGGTACAAGGATAGGTATCTTGGCCTTTCTTTCTCACGCTGCTCCTCTGCTGCAGAGACCGCGAGAGATTGCACACCCCCCCCCCTCCGCTCGCGTGTGCGCACTTTAGCCTCTCTCTCCACGGCAGCGAGTATTAACTCGCGGATAGACGATGAGGAGAAAAATACACCGCATCCGAGATGAGCCGCGAGAGAGGCTTGAAGGAGGAGAGGGTGGCTGTATGGACCTCGAGCCTAGGATATACCTGCACATTACGCTTGAGAGATTGCGATGGCGTGTGGCGCACTTGATTGCCGACCATATGATGTATATACGCGTGTGTGCGCCACATGGGCATGAAATACACGCGGAGGATCCCTCTGTGCGCATAAAAAATGGGTGAGGGTGGTGTTTGCTATAATATGTACCCGCAATCGTTTTACCTCGGAGCTGCTTATTTCAAGGCCTCGGTTGAATACGCATATATACATATAAGTACAGGATTGGCCTAACTGTTTACGTTATTTCGCGTACGAGTAACAACACATCACGTGCCGATCTTGGGGATGTAGAATTATGGAGATCAGTATCGGTATACGAGCGTTTTTGTGTTGCTGTGAATCTTTTAAGGAGCTCGAGCGTATGGAAAATCGGCAAAGCTTGTGTTGGGGATAACATTTGTTCTGATGTGTGGTTATATACTTTTGTGCGAAAAATAAAAGATATCCTTCATTTGAAGTAGAAACGGAGCAGATCGGTATGCCGTGGATGTTCCTTTCATGGTCTTATTTAATGGCGCCTCGAGCAGCGATTTCTATAAATAAATTAGCGCCGGTAGATGATTAAATTTGTAGTCAAAGCCGTGAACGTGTGTACAATGGGTATACCGATCGTTTCGAGGCCACAAGGAAACTACAAAAGCTGAGGATTTCAAGGGCACGGAAAATGACGTTATGTATATACGAGAACGCGTATCTTCGAGGGCACCGGTGGCTTCAGCGTATATCCTCCTGTCGATTCCATTATTCCTTTTTCAATTATTCTCAACAGGTCGAAATGGCGCGCCAAGCGTGGGGATTATTTTTCTCAAGATCGGTAAGGTGTACCACCAGAAACGGAAAATCGATTAAATGAAAGATCTCTACGTTGCGGAGGGAACGCTAAGTAGGACAAAGAGCACGCGTTGCATCACGTATACATATACTGCAGTCAAGGTACAGAAATCGGCATCAGATTCAAAGAAATACACATAGGTACGTATCGCAATGCGCCAAACGATCCGATGCGATATATTTCAAAGTGTTGCCCAACTCACGATGGCTGCATGTGCTAGTCGGTTTCTTTAAAAGGGATGTCATTTATACACAATCGTCTTGGGATTTATATGGTTAGCGCAGGCCCATTACACCTCGAAAGGTCTTTTAATTGATGTCAACTGCGCGTGAAAAGTGTATTAATGTGCACACCGATAGTCTTGTGAAATAAGATCGTTCGGCACAAAATACGGCTACAACGATTCAATACATACTCGTTGGTTGTTTGCAATGTATAAAAAGAATTTTCTTTTTCCTCTCGATCGGTTCTCGTGACAATATTCTTCCAAGCTTTTTCAGACCACCTTATTTGTGTTGGTGCACATAATTTTGAACCGATTTCGCTATTAGTATATCTCAAAATACATGTACATGTACATAATTATATAATATCATGAATTATCAACGTTATGTAAGGTAATATTTATATACATATATACAGAACACACACGGGACAACAGGCCCAGGTAAACTGAAAAGGATCGATAAAAAGTCCCATTAGGGTGCGCCTAAGTTCGAAAATTTAAAAGGCCCAAGAGTATGGAGCTACATAATACATATATGTATATATAGGACGCGTTAGCGCGCACCAGCCAGTGAAAGTCGTCGTTCCCAAGCTCTGCATGAAGTACACACTCTGTAGATACCTTATGTATATATATAAAACTTGCATAAATATAAATATAGTACTAGAAGTATACTCGTGCACATACCGCCGGCTTTTGCCGTATACGAGAAGTTCTGGGTCACTGACATCTCTCCGACTCGGCACGCGGCCGCAGCCTGCACGGCAGCTTGCAGTTTGCTCTTTACTCACTGTTATAAGTAAGTATACTTGCGCCAGGGGTATTGCAGTCACTCGCGTCTCTGTATAAGCATTTTACAGCCGGAACTCTATCTTTCCTTCTTGGTACGCGGGTACTATGTTGTGTCGTGGAAGATCGGTTGGGATCGGTTAGTTGCATGCAATTTTTTTCACATCCAATGCAGACACAGGCGCACGATACTGTACCCGAGAGATGAAAAAAAAAAAAAAAAAAAAAAAAAAAAAAAACTACTTACACGGCGTTGTGATCGGTATTTCGCAACCCCGTTCCCTTTCTTTATCTGTTTAATGTGACTGTATATCGGACATTGGAGACAGGCTTCCAATACTGCATCTGTGTATCGAACTGTATTTGATTATGTGAACTTTACCAGACCAAAAAACCACACTCGTCAGCTGTACACACTTGAACATTCAATTTTTTTTTTTTTTTTTTTTTTTTTTGAAAGTTCCCATACAAAACACAATTACTTTCCAATTTCAACGCGAATAATTCGAATCCTCTCGCTCACCTCTCACACAACAATATGCAAAGTCACCCCTTCTCTCCGCGTACCTACACATATAATCACACGGTCACACGAAAAAATCGGCATTCCCATCTCCGACGCTCTTTCACCGTTGCCACTGCAACTCACTGGATTTTCATTAAAGTTACAAATACTTCCCCCCCCCCTTTTTTTTTTCTTTTCTTATTTTTCCACAGCCGCGTACCATATTCGCGGCCGGCGATTCCATATTCGCGTATATAAATATACACATGTGCATACGCAGCGGGCAACCTTCAAAGGCCGCTGAGTGCCCGTCGATGAATGAAGCGGTCGCGCAGAGAGAGACGGGGTGTACAGAGCGAGCGCGCCTGCTACAGATAAAAGTTACAGCACGTGCAAGTATGGGGACTCTCTCTCTCTCTCTCTTTCTTGACTGACTGGACGACCTTATATGAGATAAGTATTTGTTATAACAACAACAGGCCGAACTAGTTTTGCGCGACTGTCTGATAAGTACTGTGAAAGCAGGTGCGTAAAGTACGATTGTTCAAGGGTGCGCTGATAGGGGGTAAAAACAAAAATTACCATTTCTCCGGTTAATGAACAGTTATCGAGCTTGAAAAAAAAAAAAGAAAAAAAAAAAAAAAGATATTAATCGAATTTCTTCACAAATATGGTACATCTATACAAATGGCACCAATACAGTTACGACGAATGCCAGTAGTGGCAAGTATACCTACAACGAGCTAAAAACAAAACCCCATTGCGCTTTCTCATCTTACTAATAAGACGTGTAATACTGTATATTATATACCTATACATACACCTCGCAAAAGTGAAAACGCATGAGTCATAAACGTACTTGTGCATATATATTATATACTCGTCTCTCGGGAATTACTCTTTCTCTCTCTCTCTCTATGTATATATTATATTGTACTCCCTATAACTATGTATTGAAAATTCTCCTCTCCTCCCGCCTCGCCCTACTCGTACATACAGATGCGCATGTATAGAGTTACCGATCACTCAGCGATTTCCTGCGCGCCCTGATGGGAATGCATCCATACAGTTATATATATATCGCTGTGCATATCGCGATCCGATCACCCTGCAAAAGCCACACTAACGCGCCGTAAAAATAAAAAATGAAAAAAAAAAAAAAAAAGGAAAACACATACTTAAGCAACATAAAAGAAAAGGGGAAAACTTGCAACGCGGCTGCACAGAATCTCAGCAGACGTTGATGTGTACAACTCGCGCCTTGTGGGTATGCATATTATATATGTATTCATGCATGCGAATGTATGTATGTATATGTACACGCATAAGAGGGAGATGGAAAGGAAAGAGAAAGGCATGAAGCACACAAGAGTATAGAAAGAGAGGCCGAAGGAGGGCCCTCTCTCTCTCCCTCCACAGCTCGGCGCATTTATGAATGAACGCGAGGCGCCGCGAAAAATTCGCATTCCCCGTCGCACGAGCGAATAACGAGCTATGCATATATAAGTATGTATTCCTGCGGCCCGCACGTATACATATGGATAATGTCTCCTCTCATCGTTGGCTCGGATAAAATGAGAAGTGCATACATATACACAACGATTGCGCTCGTGAGAGCTCATTCATAAGCGCGCCTGTATATTATGTACTGCCATCGGTTGTGCGCGTATATAGCTCACGTGACGCGAGCGGGGGAGAAAGAGAGAGATCTCTCATTATTTTCTTTTGCAGCTTTTGACTTTTTTTATGTATAGCGTTGAGAGAGAGAGAGAAGGGGACGCGCAGGAATGCAGGTGGTTTCAGGCCGATCAAAGTATATATACATAATTGCCGTGCCTCCGCTGCAGAGAGGTTGCGCAACATTGTTGCTATGGTTATCGGATGGGCCGATTTTGTTCGGCAGACTTCACCTTTTACACGATCCTCGGCTGTCTTATACTACGATCCCTTTTTCTCAGCAGCGCCTCTCAACAACAATCAATTTTGTTCACTTGCACCCTTACTGTGCAGGTGGGTTATACGCATGTCACTTCGATACCTTCGATGCCCATATACATATTAGTATACGATTTTATTGTTCCCCAAGTAAACTCGTTTCAATTGTTCGTGGTGAAAATATATAAGTATGTCTTTTGCCCCCTCCGTGCATGCAAGCGAACCGGATCTTTGTCACAGTATATAATAAGTACTTGGTAGGTGAGTAGCTCTTAAGAATTTAAGACCCGAGGTATCCCACAGGTGGCGGCACCTACCGATTTATCCGTCATCGATATAGATATCGCGGATATACCGATCTCGGAGCACATTTTTCCATTTTTCCTCGCATGTGCGCAACGCTTTTTCCAATCAATGGTGCCGAGATGATCGTTGATCGTATACAGCTAGGCTGCCATCACTTTTCTTACCGGTTACCATTCTCCGTTTCCCACGCGTACAGGAAACGATGATCGGCCCGTACTTCGTCAACGCGGTAATGCGATCTCGTTTCCTAAATACATTTGGGCCCCCTCGAGCGCTATTCACCGCGCATATCGTCAGCGTGAAAATTGACCGAAGGTATGTAATACAATCACATGTGAGTATAAATATAAGCTTGCAGCTGCAGAGGAGCAGGCGCCTCGCAACGAGGGCTGCGGATGGAGAAAGAGGAGAGAAAGGGATCTGTATTATATTTTCTTGCACACTTGAATTCCAATTGGTGGAGTGTGAATAAGTTATTACCGATTACCGATCCACGTGTATACCTACTTGCCCATGTGTATGCATCTTACGTCATACTCATATGATGGGTCAGAATCCAACCGCGTCAGGACCAAGGGAGATGATACATTTTACGTGCACCGAGTAATCCAAGGCACATGTATAAGGTATATAATTATGCACGTGTTATAAAATACACTACATTGTTATGGCCGTCTCTTGTTCACCCGTATCTATGTTGCACCCCTACCGGGAATCATACACCGAGGATATAATATACACTCATCGTTCCCGCGGCTATACACTTTTACTTTTCGCTTATTATACGTGCTCGTATCTTTATCTACTCCTTGCGTTTTGTGACTTGTGCAGCATCTCTCGAGTGTATACTTACTTATACGTAAAAGATGATTTAACGTAATTTCAGACGACGCGGACAGGGATATGGCGTAGCTTTTCTTTGACGCATCTGCTACAAAAAAAAAAAAAAAAAAGAAAAAAAAAGAAAAGAAACGCAAGGCGTTTGTCTCGTTGTCGTGACTTTTTGTTTACCCCCGTTGCGCAATGATCATTTGAGAAAGGGCGCGATACTGCATAAAATAATAGCGCGAGAGTGCATTGTACTTTGGTGAATAATGACAAACGTCTCACTTGTTCCGTGCCGCAAAATAATCATGAAAATGCGATGAAAAAAAAAAAAAAAAAAAAAAAAAAAAAAAAAAAAAAAAAAAAAAAAAA